>JAABNY020000037.1:4048526-4089284 GCA_015164015.2 Brevimyrus niger
CTGCAGGCAGAAGGGTGAGCAGGTAGAAGAGACCCCGCAGGCAGAAGGGGAAATAGGCATGAGAGACGCCGCAGGCAGAAGGGCGAGCAGGTAGGAGAGACCCCGCAGGCAGAAGGGTGAGCAGGTAGGAGAGACCCCGCAGGCATAAGGGTGAGCAGGCAGGAGAGACGCCGCAGGCAAGAGGGCGAGCAGGCAGGAGAGACCCCACAGGCAGGAGAGACCCTGCAGGCAGAAGGGCGAGCAAGCAGGAGAGACCCCGCAGGCAGAAGGGCAAGCAGGCAGAAGAGACCCTGCAGGCATAAGGGCGAGCAGGCAGAAAAGACCCCGCAGGCAGAAGGGCGAGCAAGCAGGAGAGACCCCGCAGGCATAAGGGCGAGTAGGCAGGAGAGACGCCGCAGGCAGAAGGGCGAGCAGGTAGGAGAGACCCCGCAGGCAGAAGGGTGAGCAGGCAGGAGAGACGCCGCAGGTAGTGGAGACGTTGCAGGCAGCAGAGTAGGCAGGATATCTTACGTTTTTTTGGGTGTCCAGGCAGCACAGCCCAAGTGGGGCAGGGGAAATAAAATGTGCAATTAGCTAAAGAAGAGGAGAGACTAGAGAGAGTGCAAACAGTTAGGTGAGAGCAATATGTAAGCTCTGGCAGATACACTCTCAAAAAAAGGGTAAAAATACGTACCTTTGCTTGTCACTGGGACTGTACTTTCAAAGGTGTGGTAATTGTACCCTTAACTGTAGGTGATAGCACCAGTCAAAGAACAGAAATGGACTCCGAAGAACATTTTTGTATCATTGATGGTAAATAATGCTATTTGTACCTTTTGTTCCTCAGAGTCAATTTCTATACCTTAAAAGGTACAATTACAAGGGTACACCCCAGAGACAAGCAAAGGTACAAATTTTACCCTTTTTTCTGAGAGAGTATAGCAGCATAAGTAGGAGAGAGAGGCAAGCGGGAACTCAGGCATGGGGAGTCCCTGAACATCAGCACTCCAATTCCACAAGGGGGTGTGAAGCGAGAGTGACAGCACTGACAGTTCAGTTAATCCAAAGCCAATGGCACCGATCCCCACCCAGCTCTACACCTCACACTATAGGTCTAATTGGGAGTGAGGAGTTAGCTAGAGCTAGAACTAGTGTCCCAATAATATTAACTAATCAAGTGTGTTTTTAGTCTAGACTTGAGAATATTGAGAGTGAGCCTGAATTTCGCACATATGCAGCTGAGGAGCTCTATAGGAGAGAAAGCTCTGCATCCTGCTGTGGTTTTCTGTACCCTGGGTACTATTAGATAACCTGCTCCTTGAGATTGAAGCAAGCGAAGAGTGTTGTAAAAAAACAGTTCATCTCTAAGAGATTCTGTATCCTGACAAATGCTGCATAATCCGTCCTTTCCAGTGTCATTCCTCCCCTGCCAACCCCATAACATTCTTTCCATCCTTTTATTTTGGTCCTACTGTCATTACAACCCCCCCCCCCCAGAATGTTTTACAAGTTCCTATAGAATGGAATTGACACCATCGCCCTTCTGTCATTCAACATATTTTTTTCTTTTTTTGGTACTCATCTGTTTTATATGCAGTATTTGTCAGGCAGTGTCTTCTGACGATTTAGCATTTCTGTCCTGGATGTTCTATGCCAATAACTAAATTGGGAAAATGCAGACAGAGGGATGTAACGTAGCGAGAGGTCGATAAACATGTGGTGTAGGGGCTGTGTGGTGCTCGGAATGCAGAACATGCTAACTACTGAACCCTGTGCACTCCTCTCTCTGCTTCCTCTTCCTCTCTCTGCTTCCTCTTCCTCTCTCTGCTTCTGAGTGCCTTTGTGAGGACACTCACATCCACTTCAAGTCCTCATTGCACAGAACTTTTCCAGTCACTAACAGTCTCTCTTTTTCTTCTTACGTGATACTGTAAATATAGCACTCAGATATCCTAAAAAACTCCCAGAGCATACACACACACACACACACACACACACACGCACACACACCCATTCTCTCTCTCCCCTACTCAACTCACAAATATTGGTTAGGCGATCATCAGTCACGCAGACAATATAAAAGCATGACAGACTGACCTTGTCTGAGGAAACACTGTAAGCTAAGGGAGAGGGACACACACAGCAACAGAGAGAGGATAAAAAGAGAAGGAGAGACAGACATAGAGAAGAGAAAGAGGGAGGCCGTGAAGACAACCCTGGAGAGCAACGAGAGCAGTTACCAAATCCTGTGCAGTTTATTCTGAGCCGAGTCTTCTTGGGGAGATTTGGACCAGATCAGAAAAGCGCCATCTCAGAGTGAACTACTCTCTCCCTCACCTGCCTGTCACCTCCACTGCAAAACATCTCTTCTTCACAAGGATCACAGGTGGACTGTGTCTTTAAACCGCTACTGCGACCAACTCCCCTGTTTTCCGATCGCAGCGCAGTTTCTACCTGGCATCATCATCCACCTTTTCTCCTGCCTCATCATCGTCTACCATACCGTACATGGAGAAGGGCAGAGGAATCTTTGCTGGGGACTTTGGGTCTTTCATGCGGCCACCTCGTGAGGACACACTGGGTTCGTGTTGTATTATTTCAGGGTTTGTTCATTTCTGCTTGGGTTTGTCATGCACACGTAACACAGGACTGAGGCCTCTAGTCCCAAGAGCGCATCCGTATTGTAGTGAATATTAATGGGATGTCATGACATATATGTTTTAATAACCTCAATTTCATGGCAATGAAAAGATTGATGTCAGTTAAATACTGGAAATATTTGCTAAATGTAAGAGAGACAAATGCTATCTATTACTGTGGCTAAGTAGTATGTAAGAGTGGCTGAGTATTATAGCGTTTTGATACATGTTCCAGAGCGCTGGCGAGGGAAACAGCCTTGGAGGGACCAGCCGTTTTAGCATGCTAGGAAATGTTTGGTAGCAGGCCAGTGCAATGACCTCACTTATGGGGAATTACCAGAGGGACGCCTGGCTTTTGCTTAAGCGGGCTGTTGCCTAGTGACTAGTGATACACAGTCCTGCATTGACACATAGGGGAAGAACAAGGCAGCAGCAAGATATTTACTCAGACATGTCCTTAAAGGTATATTTACTGCCAGTAGGGGGAAAGTAATAAATTGACTATACATAATTCTGTTTTAGAGTATTTTGCTTATCACATAAATAGTTATCTAGTTCCACCTTCCGTTCTTAATTTCCATCCTAGCCTGTAGCTCAGTAGCTACGTTTAACTGAACTGATTAATCCTTTCTAATATCAGGTTTAAAGATGGAAGCAACAAGGTTTAAAAACCCTCTATGCTAATGAATATTGTGATTTATGAATCAGTGACTGTCTGGTATAACCCAATGTGAACCAAAAATATAACGAGAAGCTGGCTAAACTGGTCAATAAATCACAGCTCAAGTTTTTCCAGTATCATTTCTTCCAGTAAACCTTGAAACAGGTGCATTTTATGTGCTTACATATGAGGCAGACATCATGAGGGAAGTGACAAAAGGAAGAGGAATAGTGATGACACAAGCGTTGCTGGTCGCCCCCTACAGGCTGCACAGGAACTGCAGGAAAGATCAGAACCGTGGGAGACACATACTTGTTCACTGTAGATGTCAGTGACTTCTCTCCAGAGGATGTCATCGTTACGACCTCAAACAACCACGTTGAGGTCCGGGCCGAGAAGGTGAGCAGGTTCCATTTACAGTACTTTTAGTTCCATTAGCAGGCAATTTATGTCCATCAGAGTTGGAGGTTTCAGGTCCAGAAAATTAAAATCCAGACTAAGATTATGTTTCAACCAACCAGTTGTGTATAAACAGTCACAGAGTACTCAACTGGTTGGTTGAAACAAAATCTTAGTCTGGATTTTTACTTTCTGGTCCTGAACGATCCACCTCCGATGATCATCATGAGCAATGTGTAAATCTATACAGTATATACGTTCAGCAGTTGACATAGGCATGGCATAATTACGCGCTAGATTGTAATTTTCAGGGTTTAGGTACAATGGTTTCACCAATCATGGATGTAGCAAAGAGAAAGTGAGATCTAGAGATGCAACTTCAAGTACGAGGGGAATGACAGTCTGACGATAAGGAGATTCTAGAGAGAGACCATATTTCTAGGATTGTCATCGGGTTCTGAATGAAGTAAAAGTATCTTCCATTGTCTAAATGCATAAAATGGAAAAAAAATCCATTAATAGCTGTTTGTAAAGCATACACCTCTTTTTTGTTTATTTAATTGCCATTCATGGTCCTTTCTGTTAATCTTTCATCCAAAACGTCCCCCTCCGCCTCTGATTCTCCATCCTCTCTTCGTTCATTACCCTTTTCACTTTGACCCAGCTGGCAGCAGACGGCACAGTGATGAACACCTTCACTCACAAGTGCCAGCTTCCGGAAGACGTAGACCCCACCTCAGTGATGTCATCGCTTGGCAGTGACGGTGCCCTGACGGTTAAGGCCCGGGCCAAACATGAGCCTATTCAGACCTTTCGCACTGAGACCAAAATCTGAAGTCCTGCTTCGTACTCACATCACCCCTTCCTGAAGCCCCTGTACTTATTAATTCCCTCTTCACACTAAGCCCACTCCCAGTGTCCTGCTTGCTTATCATCATCTTCTACGGCAAATTGTCATACTACTGCCTGGTCCGTGTCTCATATACTAAGGATTACAAACTTCAGCCTGGACAGCCTCACTCTGGCTGGCTCTACTATTTTTTATTGGTCACTGTTATTGAAGCTATACATGCTCAGATATTAAAGTCATATTAAGGATATCTGGAGAGAAATACTGAAGCGTAATTCAGCATCCACTCCAGTGGATTAAGGCCTTACTTATGACGGTGCATGGAAACATGTAGCTCCTTCACAGAAATTAACATTTAAAAAGTTTATTAGTTGCATGTTACTACAGAGTACACCAAGGTCAGACCTGGAAAATTTAAGGACTTCATTGATCCAAATCAGTAAAGGTGTGTTCCGCAGAACAGAAATAAAGAAAAAGCCATAGATTACCCATGTATATAACTTTTTTCTGTAAACAAAAAAAAGTTTATTTTTGGAACAATTCAGTCCTCATAATAAACAGCTGAAAATATTGTCATACATCAAGACCCCATCTGTGCACATTTGCTTGTATGTGTATGACAGTGAGTAATTCTGCCTGTGTGTATGTTTGGGGGGCAGTAAGACCACATTCTTGAGCAGTCTGCTTTTTATTAGCTGTCATTTTGAGAAACCTATATTGCACATTGTCAGCAAGCTACTTCCAGTACTCCATCTTTGTACCTCCTCCTATTAATAGGCCTTGTATCATTCGTTCTCCACTTCCACCAACACCCTTTTCTACCACTCACATGTTACATGTTACAAGGCAGGAGTGAAATAAAAATTCATTATATACTTTACGCAAATTAAAAAAGCCCTATAAATCTCCCCCAGAAACGTGATGCAAAAGAACTCCGGACTGGGAATAGGACGACAGAGTTTAGGTGGAGCTGAGCTGAGCACCCAGCCAGTGCAGGTCAAAGCCCATGTGCTGCCCAACGATTTGCTTTGCTACGCTGCTGCCTCTTAGGAGATGGTACTCTAGGCAGTCTCCTGTATGTCGCCTAATGGGTTTACCAGCACTACACTTAACATAAAACACCAGATTTTCGCCTTTACTATGCATCTTTGGATCTATGAAATGACCAAGTTACAAAATAGAAAAAAGTTAGTACAGTGGGAATTAACATGTCACATTTTTTATCACTGTTTCGTGTATATATAGCTTATAACAAGGTAATTTAGCTTATTTCTGCATTAACAGTGAATGATATACCAGCGATCAGAACCTATACCTAAATTTACATAAGTACACCAGATGAGTCATCGTGGAGTTAAAATGTATTTATCCTTTAGATATAATACATTCGCTTATGGGCCAGTGTAGCTCAGCCTTGAGCACTGTGCAGCCTGGGATTGGCTCCTGGGCCCCACATGACACTTCCCGCATAAGCGGGTAGAAGTCTAATGTTATGTGTCCTGATAATATCATATATTGGCAAAATAAGAAAGTGCTGGACAAAGTGGGCAAAAATGTTCCATATTGAGACCACAAAAACACTAATTCGCCAAATTATTTGGGAAAGCTTTCAGTTTCTATCAAAATCCGGATCAAAAAACGGTCATTTATAATCCTGGCTTCATTACAGGGACACAGACTAGTTATTGATATAACTGAAAACACGTTCTAAAAATAGCTCCACCAAGGCTAACCATTAGTGTAAAAGAAACCATCACTATGTAAGACTGCGAAGCATTACTAATAGCAATTTTATTTTGCAAAACGTTACATATTCAGCGGGCAAACAATGGAGTATGGATGCACACACACATATATTTCATAGTTACGCTCATTAAAATGCCCATAAATAACTATAGTATTCCTGCGCGAATGCGAAATCTATGTTAAACTACGACATTTAAACAAGTACTACGGTAACTTAATACCTCCATTAGTCACAACCAGGGAACTAACAATAGCTAACACTATGCAAACTATGCAAATGTCCTGGTACTGAAATACAGAGTTCTTAACTTGTAATTAAATCACATTCCCCAGAGCTAGGTAAAGCGATCCGCAACGGACTGCATTTCGAACGTCACCAATGCGTAACAGGAACCGCGCATGCGTACACATAGACTACCGGCCACTATCAATCGATCAGAGAGAGGAAGATGGCGGTGAATCGAGCCTGAGAAGAGAGATCGATCACCGAATCACTCGATTGGACGGAACGAACGGCGTGGGAATACAGTTATTTAAAAAGCCATCCTATCGACATCTGGAAGCGTCTTTTCCCAGTTATTGGGATATTACCAGGTACGTATAAATAGTCTCCAGTACGCACTAATAAATATCCAGAGTAGGACAGGGCTTAAAGGACGAATTTGGGAACGCAGGCCTCTGCACACCCGCCATCTTGTCTGTCTGAATCTGGCTTGACTAGGCACGGTGAATTAATCCCGGATAGAGTGAATATAGGGATAGAGGATACATAATCAATACGCTGCATCGTCAACCAAATACTCCTTGGAAGAAATTTTGATTTGCCTTTTCTGTTTCGTGCCCGACTCAGTTAGCATACCGAATTTTGCTTTAGAGTTTTTTTGCTGGTTAATCACATAAATAGTTTTCTAGTTCCACCGCCCTCTCCTGATTGCCACGCTAGTCTGTAGCTAGGTAGCTAAATTATGTTTTTCTTCTGCACCAACATAAATTCGTACAACACGAATTAAACTAACCATCGAGCAAACTGACACCCTACGATCAAAATATTTGTGTGTCGCATTGTTTCTTTAATTTTATTCACAGATAATGCAGTTGTAATGTCTACTGCAACTACATAAACATAAATCCACTTTTGTGAAACTTTAAATATTTATCATTAGAATACCTGTGATATGTCTGGAAACTTTACACAACTAATTAGATATAGGGGGGAGAAAAAAAACCTTTCCGCAGGCTATGTGGAACAGAAAAAACACTTTTGCCAAAGTTAAACACACGTTTTTGGTACTGTGTGTTACAGTGTTACATTTGATTATTTTGCATGTTAATGAACAATATAAAAATCGGTTAAGTGTCATTTGTTAAATAAACAAAGGGACAATGTGGAATCTGTGAAATCATTTTCTTTCACATACTGCTCACAAGCAGTCATGTTTGCATGACGTTTATTGTATAATAAACCTTAAGTTATTATGCATCTCTCTGAGCCAGTGGTGTCTTGGGTTTTCTGTTAATATATAATTGCATTCTGATTCCGATTATTACATAAACTTCTCCACTGACTGAGATGCATTTCTGGCAATTTTTAGGTGGTGAGGGAATGATTCTATAAGGCTGTAAGTAATTGAAACGAGAACTGACTGGTGTGCCAGCAGGGTGACTTAATCGAGACAGATAGAGGGAGCAGACAGAGAATGTAATTGGCCCTTACTTATTTTTAGCCTTCCAGAAGGACAAGTACTAACCGACTAACTAAAACAAATGTCAAACGTGTGGTTGTCACGTAGACGGAAGGTACCGAGAGAGGGGGGAGATGCCCAAAAGGGCTATGAAAGGGATAGAGCTGATACATATGGTTGAGCTTCTTCCTGTACATGCTGAATTCGAATTTAGTGATCATTGTCAACACACCACAGTGCGCAACAACAAAATGTGTCTTCTGCATTTGAGAGAAAAATGCAGAGTGCTTGGGGATGGTACCTTGCTCAGGGTACCTCAGTGGTGACTTGCTGATGGGGGATTCGAACCTGCAATCTTTCAATTACAAGTGCACTACCCTAACCATCAAGCCACCACTGCCCACCACTGAATGTATGTCAGATAGTCGCTCCCTGATTGCAATCTGTCGGAGAATAAACTGGTGACCTGCAACTTCTCCACGTCTCAGCTGTGAATCTCTTCTTGTCAACGGACTCGGCGGAGGGTGACTCCAACAGTGGGTACAGGGTATACCATTTTTTAGTGGTGGATTTACACCATATACCTCGGTATACCCGCCACTACACCTCGGATTTGTGGCTTATTCCTGTAAGTGGTGTGTATGTCTTTTCATTTCAAAATTTCCACTGTTTTGTGGCTTAAACTAGAAGCACATTCCTGCTCTACAGTATAATCTGTTTTGTGATTGTTTTCCTTAGGAGATTTCCCATTCTGCTCTGCGAGCAGGTTGACTGCTGTTGCCTTTGCGGCCTCCGGCCTTTGTGATGGACTTCCCCTGGCACAGTGGGAAGGTTTTAGAGCAGCTGAACCATCAGCGCCAGCAAGGACTGCTGTGTGATTGTACCTTTGTGGTGGACGGTGTGGACTTTAAAGCCCACAAGGCCGTGCTGGCTGCCTGCAGCGCCTACTTCCGCACGCTTTTCCTGGACCAGAAGGACGTCGTACACCTGGACATCAGCAATGCTGCAGGTGTGCTCTCTGTTCACCACCTCTTCCTTCCTTTTAAGTGTTTCATTATGAATGACCTCTCTGCCATCCACCTCAGGTCTGGGACAGATCCTGGAGTTCATGTACACGGCCAAGTTGTGTCTGGGCCCTCAGAATGTGGAGGATGTACTGGCTGTAGCCACCTTCCTCCAGATGCAGGAGATCGTCAACGCCTGCTCTGCCTACCGTTCCTTTGCCATCCCAGGGCCATACCAAGCTACCAGTATGTATGGGACAGATCGCGTGCACCTGTAATATGTGAATACGTTGAATTTGGCTGTGTCGCCGACATTGGAAAAAAAATATGCGTGTAGTGTTTGTAATATCTATTCATGCATCCATCTTCCAGTTGTCTGTTCGGTATAAGGAGCCTGGAGCCCACTTGAGGCAGCCCAGGTCACAAGGCAGGAAACACCCTGGGTGGGATGCTAGTCTATGCAATTTATAGACGCCAGTTTACCTGCCTGCACGTCTTTGGACTGTACAAGCAAACCATAGTTACCTATAAGAGACCTACTCAATACAGACAGAACATTCAAAGTCTAAAAACAAACGGAGGGGAGGCAGAATTCAAATGCCCAGCCCAGGAGATGTGAGCCAACTGTGCTTCTACTGAACAGTGATTGCTCTTTTTTTGGTCGCAAACAACACAACAGGGTAAATAACGTTTCTTTCTCTACCTACCTAACCTGTGTTGCTGGCCCTATAGTCATAATCAGGCTCTGATCAGAGTCAGAATCATTTTAATCAGTGGTGCCCAATCTTATCCGCAAAGGGCCGGTGTGTATGCAGTCCTCACACCTGGGTTCGAACAGCTGACCTACAGGTTATCCCAAATAACCTGTAGGTCAGCTGTTCAAACCCAGGTGTGAGGACTCTTTCAGCCAATCAGTCCTCTATTCAGTAATCTAATTAGGGAGTTGCAGTGAAAACTCGCGTACACACCGGCCCTTTACGGATAACATTGGCTACCCCTGATTTTAATGATCACATGACTGTGGTTGGTGGAATTTGCTTTGAGTACTGCATGGCAGGTACCCTGAAATCAATATTGTCCACAACAATTAACTTAAGCAGATGTGAACATCACATTAGACACCGGCATGACATTAGACACTGAAAACTCCGACTAGCGCAATAGACAGTGTTAACAGAATATTGTAATTAGGATGAAAGCCTTTATTGCTGTTGCTGTATACCATGTCACTAGCCACAAGGACCAGCGAGAAACTGTCCATCAACCTGACCATACATATACAAACATCACATTATAGGGGATAGACAGGTCAGGAAGATGGTGGATATAGGAAGAACAGAGAAAACAGAATTACATGAGGAGAGAGTAGGAGAATAAAAAAAACATCCCCCAGACTGTACTCCAGTATAATCTCCTTTCCTAGAAGCAGACAGAGCTGAGGAGCTGGACCCTCCGGAGACGCCGGTGATGCCGGGGGAGGTGGCCAGTACCCGACGTGACGGATCCGGGCAGGAGGTCCTGGGGAGCGGCACGGACGACTTCAAGGCCTCCACCAGCGGGAGCAGCCCTGTCACACGCACCCCGCCCGGGGACCTCGGGTCCCCGGAGGATGAGCCCGCCAAGCCCCAGGGCCCCCCCGCTGAAGCCTCCTCACCGCGACAGCCCAGCCAGCCCCCCCAGCGGAGGGGAACCCGCACCTCGTCCCGCAGGCTGGTGGAAGCCGAAGAGAGGGAGGCAGAGGCGGCCCGAGAGGTCCCAGAGTTTCAGGACGACCCCACCGACGCTGATTACGCACCCAGTCAGTTTCTCGTTCTTCCTCCGCGTCTGAGCGCACGTGCGTCTGCTTGGGGGCTGCGCCTGCATCTGTGTCCGTGTCGTTTTCGCAGAAATCCCGTTCAGGTCCGCGACGGAGAGATCGTGCATCAGCACCCGCCGAAGTCGGGCCAAGAGGTCAGCCCAGCACTCCCTCCCGCAGGGTAAACGCCACACCGCCTCCCTTCTGTGTGTTTGAGTTTAAATAGCAACATTCAAGTTATATTTAAAGTTATATTAACACATTTTGCCGAATCACTGTATATGTAATTGCAATGAGGCAGAAGATTATGACCACTCCCATACGAAGCATATAAAGTCTCATACAAGACTGTCTCATAAAAATGACATATGTTAAGGTCTGCAGTATATTAGATGATAAGCTAACTTTGGGTAGCACACGGGATAGCCTTTTTCACATCTTGCTCTCCTTAACGAGTGTTGACTGCCTGATATCCTGTCGGCAGCCCTTTTGTGATTTTCCCTCCTCGGTTCACTGTTAGTAGGTACTTGCTAGGGCTGCACAATTCTGGTTAAATATGAACCACTTTTTTAACTCAAAATTGAAAATGCAATTTTCTATCTCGATTCTTGACCAATGTATTTCTGTCTATTATTATTCATATTAAATTCTGTTTGCTCTTCATTACGACACCTTTAAGCAAATGATTTCAACAAATGTCACATAATTTGATTTTGGTTAATTCAGATTAATATTTGATCATTATAGAGTCCTGACTTTGATAATTTCTGTAAGAATTCTTTTGAAAATGCAGGAATGTCCTCCGATGCATTTAGTGTTTGTTAATCTTTGCCTGCAGACCGCAATTTCTGCTTATACCTGGGTTTTAATGACATGGATGATAGTGTATATTTGTACAGAAACACAGTGTTGGGAAGGTTACTTTTAAAATGTAATAGGTTCCAGATTGCTAGTTACCTTGTTACAAAATAGAAAAAAGTCAGTACAGTGGGAATTAACAGAACTCACATTTTTATCACTGTTTCGTGTATATTTAGCTTATAACAAGGTAATTTAGCTGATATCCTCATGTATAATTAATAAGTAATTTAATTATTTTGGTTATTTTATTTAATACATTTGAGTAATATTTGATCACTTTTCTAACAAATGGCCACACTAGGCAATAAAGCAGAAATGTCCTAAAGACTTAAGGTGGACCTGCATTGTCTGGAAATGTGCTGTAAGAGGGCATTTCTGCATGGTGAAAAGATGCACAGCCGCAAAAAAATTATTATGTTTTACATATGAGGCTTTTACCAAAAATAAGATATTTGGATGTAACCCCTTTGTAATCAGCAACATTTTGGTTAGTAATTGTAATTTAATTACATGTGTTTTTACAGCAACTGTAATGAATTATGGTTATTTTGCAATTTGATTACGTTACACTATTACATATAACTGGTTGCTCCCCAGCACTGCACACATATACAGTATGACATCATTTTGAATATTTGTCTTTTTTTGATTTCTTATTCACGTATATTTCTCTTGTGCATCTCCACTGCAGATTCTGACTCGGGTGAGGGGATCAAAGTGACAGGAGAGCAGGAGGAGGATGTGGAAGTGGAGCAGGACGAGGGCGACGAGGGGGGGGACATGGAAGGGGGGGACACTACTGGGGAGGAGGCTGGAAGTGAAGGGAAGGCGCCGCGGTCGGGGCCTTTTACAGACCGCAGTGAGTCTCGGGTGTACGGTTCCATCACCCACAAGTGCGAGGTGAGGAGCCCCAACCATTTGTGTGGAGACTGTGAGTTTACCTGTGAGTTTACCTGTGAGTTCCTCAGCATGCATTTTGGTCTGTAACAGTCTGTTCATCTTCGCTGTTTTTTTTTTTTTCCTGTGAGCGTTGGTATTCACATCTGCCCAGAAATGTGCAATATGTGTTTGCTGCTTGAAATAATGGTTTGTCAGTGTGCATTTTGGCTCGCATAACTCATCTGGATGATTCAATTCACTAACCGCCGATTTTTTGTTTTAGGATACGTGAGAAAGTGTGTCCCGGCTCGTATGTGCGTCGCGTTTTATTAAAGCCCGTCGATCATTTTTCTAGGACTGTGGGAAGAAGTTTACACACACTGGGAACTTTAAGAGGCACATCCGCATCCATACGGGCGAGAAGCCGTTCAGCTGTCGGGACTGCCAGAAAGCCTTCTCCGATCCGGCGGCCTGCAAGGCCCATGAGAAGACGCACAGGTTAGTGCTCGCTTGCACGCGCCACTCGTTTTTCTTTTCCGTTTTGTGTTTTGTACAAATTGAGACTGGATATGGAATGTCCCCTTTATCGAATGGTTATGGCTGTGGACCGGCTCAGTCCAGTGAAGCCGTACAGCTGCACAGCCTGCGGTAAGAGCTACCGGCAGATCAGCCTGCTGAACCTCCACCGCAAGCGGCACACCGGCGAGGCGCGCTACAGCTGCGAGGACTGCGGCAAGCTCTTCACCACCTCGGGCAACCTGAAGCGCCACCAGCTGGTGCACAGCGGAGAGAAGCCCTACCACTGTGACTACTGCGAGCGGGCCTTCTCCGACCCCACCGCCAAGATGCGGCACCTGGAGACTCATGACACCGACAAGGGCCACCGGTGTCCCCACTGCGACAAGCGCTTCAACCAGGTGAGGCCGGCGCACGCCTGGCTCTTGCCTCTGTGGACGCTGAACAGGACACGTGTCTTTCAGGCTCTTCCAACCACGAGAGCTGCCTCTCCTCACCCGCTGACCATGAGCGCTCGTATCCAGAATTGTGGAAACGCTTCCAATTTTTACAAATTGCAGAACTGTTGCTCCAGTTACTTATTTAATCATCCAGCGTATGATATTTGTAACATTCTTTGATTGTGAACATTACTGCCAATATTCGGGTAGTGATTTTTAAAGTGTGATGCCAAAAATGCTTGGTGTTTCCACAATTTGGGGCACTGGTGTGTTCTTCCCCTTTGATATGTGAGTGGCCCACCTAGCCCATAGGGTTCAAATGGCATGCTGTGTCCTTCACCTCTACCTCGACCCCCCCACTGATCTGTTGTGCCTTTGTTTGTATTTACTGTCCCCACTTACTGACCAGGTACTATACTTTTGGTACTTCAAGAAAGCACCAAAAGTATGATACTTTAAGGTGTTGGTTTTCCACTGGTGTAAGAACTAGTTCTTACAAAGGCGAGGTGGGTTATTTTGTACTGAAATTGAAAAATGGTATTTTATATTATATTACAGGGCTGGACGATGTGCAATATAAATATGTACATGCAATTCTTTCGTTGCTAGTCTACTTTAAATTCTGTGTGGACATTATAGCGCAGGCAGTTTAAGTTTCACTAAAACATTTTTATCTGTTCTTTTGACCAGATCAAAATATTTCATTTAGTTGTTTTCAGTTTGCAACTTTTTTCCAGAGTGTGGTTGTATTGATTGTGAAATTAGCAGGCTATTTGCATAACTAATTGACAAAGAAAGCCTCACCCCAAAATACCGATGTGCCAAAGAAGTTCCCCAGCTGGTTTGGAGCTTTTGGTACTGGAACTTGACCGGAAGTCAATGGAAAAGCGGAAATAGCAAAAGTACCGCACCAAAAGTACTGTACTTTGTGCAGTGGAAAAGCACTGTTTGAGTCCACTTCTATAGGGCTCACTGGCGTGTTTGTTAATGGAAGATACCTGATTCAACCGTCTCCTGTCCAGAAGTGTTTTTTCTTCCACTCCTCTCTTCTGGCAGTGGCATGGATGCTGTAAAACCCCGTTATGCTCTGTGTTCCTGCAGTTGGGGAACCTGAAGGCCCACCAAAAGATCCACATCACAGACGGGCCCCTGAAGTGCAAAGAATGCGGGAAGCAGTTCACCACCTCAGGTATGAGGCGTTCCTAAAGGGGGCGAATGGGTGACGCTGCTGGTGGCGTCACTGTGTGGTCTGTGCAGGTAACCTGAAGAGACACTTGCGAGTGCACAGCGGTGAGAAGCCCTACACCTGCATGCACTGTCAGAGGGCTTTCGCCGACCCCGGGGCTCTGCAGAGACACGTCCGCATCCACACGGGTGAGCCTGGCACCGAGTGTAGAGCCTGAGCCTGAGCCTGTTCACCGTTTGATATCACCAACACAGTTTCACAGTTGCTTATAGCTATTTGCCAACACAGATAATTCCCTTGCTGTGTCACCACTCATTTTCATATAGGGGGTGTAGGATACAGTAATTTGGAAATGTAACTGCAATATCTGGAATGTTTAGTCATTTTAGAATACAGACGCTCCTCTACTTACGAACTTTCAGACATACAGGCAGACTGTCAGCCCAAATTGTGTTCGTTGGGGTACCGCTTCCTGACCACAACATCCCAGTTCTTTGTACCTGCGTATACCCTTAAAATGATGTTGAATAACGACTTACGAACATTTTCAAGTTACGAACGGCCATTCAGTATGGGTGGTTTTTTCTGCAAAAAAATAAAACGAAAATGATAAAAAGAAAATCTTCAATTTGCCATTTAGTTTCCAAAGTATGTGCGCAAAAATTCTGTAATATTTGCATTTTAATTTTTCACTCATGTATGAGTCAGATGTGAAAAATTAAAAAAGAAAATTAAAAACCCCTTATTGTCTTTCCATTTTCCAATTTGACTTTTCATTTCCTGCTTTGCTTTTTCATTTTTAAATTCACTACATGCTAATATGTTAATCGGAGTGGGGCAGTGGGTGGAGCCATGGATCACAAAAAATATCTAGTAACCACGAAATCAAGATCTCCATGATTTTTCTTTAGACGCCTTATCTCATAATTATAATTCTCATAAGATGAGATGAAGAAAAGATCTCATAATTACATGATTATTTTTTTTCTTTTGTGAATGCATTGTGATTTCAGTGCTGAGTCCTTAAAAAATACAAAGTTATCTACCAAATAATTTGCGCTTGGCATACTAGTCAACAAGATTTTTTTGTTGAAATAAAATGCATGTCTCAACATAAAACTGACTGAACTTTTAATTTATTTTTACTGATGATTTTAGTATAAAATGATGTAGCTGTATATTTTGCATTCACAGTCCATTCTCTGGGTGTCTAATGTGTCTCTGTGTGATTTCTAGGAGAAAAGCCTTGTCAGTGTCCCATTTGTGGCAAAGGCTTCACCCAGGCCAGCTCCCTAATCGCCCACGTGCGACAGCATACTGGAGAGAAGCCGTATGTCTGCGATCGATGTGGAAAAAGGTTAGCGGAAGTCCCTAGAAAACACCTTCACTGCCTTCTGAGGTCCAGTGTGTCAGTCTATTTACTCTTCTTATTGTTTAGGTTTGTCCAGTCTAGTCAACTGGCTAATCACATCCGACACCATGACAACATCCGACCTCATAAATGTCAGGTCTGCAACAAAGCCTTCGTCAACGTTGGGGACCTGTCGAAACACATCATTATCCACACAGGTAACTTTCATTTGTATATCCTGTACTCAAGCATGCTGTTTCGGAAAGAAAATGTGCTTAGAATTGAGATCATGATTCTCTGTAATGATTTTTTTTTTTTTAGATTTAAATGTTTATTGCACATAATCATTAAACTGCAAACTGCCAAACATATGATTGATCCAGAACCAGCACCGAATGGTTATGCAAATAGCTTGCATCTGAAGCACAATAAAACCACAGCCTTGAAAACAGTAACAAACTCAGAAAATAACAGTAAACAAGGGGAAAAAAATTATAATAAAAATAATAATGGATGCATGGACAAAGGAAGTGACCCAGGGTATAACTGCAATCTGGTCAGAAGAACCAAAGATCAGGATAACATAAAAAAAATATAAAGTAATTTGGATAATATACTACGGTAGTACAGTATTGGAAAAATTCTAAGTATAGCAATGTGGTTTTGTTGTAATAAATATTGAGGTATTTATATAAAAATGACAATGATAATATAACAAAAAATGAGTTCAATATAAATTTCTCAAAAACCCATCTAGGAGTGATTTAAACAGCAAAAATGAAAATTATTATGATTGTCTCAGAGTATGAATGCAGTACTCATGCAAAAGCAGAGGAGGTAAACTTTAAATTGATTTTTAAACATGTCCTAGATAATTTTGAAAAAGAATTGTAATTAAAATGGCAAAACTCTTTTTTTTTTTCCTATGACAGAGCAAAAATGTTTTAGTGAAACTCCCTTTGCTATAATGTCCATATACAGAATTGAAGTAAGAAAAGCCTGATCTTAATGTAGCTGACTAGTGAATTAAGAATCGCACATGCATAACATGTGATGTTGGGGAAGATGGTGGCACAGGAGGTAGGGCTATCGTTCGGCAACTGGAGGGTTGCAGGTTTGAGCCCTGGTTCCTCCTGACCCCATCAAAGTGTCCTTGAGCAAGACACTGAACCCCCAATTGCTCCCGGTGAGCTGGTTGGTGCCTTGCATGGCAGCCTCCACCACTGTAATGTGAATGTGAGGCATAAATTGTAAAGCTCTTTGAGTACTTAGAAGAGTAGAAAAGCGCTATATAAATGCAGTCCATTTACCATGTTGGTATTAATATTGCACATTGTCCAATGGATTTTAATATACTACAGCCATTTTTCGAATTCAGTTCAAAATATCGTGCCTCGTACTGTGATGTCATTTAGTGCTGGTACCAGTCAGTGGAAAACCAACACCTTCTTGAAGTACCAAAATTAAGGTACCTGGCACAATGGAACCGTTATTATTTAGAAATGAGATCGCATAGAGGAGTGCATCGAGATTTTTTTTTTTAATGACTCATTGTTCGAATACTCGGTGCTGACATCACAAATGTGAATCAAAGCAGCACTTTTCACGCAGAGTAATGGCCCTACTGCTCTCTGAAGTGAAATACAGGCTTTCTTTCTTTTATTTGCTTGCATTATTCCATGCTGGCAAATCTGCATGTTTTTCTACCTTGTGTTCTCTCTACTTCTCCTTTCTGTCCCTGCTGCTTCCCAGGCGAGAAGCCATTTCTGTGTGACAAGTGTGGGCGGGGCTTCAATCGTGTGGACAACCTGCGTTCCCACGTCAAGACGGTGCACCAGGGCAAGGCTGGCATGAAGCAGCTGGTGGTGGCTGGGGATGAGAGCGACGGGGGCGGAGAGCCGGGAAAGCTGCACGGCTGCTCCTCACCGCCCTCGGAGCTGGACGACAGCGAGGTCAACATAGTCACCGTCACCACTGATGACATCGTCACTCTGGCCACTGAGGCTCTTGCTGCCAGTGCTGTAGCTCAGTTGACAGGTCAGTAAGGGTGGTAAGATGGGAGCAGCTGGAGGATAAGGACAAAGGATGATTCTCAATATGCATACTTGACTGTACTTGACTGTACTCGTGGACCCATTTTACATTATTTTCCATTGCTGAAGACCAGTCCTAGTACTCAAGAACAGAAGTACAGAGGATGGTAAAAATCCCTGGATGTCGTTTTTGCCCCACCCCAAATGTCAAGGATACATCGGGTGCATCCTCACCAAACAAGACCAATCCCATGATTCACTGTGCCCTTCTTGGGAGACAACTTGGCAAGAGCAGTCTTGCCAAGACGACAAGTACAGTCTTTGTGTTCTTGGTATAGAGCAGTGATGCCCAACTCCAGCCCTGGGGGGCCGGAGCCCTCTGTAACTTATTTCTTTCTCTGTTCCACCATAAATGATTCAGCTCAAGAGCTGTGTGGTAATTAGCACAAGGAGTTGAATCAGGTATATTAAATGAAGGGAAACCCAAAACTGTGCAGGGCTCTGGCCCCCCAGGACTGGAGCTGGGCACCCCTGGGTTAACAGAGAGAACATTGGTAGCGGAGATAGAAGATGACGAGAGAAAAATGAAGAGAGTGAATTTGTATCTATGAACCTGTACAGTGAATGTACCGAATTTTGCTGCCTATATTCAGACTGTGGTATTTATTAAGGGTGTTTTTGTTTTAGTGGTGCCTGTGGCAGCGTCTGTGTCGGCTGACGAGACGGAGGCCCTGAAAGCAGAGATCACCAAGGCTGTAGAGAGAGTGCAGGAGGCTGGTAGGACATGCGCACATTTTCTACTCGGGGGGCACCTGCAAAAGCACCTGCATGCGTAGAAACGTATGCAAGTATGCACGCATTAATCTGATGATGCATTCACACATACTCATTCCAATCCTTCATCTCCTACTGCATGCAAATAGTAGAAAAGGAAATAAAGAGATATAGGATGGATGCATACGTCCTGTCACCTCTGAAACAGATTTGCTGCGCATGCTAGTTTGCTTTGCCAAAATGTGTCTGCTTTGTCCTTACCGCTGCCCCCAGACCCCAACACACAGATCCTGTACGCCTGCGACTCCTGCGGGGAGAAGTTCGCAGACGCCAGCTCGTTGGCACAGCACGTGCGCATCCACACCGCTCAGGCCCTCGTCATGTTCCAGGCCGACTCCGACTTCTACCAGCAGTACGGCGGGGCGGGCGCCTGGCAGGCCGCCGAGCAGGTCCTGCAGGGTGGCCAGCTGCTGTTCCGCACCAGGGAGGGGGAAGGGGAGGCGGAGGCAGGGGGCGACGAGGCCGCCCACGCCCAGGCTGAGAGGGAAGGCACGGAAGGGGCTCCGGGAGCCGAGGCCGGGGCTCTGGCCGAGCCGGAGACCGTGGAGATGGAGTGTGCCCACCAGGAAGAGTGAAGCGGGACTGAAGGTCCAGCATGCATCTGCAGAGAGAGCCGGGGGTATCAAGGACTGGCATGTTAACCGGGGCTGGCAGGCCTGCAGCCACATGAAAGCAGCTGCCGATTTTCGTAATGGTGGACAAAACAATATTTAGCCTTCATCTGTGCATCACGACATGTCTGTGTCATGCGACCCTCAGTTAAGTGTGAATTAGGAATCAGAATATAACTGCTGAGCTGTTTCCCTCCAATATGGATTTTCAAGCTGGTTATTCCACCGTTTAAACACCGAATTTACTTTCATTCGTCGCAGCAGTAGCCAATATGATTTAATGAACTGTTGTATAATTCTCACCTAAGACATGGTTCATTTTGTCATGAGGCTGTATTCTTCCTCCAAACACACTCACGTTAAATGTAAACCTGTGTAGGAATCGGAAAGTGTCCCCGTTTATTTGCGGCTTTTTAAGTGACTTTGGAGAATACCTTTGGGGATAATGAAAATCAAAGAAAGTGGCTTAAACTTAAGTGTATATTTTTCTCTGACTCCACTAGAGTTACTATTCATTGACAGGCTAATTTAAAAGTAACTTTTTCATACAGCTGGTGAGACATGCTCAGGTTGCCCTTATTGCCCCTGGCTTAGGTTAGTATGCGTTGTCTGTGTGACAGAGCCTTTGGTGGGCAGGCTGAGCACCACCCTGTGGAAAAGTGAGGTCTACCACTGACTCTGTGTGGTAGAAGGAGATCTGTGTCTCATTGCTCTGAACCAAACCCCAATGCAAAGACAAAGAAAGATCAATGATGTTAAATCCATACCTTTAAATAGCCTAACAAGAAGTGATGCATTTGGAAACACAGTTTCTCTCTTTCAGTACTTTGACCATCAAACTTAAGTGTGCTTAATGCATTTTAATGTTTAAACCTTTTTTAAGTCGCGTGTTGTCACATAGAATGTTTAACTATTCTATGTTTGACAGATCATATTTTCCCAAAATAGAATCACACTTTTGAATCACATTCAGGGTCCAATTTCCCGTGTAGGGAATCTGACATTTTTAATTCAAATGGATTAAACAGAGAAAGTATGATTCTATGTATGTTATTCAAATCCAGCAGTGATATTTTACATAAATAGTATAATTTTATCTGGTATCTTCCACTAATTTTGAAAAAAACAGTTTGGCCTATAAATTGATTTGTAAGTGTAAGTCAAGGCTGTGACGTTGGTGTGCGTTGGTAGGTGGCTGTCTGGATGCTAAGGTACAGATCCACCTGAAGTGAACCTGAACATGTTTGTGAAGGGATGCCTGTCAGTTGACACTCAACCCTTAATGCATAAATCAGAGAGGTATTAAGATACATGAATGCCCCAAGGTGGATGTTTAAATGGACTTTTCCTTTCCCGGCCCATTATACTGCCTGACAATTTATTAACAGTGCACTAAATAAATGCAGAATTGCACTTTGTTTTGGATGTATGGAATTTTCAGTTGTCACATAGAAGTATATATCAGGATATGCCTAGAATGTACCTGAGGGCAAGGTATATATCTGTAGTGGTCAAGTATCCTTATGAAATTATAATAAAATAAATACATAGGCATGAGTTCTTCATTGTAAATATCATATGTGGATTGTGTTAGATACTATTGTAATTCAGGAATGGATAAAACTTTTTTCCAGATAAAATTGCATACTTCAACATTCAGGTTATCTGCAGCTGTCCTGGGGCCTGAATCACAGAGCAGGATTTCTTGCTGAGTCCGATAACTTGTCAGATTTAATGTACTGCAGTTTAAATGGACTTAATCTTCGTTCACTTACATTAAGCCCAGACTGCCTTAAATCCGTGTGATACAGGCCCCTAATATTTAGATATTTTTTCTTTAACATAGTTGTGTGACTATGGTTAATTTGACCAGTGGTATATCCTGCTCCCATTTGCCACATGTGGTACGGCACAGGGTGGCAGCTGTGAGTCTAAAAATGCTTGCTCTCTGCCTGCTACTCTGTATCTCAATAAAATTTTAACTTTCCTAAGAATTAAAAGGTTTACTTTATTTCACAGTCATATCACTTTAAACTGAACATACATATTTGATTTGAAATAGAATCAGTGGTAATTTGGAGGCCCCAGCTAACAGTGTTGTCAGTTACTGGCATACAGATGGGTGCAGTTTCAATGCATCAAATTTAGAAGTACTTATGTGTATTATTGTTAGTCTTTGTATACCTTGTATTTCATATCAATTCACGTAATTGGATAACGACGTTCCAGTTTGTTTATAATTTTGTTATTAATGATGCCTAATACGTTGAATCTACATTGTTTTGGCTGGACTCATCGTTAGACGATGAACACGTGGTGCATCTAAATTCGGCTTCAACAAAATGATGTCATATCCGTTTGGGAGTCACGAGCTCGATGTCAACTCCACTCCTTAAATCCACGCAAGTTGTATTTATATTTTAATTTAATTTAGCGGTAGCCGGATTAAAATGAACTTCTTTAACAGTGGGATTTGTCGTTGTAGAATGTTTGGCGATTTTATGAATTAATAGAAACACGTCAGTATGATATGAGTTAGCTGTCGGTTGCAGATAGACTCCCGACAAGAAGCCTGAAAACAGTTTTAAGCAAAGAATCGAAGATACTAGATGCATTTAATTGTAACGAAACAGCTGAGTGTTTAGACAATTTTTCAATGTGGTTCAGTAAGAATGTAGTATAAATAAATAAATAAATAATATCGAAGAGGAATATTTTGAAAATATGTTCAGTCTTTCAGTTTTACATAGCGGCATACTGTGACAAAGCATAACATAAGTAATCTGCGATGTTGAAACCGTACAGCTCACAGTTTTGGTAGATTTTTTTTCTCCAAAAGTTTGATCATTGACGAGTTGCCTGGATGTCTCGTTTTACGAATTATGACAGTTTTCGGCATAGATCGTTGTTAAGCAAGAACGGCGTTAACTTCAGATAAACAGGCGTTTCAGATATGTTAGATAGCAAAACCACTATAGTTTCAATATCGGTTAAAGTAATTTTAAATGACCACAGTTTCCAGAAGCATTTTCTTCATTTGAAGAAATGTGCATGGTAATATGCAGTTGGCTCGCATTTGGTACCTACTTTATGTTAAACTATTTATTACAATAATTGTGATCGTTAACTCTGTGCTAGTTAATGGTAATAAACTATGTAAAGGAATCTGTTTGTTTTAAAATGGTCTTCATTAACTAGGTTAGTTAGGTTGCAGCTTAGTTTTAATGTTTTCCCATGCGCTCCTAGAACCGCTGCATTATGCCAAATCTTCTTTTTCCCCATAGTTCCCCTATTTTTAAGTAACACGACTCGCTCGTGTGCATATTTATTGTGCTTTTAAAGTTTTAATATTGAAAAGATGAGCTCGATGGAAAAAGTATTTCCTGTAAAATACTTATAACAACCTTTTTCATAATTTGAGGCATAGTGGATAACAAACGATAGTCCTACTGGAGAGTATCTGAAATCTGTAGGCAAGGAAGGAGACAAAGGCTCATGGATCAACCCAGAGTTATAGACCGGATCCTGGAGAATATTTCCCTGTCCGTGAAGAAGGTAGGTAACAACTCGGCATCATCTGCACAGACACCGTTAAACTGGCATTAAGTCGTCGTCTAGGTTTATGCAGAGGCTTATGCGATAATAAAGTATTGGAAAATTGTCAGAAATTACTCCATGTTGGTGTATCAGCGGTGATAGTGTTAGTCAAGACTAAGGTCATCCTATTGTTATAAAGGCTTTAGTATTACATTTCCTCACGTGCTTATGTTACATTCTGCATGACTAAGGATAATTACTGGATATTGGATAACTGAATGTTGTGCACTGATTTTCATGCAATTAACGTCTATAACATTCCTTTCACCCCACGTTTTAACAGCTTTTCATAATCTCCTCTTACATTCTCCTGAGCAGGTGTTATAGCACGGTCCTGTTTTGTTATCTAAAGTAGTTTTAGTCTATTTATTTTGCTTATTGATTTCCTTGTTCCTCTTGTGATTGTCACATGTCTGTCATTTGTCAGTCTTTCCCCATTTTTTTCTTCTTCCATTTTTCCAGTAGAGGGCCATCAGGTCACATGATAATCAGCTGCTTGAAATTTGGATTAGGTCACCCATTCAGACTCTAGCTGGTGATCCTTGTTCCCACTTTATGTATTCCTCTGTGATGGGAGTGTGTTGTCTTATATTGACGTAATTAACCATACATGTGGCCGCACTGGCCTGATGTATCCATTATAATCATTTGATGTATCTGTTATAATGTTGGTTATATTCATATTCAAAATAATTTTGCAATTACAATAAAATTGGTTATGAAAGAATTATAATTTTATAGTAGACCAGCATGCTTATTTAGAAGTGTTAAAACATTAATTGTATGCAGAAATACGTTGCTTTAAGCTGCATTTGTGGGGAATGCGGTTCCGTAATGGAGAATGTTAACCTTTAGCTAGGAAATTTTCTATCTGTAGCTACAGAGTTACTTTGCTGCCTGTGAGGACGAGACACCAGCCATCCGGAATCATGACCGTGTCCTTCAGCGTCTGTGTGAGCATCTGGACCATGCTCTGCTCTATGGGTATGTCAGCGTGTTTGCAAATGTGTACTTACATGTGCCCAGTTTATTGTAGTTGGGGTATCAACTACCTGTGAAGGTCATGTTTGGGGTCAACACCTCCCCCTTCTTGCGTCTCTTCTAGGCTTCAAGACATCTCCTTGGGCTATTGGGTTCTGGTTGTGCACTTCACTCGTCGGGAAGCCGTTCACCAGATTGAAGAGCTCCAGCACATCGCCACCAACCTCGGCCGCAGTGAGTAGAACTCCTGTTAAACGGCCAGGCGGTTACAAGGTCAGGCTTTATTACTTTATTCAGGAGGTTGTTAATTCAAGCCCTAATAGGCCACTGCTCATGTATCCTGAATAATCAGAGTACATTATTTACAGTTATTTCACCCAGCCAATTAGGTACTCTCTGACCATGACTCTTTATACTGAACTGGTTGGTTGAAACAAAATCTTGTTCTAAATTTTGACTTTTTTGACCTGAACTATGCATCTTTGTCAACAATGGCATGTTTCTGCACGCACACAACCTGCCTCTATCAGAAACTCATTAGTAAGACAGCAATCGTATGTATTAGCGCAGCTTGTGTTGTTGGACACTGAAGAAACAGACTATAGGAAATGTATTGCTTTCACGCAAGTATTCTTCTTTTGCTCTCCCACATGATATCCATCAGATCCAAACAAGGGCAGAAGGTTCATTAAGACTTTAATTTTTAATTTTTTTTTGTGCCCATAGTATTGCTTCTTGAAAGCTGGTATCCAGTGAGACAGCTTGAGTGCACATGCCTTAGTAAGCAGTTCTGTCTGGTTTGTGTGCAGGCCGGGCATGGCTGTACCTGGCACTGAGTGAGAGCTCGCTGGAGAGCTACCTCCGTCTGTTCCAGGAGAACCAGGCACTGCTGCAAAAGTACTATTTCAAGTAAGGCAACTGCAAGTGCTGCGCTGCTTACAGAAGTGAGCAGGTGGTCAAAAGATGGCATGCTTGACACGGCAGTCATATTTCAAAATAATATCAGTCATACCAATATATAAAACGGAGGGAACTGTGGTGAACTTAATATGCATGACTTTGTTTACTTGGGTTCCTTTGGAATAGCAGAAAGGGAAAATCTTTGTTTTAACTGAGCCAGTGAAAGACAGAATCGGTTGTTTAGCCTAGCAAGGGAAGGCACACAGTAGAACACTGAGGTTGGAGAATTGTTTTAAGTTTGCCGTATCTGCATATTCCACATTGCTGCTGGGCCAGTGTTCTAATGACTGATGAGACAAAATGTTATGAGGAAACAAAACGCTGCATACCAGCAGCCTAACCCTCATTCCACACATGATGTATGGTGGTGGGGGGGGGGGCTTTGCTTCTTCATGTCCAGCACAACCTTGTACTCTCTTTGGCATATGTGCAGATTTGTTTCTTAGGAACTATACTTTTGAAGATGATATGTGTATGTACCCCTGAAATCCTATGTAGTCTTCTAGAATTCTTGAAGTTCGAGTTAGAGAATCTGCAGAGATGACAGTATACAGGAGATGATATGCATGCTGCAATCTCAGCTATGTTGCTTCACCCTTTCCTTACCAAATTGGCAGTGTAATTCCTGCTGTAAATTTCTCCACTGGTATTAATGACTACAGTACATTTATTGTGGTTAATTCTGTGTACAGTTGTCTGCGCACCTTTACAGATTATCTGTTTATATATTCTGATAATCAGTTTATGTACTTTGTACCTGAAATGACATCTAGTATTTTTATAAATGATGATAATAAATATATCTATAAATATAATAAATATATATATAAATAGATGATGATAAAATAAAAGGAATGGGGCCACACAGTCACACAAAGGTGATTTTTGTAATCACTTGTTCCATTCAAGGTACAAGATGTCCTCAAATTTCAGAAAAAATAAAGTATTCCAGGAGAGGCTATACTAGCATGCAAAAATGACTGAAAAGCATGTCAGAAGCTTGGGGAAGGCACAAGGACCTAATGTACTATGATTAAGGAGATGGCAAAGAAAGCTGGGCCAGCAGCTAAAGATCTACAGCCATCTCCTTTACGTGCTGGGATTGATGATCAGGAGTTATTAAAAATAAATACCGTGAAAGAGAGTGTTCATGGGAGGACACTGCTGAGTAAACATGACCTGCATTAACCTGTAAGAGTTTGTAGTATGATCACTGAAGTTAACTTTAATGTTCACCTACTGAATTGTAAATGTGTCATGTGTCATGCTAAGAAAATGTTCTGGCATCCTGTCAGAGTGTTTCTCAGCATTGAGCCCTTGGCTTCCTCCTTCAAAAGATTCCTCCAAAGATTGATGTAACACTTTTTAATCCAAATTGTTTCATTTGTATTGAATTGGTGCTGGAGTGCTTTTTTGTGATTACAGTTCTCATCGGTTCTGACAGGTTCTATAAGAGTTATTGTTAGTTTTTAGCATAATTTCATTTTTTATGTTATGAACACACACTGTCTTTGTAGTATCTGGTATGAAAAAGGAGAAATGTGGATGGGTGGGTAGGCTGGTTGGTTGGTTATGGATTTTCTACATTGTGGGGACCAGACCAGATTTCCCCAATGTGATTAAGGACCTGTTATTTTGATTATGTACTGTATGGACCATTTTCCTGGTCCCCGCAAGGGGAAACTAAATTTTACAAAAATCTGTGACTGCAATCAAAAAAGCTGAAAATGCCAAAAGTCTTGTACTTTGTGTGGTTACTTATGGTTAAGGTTATGGCTGGGTATGGGGGTCATTGTTGGGATTAGGGTTTTGCCCATAGAAATGATTGGATGGATATCCTATAAGATATGAATATACATGTGAGTATCTGTCTGTCTGTCTGTCTGTGTGTGTGTGTTTTTCAGACATGCCTTGGTATGCAGTCATGATCACCTCGCCCTCTTCCTCACCCTAGTGTCAGGACTGGAGTTCATCCGCTTTGACTTGGAGCTGGTATGTTAATGCCTATGTTCCTCCCTCTCTGCCGAGTTCATGTGCTGCATGTACTCAGCTGTCATCACCTGTCACTATTCTTCCACTATTCTGATTTGTAAATCAGGTTTTTTTTGTTAGAGTTCATGGTTCGGTAGGCAGCACTGCTGCTCACACCGGCGGGGTCGGGTGTTTGAAACCCATGTGTATGGGGTTTGGATGTTATCGTCATGCCGTCACGTTCTGAGTGTACCCTGTGCTGCCTGTAACAGGCTTCTACTACCCCTGTCACCCTGTATTGAATTACAGGCGGCAGATGGATGTTTGGTACCTAGTTGAAGCAAACTCTGTCTTTATCAGGGATGTTGCGTACTCAGTTCTACCCAGTCATTTATGGATTTATAGTAAAATATATATTTTTTTTTTTACATTTTTTTTTGTTGTGTGGGGTTTTCTCCTTATTAACAGGCTTATTGTGATGATAAACAGCCTTTTAATTGTATCGGTATGATATATTGAATTTTTTTTCTGGTTATGAGTATAAAGATGCCAGTTTAAAGCTTTTAAGTCTTTACCATGTAAACAGCATGCAGATGATGAACTTCTTAAGTGGCTTGTTATATACACCATATTGCCAAAAGTATTGGGGCACCCCTCCAAATCATTGAATTAAGGTGTTCCAGTCACTTCCATAGGCACTGAATAAGATCATCAGAATAAAATCATCATAGGCCATGTAAAATCACAGCGCGGTGACAGCACATGTTGAGGCGCACAGTATGCAGAATTCACAAACTGTCTGCAGAGTCAATAGCTACAGGGCTACAAACTTCATGTGGCCTTCAGATTAGCTCAAGAACAGTGAATAGAGAACTTTGTGGGATGGGTTTCCATGGCCGAGCAGCTGCATCCAAGCCTTACATCATTAAGTGCTACGAGTAGATGAGTTTGGGTTTGAGGGGTACCAGGAGAATGGTACTTGCCTGACTGCATTGTGCCAAGCGTAAAGTTTGGTGGAGGGTGTATCATGGTGTGGGGTTGTTTATCATGGGTTGGGCTTGGCCCTTAGTTCCAGTGAAATGAACTCTTAATGCTGCAGCATTCAAAGCCATTTTGGAGAATTTCATGCTCCCAACTTTGTGTGAACATTTAGGGGATGGTTCCTTCCTGTTCCAACATGACTGCGCACCAGTGCACAAAGCAAGGTCCATAAGGACATGGATGAGCGAGTCTTGTGTGGAGGAACTATACTGGCCTGTAAAGAGCCCTGACCTCAACCCAACAGAACACCTTTGGGATGAATTACAGTGGAGACTGTGAACCAGGCCTTCTCGTCCAACATCAGTGTCTAACCTCACAAATGCTCTTCTGGAAGAATGATCAAAAATTCTTAAACCTTGTGGACAGCCTTCCCAGAAGAGGCCAACTACATATGTCATAAAAGTTCATGTGTGTGTAAAGGCAGGTGTCCCAATACTTTTGGCAATATAATGCATCTTGGCACAGAATTTTTTTTCTTGGCACTCTGAATTAAGTGAGTAGAACTAGATAGAAAATGCTAGATGATGCATCTTAACATACAGTTCAGCTGTTTCATTAATGAATTTATTCATATTGTCAGTAAAATTGTAAGATGGTAATATTGCTTGAGAGTCACTCTGCCAATTTTAAAGTTAAAGGAAATGGTAAGAGTTTGCAGTGCCCCTCAACTTTAAATGGTTAAATGAAATAAGAACCTATAATCTGGGATAATTTTTGCTGTAATTCTATAGTTTAATGAAACTATTTCTGATTTGGGCAGCATCATGGGGTTGGCAAATAGCTGGACTGTGCAGTGACTCTCCTTAGATTCCCTGCTCCTCTTTCTTGAGCAGGATGCCCCATACCTGGATGTGGCCCCTTATATGCCAGAGTACTACAAGCCACAGAACCTGCTGGACTTCGAAGAGAGGCTGCCCAGTTCAGATAGCCTGTCTCTGCACTCCTTCACATCTCTGACCTCCACCAACCTGGAGTGGGATGACAGCGCCATTGCCCCCTCCAGTGAGGGTATGGAATGCAGATAGACGGCCAAGCAGTTCACATTAAATTTGTATGCAAAAAATGTAGGTGATCATTTAATCACCAGTTAAGTAACACAGTCGATTGGTGAAGGAACCACCAGTGTTCTGTCACACACTGAAGAGAGTGCACTATGTTGTGAAGGTTTTATGTTAATGAATATCCAATGTAGGTTTTTGGGCTTGCCTGGTTTGTAGTAATGCAGATAGTTTTTAGATTTATGTGTAGTAACCTTTCATGCTAATTTTGTTATACCAGTATTTTTCTTCTGTTTATCTTCTGTTCTTCCTTCATTGTCACTCTGGTCATACATTTCCACCTAATGTCTCATCCCTCCTTTTTTTAGATTATGATTTCGGTGACATCTTCCCTGTGTTGCAGTCAGTACCAAATGCAGAATGGGAAGGTGGGAAATGGTTACCCCCCCCCATGCACTTTCCTGTTTATTTTCCCAGCTTCACCCAATTAACTGCTATGCACATGTCCAAACCTCAAAGTATAAACCTGCATGTTCTAACATTTACAGATTTTCGTTCATCCTTGCCAAGGCAGGCCGTGTGTAAGCTGTGTTTGCCCCAGAATTTGACATCTCTGTAATTCGGAAACGACATAGACGCAGCAAAATTATTTTATGAATTTATCATAAATTACCTCTGTATTTTTACATTTATGTGTGTATGTTTTTATATTAAGCTTATGAACTGATTGGAATATTTGTTGCAAAATAATATATCATCTTTAAAATGTTACGAAGTGGTAGGTTCTTTATTTTTGGAGTCATCGTGCTAAAAATTAAAATGCTAGTCATGACTGATGCTTATACATTTTCTAATTGCTTATCCAGTACAGGGTAACAGAGAGCCAATCGTAGGGCAGGGAAACACCCTGAACTGGGTCTCAGTCTATTATAGTGTGCATGCATGTCATGTAGAGGCAGCAGTCTGGCTCCCTTCATGGTTTTTAACAGTGCAAACCTACATGTCACACGGATAAATGTGAACCTACATGTCACATAGATGACATGCAAAGCTAGATGCCACACGGATAGCATGCAAAGCTAGATGCCACACGGATAGCATGCAAAGCTAGATGCCACAAAGGAAGCATGCAAACTGCATGCACTCAGAGCAGTGGTAGGATTTGACCCGCCCCAATCCTTGAGGTCCAAGGCGACTACGCTGTCCACTGGCTCACACTGCCAACTCTGGTGTCATTTCTGAAATGTGTTATTTATTTATTTATTTATATATTTTTTTTCTTGGTGTGGGGTTGTTTACCAGGAACTTTCTGGGGGAGGTGTCATCTGTCTGTCTTGCCGCAGATTCCTCCAGTCATACAGTATCACTAACATTCTGTAGTAACAGTGGCAGGCTTCACAAACAGGACAGGAGGACAGTGGGATTTTCTAGTCGCCCACAATACTTTAATGATGATGTTTTGTGCATGCCTAACTAGCTGGGTGATATGGCAAAATATTTTATCATATCTAATTTTAATTTAAAAATCTAATTGAATTTTCCTAATTAACCAAATTGTTTTACTAATGGTTACGGAACCTGTGATAGGTTTAATGATAAATTATGCCAACAACAGACTCATACCTTAATGGAATTTGTGTAAAAATAGGACATAATTGTCAATTATTCAAGAAAAACTATTGTGATATAGCCTACACACTAGTTGCATTACTCAAACTGATGATGGTATAAATGTTTATAATCACAATACAATATTTTACCATCATATTGCCCAGCCTTATGCCTGACAGTCTGAGTGTCTAGCTGATTAGTAGGTACGGCCTTTCTTGGTGAGTAGGTGTATGTGGCTATGCTTTCTGTTATGTCTCCTTTTGTTTCTCACCGTTACCGTCTGTGAACACTAGTGTGGTCATGTTTTCGTCCTTGGCATTCACTATAGCATTTCCCTCCTTTCTTGCAGAAGGAGACCTGACTGATCCGGCCAGCTGCCCTCGCTCCGGTGCATCAGATCCCCAAACATTTATCAGCACTCCACTGTGCACAGGGACTGGGCCGTTGGAAGTCGTCCCACGCAGCCCCACATTTCGCTACAACCCATTCAACCAGGAGCTTGGCACTAGCCCCTCCGTCACTGTCATTCCTGTGCAAGTATCCTGTCCGGAGGATGCCACAACTAAAGGGGAGACGGAGGGCGTAGGCACAGACCTAGAGGTCATCAGGTGAGTTGCATCCTCATGGTTCTTCATTTGCGTGTTGCTACTGCTGCATACAGAGTGCATTGGAAGGGTCCCATTAACGCTGTGTGGTTCATCAGAGTGGGCCGTCGCAAAAAGCCGGGAAAGAAGCGCCGTGCAAAGGGAGGCTTGGAGACTGTGACCACCCAGAACAACATTCCATTGAACAACGACATTAACCGAGACGTACAAGAGCAGAATGAGGAGATGAGACCCAAACATCAGGGTTCTGAGGAGGAGGAGGAGGCCGAAAGCCTACTTCAGGTTCAAGAAATGTCAGACGCCTCCATGGACAGCGTGGGACAGCCGCTACAGGCAGTGGCGGAGCAGCTGAATGGACCTCTAGACAGCGAGGCTGGTGGGACGGGGTGCAGGGCAGGCAGAGTCACCAACGGGCAGTGGCTGCCTCAGCAGCAGTTGTGTCCAGGAGGCTTGGAGGTCGACAGCCCTGACAGACCCCAAGTCCCCAATGCTGGCTTCCTGCAGGTGCTCCCAGCCCCTGCAGATTTCTACCGCTTCGCCCCCCACAGTCCAGACCCTGCCAGCCCGGGCGGCAGCCTGTACGATTCTGCGGAGAACGGGCAGCAAGAAGCCGCTCACCGCGACCACGAGGGTGAGCGTGAGGACGAAGGAGCAGAAACGAAAGCTAACGATGTCGCTTCAGCTGTATTATCAAAGGTGGAGCGGGGGCAAGTGTGTCCACTGGCTGCGGAGGCAGGTTCTGCTGTCGGTGAGGAAGAGGAAGACGAGGAGGTGCATAGGGCCAGCCCACTGGACTGCAGTCATCCTGCGGAGTTCAGGTTGGATTTTACTTTCAGCGTTACACAGCGACTGATGTGGAGCTGATTGGAGTCTCCCTGAGTAGCTTAGCGGCTTTATAAACAACTGAATACAAGCAGTCTCCAGGTTACAAATGAGATCTGTTCCACAATTCTATTTTTGTGCTGAATTTATAAGTAAATCAGAATAAGCGTAGTAAAGTATATAATAATAATAAGAATAAGAATAGGAATAATACGCAATAACAAAACTAACTACGTTATTGCTATTGAACCATCAGCTTTAACTCAGTTTTATAGCAATTTGTATGTACAAGTTGTCCGTAAGTCGGACGTCCTCAACCCGGGGGCTTCCTCTAGTCTGAGTCTGGTTTGGGTGGCTGTGCTATGAATTGAAAAGCATACAAGCACCTGGAGCTGGAGCTGACCAAGGTGACCGTCTTCTAGGGTAGATAACAACCACCTGTTGCTGCTGATGATCCACGTCTTCAGGGAGAATGAAGAGCAGCTGTTCAAGGTCAGCTGCGTTTCTGTGTCCCATCCCAGGTTTCAGTGATGCTTGGTTTCCTCATTGGTTGGATGTGACAGGAATGATGTCCTCCACTCTGGTTCTCCTTCCAGATGGTGAAGATGAGCACAGGCCACATGGAGGGTGATTTGCAGCCCCTCTACCTGCTGCTGACTGACTGTTACATCTACCTGCTCCGTAAAGGTGAGGGCAGCCCTCAAAGCCACCATATTCAGTGCAGTTTTGGAAGCTAATTGAAGCATTTCATTTATCAGCGATCTGTTTCATCCCTGCATACAGTGTAGGTATGGTGGCTCCCTCCGTGTATGAAATGTATCATGATTTTTGTAAGCCAGCAAAGCTGGTGTTGCTGGCTGAGAAATCTATGATAGCTGGTCCTAGGTGTGGTTTTACTATGCTGGCTAGTGGTGCTGGGAAAGCCGGAATTTGATTTCTGAGGTCTAGTTCTGTTGATGGAACATGGGGTTTATGCTTGTACAGACATTTTGAAAGGGCAAAAGTCTTTATGTTAGCCATCCTAAGGAAGTCTAAAAGTGAGGTGGCCATTTTGAAGCCTTATGCAGGCAAGGTTGCCTGAGTTTCTCTTGTGTCACTGCAGACAGGTTTGTTTTTATTAAAATACACTTTTCCTCAAATAAAGGGGGAGTGGTTATTTGGCTTTCCAGACACATAACAAAGTTCAGGACAGCACAATAAAAACATGTTATTATGATACCCTCTTGTCACTTTGAGAATGATTGGCCAGCTTTGGGTGGAGCAATTTCCAGCATTCCAGACGATTGGGTCACATTTGTAGCAGGTGTGTCTGGGGCTTTGCATGTACGTACTTGCTTGTATGTCATTCTTATGTGTGTTTGGACTTAAGCATTATAGTGGATTTGAAAGGTGTCTCTGATTTTTTCAACAAATACAGGTGTATTTACACAACCATTCAGTAGTCTGTAATTGCTCAGAAAATTTCCCATGAGAACTCAAATTTTTATTAATCAAATAAGTTGCAAAATTAATTGAAAATATAAGCAAGTCATCAACAAGGTTAAAAATATTGATTTTGTGCTTCATGCTTTCATCAAAGAATCACATCCTTGCAGACCTTTGGCATTCTATATATCAATGTCTTAAGGTAATATGCAGAAATTTCACCTCCCTCTAGTTGGTCTGGCTTGATGGGCCCTTCTTTCATACCATATGGGCAAGCTGCTCCCAGAACAGTTGAACATGCTTGAAATTTAGTAACTGCATTTCAAATCATCCTACATCCAGTTTCTGTGTGGTTTTGCCCATTTTAATCTTTTCCTTTCATTGGTCAGTCTTAGATGTGGCTTTTTCTTTGAAATTCTGCCTTAACGTTCATCATCCCAGAGTTGCTTCTTCAGATGTGACTGGTGTTTTATTATTATATATCTATTATTTAATACATCTGCTTAGGGTTTGTGAGTCGTCTGCTTCTCAAACTAGACTCATGTTTTTGTCCTACTGCAGTTATGCACCGGGGCCTACCTACCGATTCTATTTTTGTTCTCATTAGAACCAGTTTGCACTGCTTGTGAAGGGAGTAGTACAAATGTTTGTATGATAGCTTCAGTTTCTTAGCAATTTCTTACATGGAAACACCTTAATTTCTTAAAACAAAATAGAGGAATTTCTGAAGAAAGTTTTGTGACCGTTTTAAGAATAAATTAACCCACAGATGACACCCAAGTTTGCCCAAAGAAGGCCAGTTATATTGCTTCTTTAAACGATGCTAACAAACTTGCACAAGGGTTTTCTAATTATGAATTAATTTAGGAATAGCCACATGACAGATGCTGAAAAAGGGCCTTCATACAGCAATGTAGAAATTGTGTTGCAAATCAGCCTTTTCTAGTTATAATAATCATTCTGCAACATTAATAATATACAGACTGTATTTCTGATCATTTTAATGTTATTGTAATGGAATTCTCAGTGATTTTAAACTTTATGGCCTTGGCTGTCCTTTTGCAGGATAACCCATTAAATCGTCATTTGGAATTAAGCATCCAGGGTCATTCCATTTTAATTCAACATTGTCTTTGCATTTTTAATTTGGATAAAATTTGGCATGTGAATTACACATATGTTCCAGAGGTCAGAACTGTGTGTGTGTGTGTGTGTGTGAGATGTTTTTTTTAATAGGGTTGATCACCACGTATACGATATTGAATTGCCAATACAGCATTGATTCAATCACGTTCATTTGAAATTTGCGGCCACCTTTAGTTAATGTCAGATATCACTCCTGGGTTTGTCTGATATCGCTGATTACGGATAACATTGTCACATCACTGAGTCCTACTGACTCGCATGTAACTTATATGATGTTCACTAGAAAGGCTCTGATAACTGCAAAACATACTTGTGGTGATTTTAGTTAAACTGAAAAAATAATCAAACCCCACAGTAGATTCAAACTGTGGGGTAAGTTTGCTTGATGGGGCACAAATATTCTTCATAATACCTCAGTTACTACTGAAGTACAAATTATGAACAAATATAGTTGCTATTTAAGATTAAACATGTCATGATTCACATGAACGAACTTGAGCTCAGTATTTTACTTATTCAGTACTTGTTCCTTCAGTAGTTCCTTAGTATTTGTTTAGTAGTTCCTTGGGTTGTTTACAGAATTAACAGATGTTGTAACAAATATAGTAACTGCTTGAGATAAAACATGCATCACAATTAATTAATAATGAACTAACATGAGATCAGCATGTAATTAATGCATAAGTAACAGTATAATGTTTATATTATTTGTGCCCTGTCAAGTAAAGTGTTACTAGATCTGGCATTAACCAAAGGTACAGAAAATTCAAAGGAACACCACATTGTAACATTTTGACAATTGCCACTACAAATTTAAGGTCGTCCTTAATTAACTGTCCTGCTACCAGCAATATGTATGACTGTGATTGGAATTTTTTATGCGAATATGAGCTCAATATATGAGTAAACATTAATCCACACTCCAGAGAGATGAGTGAAGGGAGTCACTGCATGCAGGGAAAGATTTCCAGTTGGTGGCGAGTGATGCTGAGTGTTTCTGGCTCTTACGGCTTTAGGGAAGTCGCCACTGAGACAGTCGCTGCTAAACGTGAACGTGATTCACGCCTGTGCTTCGTCTCAGGTGCGGCCGAGAAGCCCTATACAGTGGAGGAGGCAGTGTCTTACAATGAGCTGGATTATATCTCTGTGAGTCAACCTCCTCTGTGTTGCCTGCACGTCACACCAAACACAAGCACAAAAAATAGACCTTTCTTTTTAAAAAGGCATTAAAGTGACATGTTTTCCTTTCGTGCCCAAATTAAGAGTGTTGCCATGTGTGTGTCAGGTGGGGCTAGATCAACAGACCTTCACGCTCGTCTGTACCAACCGAAGACGCCAGTTCCTCTTGGACACTGCAGATGCATCACTTACTGTGTGAGTTGGACACCGGACACTTGAATCTGTTTCGCTTTACATTTTGAATACCCTCATGCCGTCCTTCCCAAACACCGTCTCGTAGCTGGTTTCTGGGCGTCCTGAGGTCTGCCATGATAAAGGGCTGCCGGGAACCGCCGTATCCCGCCGTCCTGACGGATGCCACCATGGAGAAGCTGGCCCTTACTAAATTTGTGTCCCAGGAGTCGCAGTGTGAGGTGGGTTGTCTTTCTTTATTCATCGTTTTCTCATGATCTATAGTAAGTACATGTAAAATTTCCAGAGCTGTCTGTGGCACCGGTAAAATCTATTGCATGTTCTGAATAACCAAATCTGGCAGAAAAGGATTAAACTTCATTTTTTGCTTTATAAAGGTGCTTTCATAAGTTTAGATTGATGTGGCAGTATGAAGTAGAATGTAGTGAGAAATATGTTTCTGTTTAAGCTGAAATTATAATGACACACATCAACATTGTGGCTGACCAAAATGTTGAAATTTTAGATTGGGGAAGGGTAGGTAGTAGGGCTGGACAAGATCTAAAAGATGATGTGCCATAGGGGGGAAACATTGGGTAGAAGGCTGATCTGAAAGCCGTATACTGAATTATTTGTTCTTCTTTGTTGTAGCCTAACCCTACTTCCATGATTAATGCGATAATAACCAGTTAGTCACGGTCAGATATTGACACTGGGTTTCTTTTCTGATGCCGTTGATTACTGATAATATCATATTTCCCAGTCTAGAAAGTGGTAAATGATTATACCCACAGCATAAGCTGATTTAGCTCACGGGTTAGGCATCGTCATATGAAGTTTCTATGCAGCACAAATATAAGGTTTTTTTCCAATTCAAAGTAATAAAGTTGAAGTAAGGAACATCCATCCATTTTCCAAAGCCGCTTATTCTATTCAGGGTCACGGGGCTCTGGAGCTTGTGGCTGCAAGGCAGGGAACAACCCAGTATGGGGGGCCAACCCATCACAGGGCACAAGACAGGGAAAAACCCAGGATGGGGCACCAACACATCACAGGGCACAAGGCAGGGAACAACTCAGGATGGGGCGCAAACACATTACAGGGCACACTCACACAGCATTTATACACACTTATGGGAAATCTGGTAACTCCAATCAGCCTCACGATGTTTCTGGACTGTGAGGGGAAACCAGAAGTACCCAGAAGAATCCCCACAGTGAGACGGGGAGAACATGCAAGCTCCACACCCAAGCAGAGAATTAAACCCAGGTTCCAGAGGCATGAGGTAACAGTGCTAAGCACTGCACCACTGTGCTGCCGAGTAAGGAACATAACTAAAATATACTGTATCAGAAATTGCTGAATAATTTCTAGCTAACTAGTCTAAGATCATAGGATTTAAGGTTGTAAATTTGAAAATATTTGTCATTCACAATAACTAAATAATATCTAATTTCAGAGTGGATATATTAATATTTAGTGCATTTCTGGTAATTAGCTGAAATCTAAATTAATAGTTGCATATTAGATAAATTATGAGGCAAAGATATTGTGTATACTTGGCCAAAAATTTAGCATTGATTATCTGCCTCACCTTACATGCTTTGGATAGAAGTGACCACTGAAAGGAAATTCAAGTAATTGCAACTAAAGATATTAATCTTAATGTTTTCCAGCAGAAATGAAATTCCAAGGCTTCTTTTTTTTCTTTCAAAGCCAAATAAGAGTATGTTGATCAAAAAGGTTTTTGCCGTTCCTTTTCCAAGACTCCACTCCTTTTCCTGTAATCATAAATTGTTAGTGCTTAAATGTTGCTTTTCTCCAGGTTTGTGAAGACATGTTTGTACTCTAAGAGCCATTAGCTCCCATTGGGTGCTTTTTGCATATTCTCCTGTCGGCACTATGGTAATGCCCACAGTGTGTAACTCGAAAAAAAAGGTGCGGTCGTGCTTTAGCAAATATTCATTGCATAAGGAGAGGGTTACACCCTTGGTGTGTTTGGAGAAAAGGAAAAACATGGTATACTGTGTTTTTAATTTACTGTGTGACTCAAATTAAAATCCACAGAAATCCTACAATGAAACTTTATCAAAATGCTACGTCACTTTGGATAAAAGCAACTGCTTAATAAATGTTATGCAAATTACGCTTTTGTTTATTAGTCAATCCATATGCTTTTTGGTCTTATACTTTTCCCCCCACTCTGTTCAAAACAATTCTGTAAAAGACCAAATATGCGTAACTAATATTTGTGGTGTAAGTGTTAGTTATATTAGTAACATGGACTGAAAAGTTTAGAATGCGTTGCTGGTAAAATATTAATGCAATAAACTGCCATAATCCAAACAAGCTTATACGCTACATCGTAGGCTGCGATGTATTATTCCAAACCAATTGCTAGTTACTGCAATTACAAATCCACACATCTACCCAGTTAAGCGTAGAATGATTACCAGTTACGCCGGTATTATAGTCAGGTAGTTCTGCCAGTCTTTGTTGCAAGGTGGAATTACTAGAATAAATGAATCATGGGCTGAGTCTGAAAATTTGGCTCAGACACTCAGGATTAGTTTGTTTGTCACAAATGACTGGCACATTAATGCTTTGTTGCAGTTTCCTGTATCTGTACACCTGTTCATTTTCAGCAGGTGCCTTTATGGCAACGTGTTCAGTCTGTGGCCCGGAAGCATTTATGAAAATAGCCGCCCAATAATAAGTTCCCTGTATTCTCCTCATGTGCTCTTGTGTGTCAGGAAATTTAATAAAGGCACTGATGTGGGGCAGGATTGCCTCGACAAAGAAGATGGGGATATGTGCACTACATCACAGACCACCCTCTAGAAAGATCTGGTTGCCATGATGGACAAAGTGCTTGTCACTATCATGAGGACCTTCCAGAAGTTTGAGAGGCTGTTGCAGCCGGACAGTCGTTCAGCCGGAAGACGGCTGACTAGTGAGTGTTGCTTTTTCTGCTTTTGTTATGTTCGGTTTACTGATTCAACCTCTGGTTGTGCTGTACAGGTCTCTGCAGTCTCTATCCACTTGTATGCCTTGGTACACTGGGAGGACCCAATGGACATGACTGTGTCCAGCCAGGCAGCTTCCTGTGGCCACTCTGACTCCAAGGAAGGACACCTGCTGTATCTTGCTGGAACCACATACCTTGGCAAGGAGCAGTGGAAGAGCTGTTACATGGTGCTCAGGCAGGTTTTACTTCTGGACTCATCCATATGGTCCCACATATTTCTATACTTTTATGTTCTCCATATCGTTTTGCATGCAAAAACACTCATTTGGTTTTAGTAATATATATTCAGTATGGCTAAAATCATCATCACGATTATTTTGGTCAATATTGAGATCACTGTTTATTTGATTGAACTTGAACTCTAAATCTACAGTAATTCAATGGAGAAACAAATAAAAATGAGCTGTAAATGGGTGCTCTGGATTTATAAAAAGACAAAATGAAAGCATCACTGCAAAATGAAATACAGCACAATAATTGTTTCATTTTGATTATTTTCTTCAAAATCATAATTGAAACATTTGTTCAACATACTGTAAGGTTACTGATGTGGTGTGTGTGTGTGTGTGTGTGTGTATATATATATATATATATATAATAGTTTACATTTACAAATCAAGTTGGCCTATGTCAAGGGAATGGTTATCAGCTTCTGTGTGTGTTCCTAAAATTGTAATATTTTTAAAATCTTATTGTATATATTCTTTCATTTGTTGTAATTATACTGACTTCAGCAGGTATAGGCCACACTGCCTGTAGAGACCTGCAGGATGCAATATCGCTGTACCTTTGCATTGCTGAAACTTATAATTATAACTATAATCAACAATTGCTAACTGTCAATATTCATACTGATTCTTCTGCTTGGACAGCAATGGGACTTTGCACCAGTATGCAGAGAGAACAGATGTAACGCCACTTTTGTCAATCACAATGGGGTAAATACATTATGGCTCCGTCCTTCACTCCTCACCAACCTGTGCAGTATGTATGTATGTATATGTATGTTTGCATGTATGTATGGAAGGACAGACAGTTGGAAGTATGACTGTGCTTGTCTCCCCTGTAGCTTCATCGCTTAGCCCCCTCCATACAGTCCTTCAGCATGTTTTATTTCCCTTCCATGTGCTTCCATTATTTCTTTATTGCTTTGTCTTTATTACCTGGCAGTCTGAAATTTTCTGGCTAGGGAAAAGGTCAGAAGTAAATCCCTCCCCTGTTCTTCCCTCGCTTTTCCTGTAGGGGGGAGCACTGTGGCGGCTGCAGGCGCTCCCACTCTACTGAGCGTCCACATGCTTTCCAGATTATCCTGACAGAGCACCCCCCACTGCAGCTCAGTGCAGAAAATGAGCAGGACATGGCCACCTGGATGCAGTTGCTCTGTCAGTCTGTGTCCAAAGGGGTAAGGCAACAATAATCTAAACCAATAAGGGGACCTTATGAAGAAAAACATTTATAGGATCGGTCGTGCTATACCTTTTTAGGATCATTCCTCTGTAGATGCTTATTAGTGTTGTAACTCGAAAAGAATATTTCAAACTTTGCAGGCACATTGCATAGGTGAAGATAAAATTTTGAGAGAAATTGCACCAAAACTGAAGTAACACCGCTTTGTGGTAGTAAAGGGAAGGGTGACTGCAGAAGACACTTGATCCTGTGATTGAAATGACTGAAAAGTTTACCGCTTATCCTACTGGGTCGCGGGGGGTCCGGAGCCTATCCCGGAAGCAACGGGCACGAGGCAGGGAGCAACCCTG
>JAABNY020000037.1:4089384-4110998 GCA_015164015.2 Brevimyrus niger
AGAACATGCAAACTCCACACACATGTAACCCAGGTGGAGACTCGAACCCGGGTCCCAGAGGTGTGAGGCAACAGTGCCAACCACTGCACCACCATGCCGCCCCTCCACAAGTACATATGGATGAAAATCTACCTCGGATTTCAAGACAAATCACACCAAAATTGAAGCAGCAGTACTGGGTGGCAACAAATTAAGGAAAGAGCAGCTGTAGAAGACATTTGATCTTGTGAATACAGTAACCCCGAAAGTATTTGATGGATCTTTTTGAGCCTTCCCAGGAACATTGTGTAGGTGATGATCTAGGGCAGGATTCAAACATACTAAACCTAGTAAAGCTTATTGAGATGTTTGAACATGGAAATACGCAAACTGTGCATATCGGCATAGATAAGTCACACGAAATTGAAGCAGCGTCACTATAATGGAGGCACATGAAAGGACTGCGACAGACATAGATCTGGTGAACCTGCTTACATTGAGACAAGTCACACAAAGTTGGGCTTGTGTTTGGAGAGTGGGGGAGATTGTGTGGGGGGACTAGAGATTGTAGAGGTAGGGGTGTGGGATGAGAAGGCATCAGGTGGGGGAAGGAGTGGCGGGGCCATCCAGGCAATACATTGCTGTCATTCTAACAGTATCAAGTTATTTTTATATGTACTGTCTAGTTGATAACAGTAGTGGAAAACCTTCAGAACTTTTTGTCACCTTTCCAGGTCTTCAAGCTTCCCAAAGACAATATGGCAAAGACCTTCTCTGTGTATTCCTTTCATCTCTGCTTGCTCTTTATTCCATCTGGGTTGCTGTACCACATACCCACTTAATGATAAACTTTTTATTGTCATGGATTTTCTGGCCCTTCTGTTTCATTCTTCGGTTACTTTCCAGATGTTGTAATATTGGTCTGTCGTCTTTGCTGGTACCTTTCTGGAATTCTTCCTTCAGTATTTTTAGGAGATTATTAGCACATCTTTCTTTGCTGATTTATAGTATCTCCTTTCCTCTTTGCAGTTCCTACTGTGTCCTTCTGTCATCCACTTTGATTTGGCTCTTTAATTTTGAGCATATTCTTCTGATTCCTCATTGATGACTCTGATTTTCCTCCACACTTCCTCTGGTTCTTTAGCAAGTATGGTTAAAGTATGTAGGGGTACTAGAGATTGCATAGGTTGTGAGGTGTGAGAGGAGTAGGGTTTAGATGGGGGAGGGGTCATGGGGTCATCCAGGAAATACACTGTTGTCATTCCGACAACATTTATTTATTCTCTAGTTTCATACTAAATAACTATGCTAGATAAGTATTTCCCTCTTTTTCATCTCAGAATTTGCCACAGTCCTGTCAGGATTATTGCATGTTTCCATGTCTTAATTTTAAACTGAACCTAGGTATAAAGTTTTGCAATTCCTCTTTCGTCCACATGAGGTGTTGGAACATAAATTTGTACAACTTGTATAACTGACATATTAAAGTGGTGTCTGTAGAACTGAACTTATCAATTAGTCATATCTAGGGTTCCTGAGTGTGACAGCCACACAATTCCTTTGTTGTCAATTTCTCAAACAGGAAAAGTAGTTCTTGGCCTCATTTCCAGTTGAGCTGAGAGCTGTTTCCCCAGTTACCTTAGGGTGCTTTTCTACCCACTTTGAGAAAGTACCAAAAGTACGGTACATCAAGGTACCGTAAAAACTGGTACTGGCACTGAATGACATCACAATGCGAGGTGGGGTATTTTGTGTTGAATTTGACAACTGGCTAGTATATTACACGGCTGGACAATGTGCAATTTTAATATCAACATCGCATGTTATGTATGTGCAATTCTTACATCTCTAGTAAGCTAGATTTAGATCAGGCTTTCTTTCAATTCTGTGAGGACATTATAGCGCAGGGAGTTTTGCTGAAACATTACTCTGTCAGAAAAAAAACCTTAGCAAACCTTTGCAATTCTAATTATTATTTCTTATACAGGTTATCTATTATATGTTTAAAAATCAGCTTAAAGACATCTGAACTCCTTTTTGCTTTATAAATACCCTATGGTATATGCATGCTGTCTTAGTAAATAAAACAAAATATTTTTAAAATTTCTTTTCATGCCATTCTGATCTTTTTGTCTGTTCTTCCAAATGGATCACACTAATTTTATTATTGATTTTAATTTTTTTACTATGTTTCATCGTAGCTTTCTTAGTTCGTAACTGTTTTCAAGTTTGAGGCTATATTGCATCTGAGGCAGGCTGTTTGCATAACCACAAAGAGAGTGTCCCCACCCAAAAATACAGAAGTACCTAAGAAGTTCCCCAACTATTTTAGCACTTTTGGTACTGGTATTGAATCGGTAGTCAATGGAAAAGAGGAAGTACCAAAAGTGTGTGCCCTTAGATTTCTAGAATCTATCGATCCATTATTTTCCACCCACTAATCCTGCACAGTAATGCGGGATGCTTGCAAACACAGAGCACAAGTCTGGGAACACCTTAAACAATGTTGCGGGGCAAATACTCTGACAAAACCACATACTATGGATAATCTGCAGAAACGGTTCATCAGACTGCATGTAATGTGGGTGGACCCAGAGTGTCTGCATGAAACACAGGGAGTACATCTGCAAACTCAACACCAAAATGACAGACATGGGACAGACAAGCATAACCAGGAGGTTGCACTGCTAACCGCTGCTGGTTATTTATTCTAATCATTCAGTCTCGGAAGTCAGCAGAACAAGGATGTAAAATCAACCATGACAATTTTTCTTCTTTGTTCCCAGGTAGTTCCTCAGGGAGTCTCTCCCTCGCCCTGTATCCCATGCTGCCTGGTCCTGACGGACCAGAAGCTGCTGACCTGCCATCAGGACTGCCAGACAAACTTCTTTCGCTTGCTGGGAGGGGCTGAACTGCATGACATTACAGTCATTTGTCTGGAAACGGACAAAGAATATTGTGTCATTGTAAGACACCCTTAATTTATTCATAGTTATTGAAAATTGCTGGGCTCACTTTTACATTGCAGGGGTTTAATATTTGTTAATATGTTACTATTCTAAAAAAAATATGCTAAACACTTTAGCTGCGTATTTTAGCAAAATTGAGTTATGACCAAAATTAGGTCTCTGGCAGAGGGCTAACGAAAAACTGTGCTCAGTTTTGAAAGTGTGAAAATTGCAGCAACAGCAAAATCCACACTTAAACCACAACAAAACACCCTTTTTCTTAGTTTCAGTCAGCTTAGTTACTGTGTTTTACTTTTGTAGGGCAGTATTAACGCTTAACCCACAGCAGTCAGTATTTTGCTGGTGATGTGACCTCTTTTCTGCAGGAGTTCTCAGTAGACAGAGCTCAGTTCCTGCCTCCATGGGTCCTTTATTTCAGCAGCTGTGAGGAAAGAGCACGTTTCCTGGAGGCCCTCGAGAACAGCTGGAAAAACATCTTTAAGGTATCGCTGGCATGAAAAATAATATGTCAAAGAATTATTCTGGGTTTTTCCACTGGATTTTTACAGCATCTGCCCTCCATATTAATCACACACAGGTGTGCCTGCCCCGCAAGGCCATGTTGGATCCCTTAATGCAGGCGAGGTGTAAGGAGGCCCTGGGGCTGATTCGCAGTGCTTGGCAGCGCAGCGACAGTCTGCAGCGTGGTCGAGCTCAGAGGGAACCTTGGTGCTGAAGGACGAAGGGCCTGTATCACTAACACCACCTGCTGATTGCCTGGACAACAGGACCTGGGGGGTGTTCCACAAAGCAGGATTTCTCAGTTAACTTGGTTTACTCAAGCTAGAAGTCCTGATTGTCCAATTAGAGTTGAGGTAAGGAACATTCCTATTGGACAGTCATGACATCTAGTATAAGTAAATCTAGCTAACTGAAAAGTCCCCCCAGATCAATACATAACTGAGATTATATTCAGCAGAAGAGCCCCTGAAAACAATAGGCTGTCTCATTCAATTATAATTGCATGGGGGTAGCTGTGGCACGTTAAAGTAATTATGGAGGTAGGACTTCTGCCTTGTGTTGAATAGAATCATAATCTTCTAATCAGGAAGGTTAATGTATAAAATAGCAACTCAGTGTTTGTGTTCATCCCTGAGATCAATGGGGCACAAAATTCCTTTCACCAGGCACTGGTGTGAACCAACCTCAGTAAAAGGCAGAGCACCATCAGTGTATGTGTGAGGTAGATACACTGATGTCATAAGAACCTTAAAAGCTGGTTCCATCATACCACAGTCTGTTGCTAAAACCGCTTCCCCAGAACATGCAGGTATGTTTTATAAGTGTTGGATTGGTGAACAGCAAGCATTTTTAATATTGACTTGTTTACCTAAGGTATCCCAGGTCACTCTAGTGGACAATATTGCTGCTGTCCCTCAAGCTTGTAGAAACTATATGATGTGATGTCGGGCACCAACACCAAAAAAACGCATAAAATGACATGATAAAATGTCAGGAGTAAACTGCCCTGGTTACAGCTTAGCGCACTAATGGGAATTGCTTGCAAGAAAGTACAAAGTGTGGAATCCCTCACCGTCAGTAGTTTTCTTGTGTTCAGTGACTAATAGACTGAATACGAGAGAGCTGATGTTTTCATCAGTGCTGTTATACTGTGCCATACAGAAGTGCTAATGTAGACTTCACTGCACATGATTTGGGGGATTTACACAGTTTAACTTATGTGTATGAATGAGAGCAGGAGAATGCAGGCAGTGGTTGCTTCCAAGACAACAGTCACTTTTTGTGTGTGCATATTGCATGCATATTTATTACTTTTTAAAATATTAGGTCACTTGCATGTTTTGAGCTGCACTTCAGAATTGCTTGATGACCTTGAAACGTGTGATGACTAAGAAAGGAGTGAGACCTGCCATCATAAATATTTTAGGAATGAAGAGGAGTTGATCAGGATACACACAAGTATTGTATGGACATTGCTGGACAATGATGGAGTAAATATTTTTGACTGGTCAAGCTTCACCTTGAATGTAAAAATGGTTATTCAGCCATTCTTTTATTTTGTATGTGACCATCTGAAGTATACAAATACGGCAATGGGATTAAATAATTGTATCCTAACAAAAATATCCTTGTTGTATATTAAACCTTGCATGTTGTAATATTCCATCAATATAATGTATATATGTACAATGTTGTGTAAATATGCAAATAAAGACATCTAAATTGGTTTCTCAGAAAATTCTGTGTCTTTATGCTCAAAAGCCCTGTATCACTCTCAAATTGTTTGCACAAGCATGTGGTCCAACCCATCTGCCCAAAAAGTTCAGTTTCTGAGGAACAACTATAACTATGATGCTATATTTACTTTTAATAAATGAGTGATCTGTATGTCTGGGGAAATGTCATTGAGAGAGATGTGGGGATCAGACCTGTCAGAGCTGACTATTGAGCAAATTCACTCACCTCTACGGTCATTATATAAGACTTCAGTTTTCTGTCACCTTGAAAAATGTTTCCAGACCCTGATTATAATGTACTTTGTCTGTATGTTTTGTCTATTGAGAGCTGGATTACAATGTTGAATCTCATCATACCGAAAACACCGAAAATGTTGCATATTACTAAGTGTTATATTAATATTTTGAAAAAATATGCACAAATACAGTATATAATTGTTAGCCACATTTTCCCAACATCACTGTAAAAGTGCATACAGATCACAGAGAGTGGTTAATGCTTAACCTGAATCTGGGTTTTCACAGAGTAAGACATCATAATTGTGGACAACAAGATATAAAAATAATTGTACATTATACATACATGGAGTCATTACACTTTCCTGCAGAAGTACACACATGCTAATTTTTCCAGGGAAGAGTGGATATACACATTGTGTGCAGTTTGGAAATCAGATGAAATTGGGGTAAAAAAATTTATGACGTGCTGAAAAACTCATTTTTAATCCCAGTCCAGCCATAATTTTATATGAGTATTGAGTCAGTTGTATGAACATGATGTCTTCTCTAGTAGCTTGTCTTTTTTCCCCAAGACAGTCATTTCAGCTGGCAAATGTGCACAGAACAACCAAGAGTGTACAGCCCAAATGCTGGATATAGGGGCTGAGTGAAATGGGACTGGAACGTGTGCAAAAGGGTCATTTTCCCACAGGAGATGCTGTAGAAGGACAGAGTTCCGGCCACCCAATCCAGGTAGACTCCTACCCTGGAGGAAGGTGGTAAAGCAATGACACTTTCCTGTTTATTGTGGTAAGCTGAGGAGCTATTATTGGTGCAGCACAGAATCCAGGATTTATCATTAGCTCCAAGCCGACAAACAGCAGTGTCATCATTCCTGCCTATCTCTTCGTATGCCACTCCTATCTCAGCTCTATTTCCAGTCCACTCAACCTCCCAGTAACATTGACCAGAGAGACCCTGGCTACACAGGACTTGAGGCCAGGCGGTAAATTTCCCTGGGCCACCTGGTGTATACCATCTCGTTCCCTCAAATGTCACCCTTCTGTTGCTGTCAGACAGAGACAGAACTGTATGCAGGGTTTTGGGATCCAGTGTAAGCTCACAGACGTCTAAACAGAGGAAAAAAAGGTAAATACTGATTGTGATAATGCCACATCACATATTCCTACTACTTTACAGCAAGAAACACTAATTCCAAAGACCATAGCACAAAATAATACATTCAAAGGGACTAAGCCTTACACATCATACCAGTCACAAATAATGTGTCTCATTTACAGATAAAATACTGCAAATCAAATTATTTCCTATGGCAGCTGCACGGGTCAGAAAAGAGACTGAATAATATATCGAAGTGCCAAACATTAGATATGATCCTGGCAAATCACACATGGGCAACATAAACAATGTCAAGTACTGAGGGCAAACGAAAAATGCTGGTTATGTTTTTTATATTTTCTGAAAGATGGAGGTCAACATTGTTGTTAACTACACCACTGCTATTTCACAAGTCATTTCATACATATGTCAAAATATAAAACACTAAAACAAAGTAATATACTTACTTCAAACTTAGTTTGAGGAAATTTTAATAATATTAAATAGGTGGAGCTGTTTAATACAAAATGACTTACACTTCCGCAACCCTAGTCCAATCCCGGACTCGTCGCTATGATCCACACTGTGGGAAAAACAGAAGGACAAAGTCACTGAGGTCCAAGGCCAGGCAAAAAAAAACCCCAGAGTCCAAGCATCTGAAAACATTCCTACCTAATCACTAAAGCCGACTTGCAGTTCATGACAAAATAGTACTGAGCAAATTCAGCAGAAGAATTTTGGGCAAAATGCATGTTTAATATCAGTGCATTCTCGGCTGTGCATGCTGATGACACTGATGCCTTAGGTATCGGGATTTGGTACAGAATGACAACGCTCAAAAGTATTCAAGCAATTTGGACAAAAAAGTACCAAAAAGTATCAAAATTTGGTAGCCAGCCCTCTTCCCGCTATCTGCATGGCTGATTGGATAATTGTATGAATAAACAGGGTTGCAGTAGCTCCTAATAAACTGACCAGTCAGTGTATGTCAGGTATGTTTGTCTGTGTTTTCAGTACATTTTCCATTTTAAGCTTGGTTCACAATCACCATATCGATTACCTGTCATCTGTATCACCTGTCATCTTTCTAAAGTGGTTTCAGCACAGCACTGCAATGCACTTCAGTACTTATTGTTCAGGTACCCAGTAGTAATACTGCTGTACTCATTGTTCAGGTACCCAGTAGTAATACTGCTGTACTCAATGTTCAGGTACCCAGTAGTAATACTGCTGTACTCATTGTTCAGGTACCCAGTAGTAATATTGCTGTACTCATTGTTCAGGTACCCAGTAATAATACTGCTGTACTCATTGTTCAGGTACCCAGCAGTAATACTGCAATACTCATTGTTCAGGTACCTAGTAGTAATAATGCTGGACATGAGACACAACTGAGCAGTGAGACACCACTTTTTGTTTTGTAATTTTATCACGGCAATTTGTTTTTTAAACCAGGCATTTATAGCTCGACATATTTTTATAGTAAACAATGTGTAAAGACTGTTTCTTTGCCAACGTCCTTCAGTCATCTGAAATAAAGGGGGGGGGGAGGGAGGTTAGTTAAGAATGTAGGTGGGGAGGAATGGAAAGCCCCAAATTATAATGAAAGTGGGCCCTGTAAAAGGTCTACACTTTGCTGTCTGTACTTAAATGCTAAGAGTATTAGAAACAAAATTCATGACTTAGAGGTTTTTATTTCAGCAGACTCGTACAACATTATAAGAATAAGAGAAACATGGTTGAGTGACAATGATGGAGAAGAATATAATATGGATGGTTACACGTTGTTCCGTAGGGACCAGATAGGCAAGAAGGCAGGTGGTGTTGCAGTATATCTAAAAGAAAACTTGTAAGCAAGGGAGTTCACTGATAAAAATAAAAGTACAGAATCTGTATGGGTAAAACTACATGCTAAAAAGTCAAATGGCCTAATTGTTGGTGTTTGATATAGAGCATGTAATGATTTTAATTTTTTTTTACTCTGCTAAATCCCCTATCAGAACAGAAGATCTTGTTTTATCTAATATCCGGGACAGGAATGAAAAGATTGAGGATTCAGAACCACTTGAAGTTTTAGTGTCCGAAGAACAAAGTTCAAAACAAAAATAGGAAGGCTAATTTTAATGGTCTAAGATTGAAACTAGAAAATGTAAACTGGATTGAGTTTAATAAAACTGTTGAAGAGGCATGGGAATTTTTTAAAATCACATTACTGCATGTGCAAAAGGACTTCATACCTGTTCCCAGCAAAACTAAATCTAGGAAACTGCAACCAAGGTGGTTTACTAAGGAAAGTCAGGAGGAAAAGGGCTCTCTTCCACAACTGGTAAATAACTATTCATTCCAAAATAAAGCAGGAGTATCTAAGTCTACAGGCTGAGCTAAAAAAATATTAGACTTACTAAGAGGAATGTGGAAAGGAAGGTTGCACTGGGGGCTAAGGATGACATTTAAGATTTCTTCTAAAGGATATTTAATGGTCTTATTATTGAAAGTGAAATTTATATAGTTAATGAGTTTAATGACTGTTTTGTACGAGTATTCACTGTAAAGGACACAAATAACATTATGACTCTACTACTATTACTAATCCAGCATCATCTATGACTAATATGTATAACTGAAGCTGATGATGGTATATATGGTGGTATAGCAGATACTTAACTAGCCGCACAGAGGCTACAGTGGGATCTTAGTTAGTGACTAGCCTGATACCTGGCAGATTAAATTGAATGTAGACAAATGTAAGGTTATCTGTGCAGGAAGCAGAAATACAAGTACAAATATTTTGTGGGATCCTCCGAAATAAAGGAAGCTGATTATGAGAAAGACCTCAGTGTGTATGTTGATGCTTCCATGTCCCACTCTCACCAGTATCGAGAAGCAATTAAAAAGAGCAATAGGATGTTGGATGTGTGTGGAGTTTAAGTCAAAGGAGGTGAAGTTAAGATTATACATATCATTTATACAATATACAATTCCTTGGTTGAACTCCATCTAGAATATTGTGTGCAGAATTGGTCACCATACCTTAAAAAGGGCATTGCTGCCTTATAAAGGGTAGACATTATCCAGGTACATAAGACTCTTACAGGTCTGGATGCTGTTAAACCAAATAGTTACTTTAATATTAGTTCAAATACAGCCCGTGGCCATAGGTGGAAATTAGTTGCAGAACATTTTAAACTGGATTTTAAAAAGCACTTCTTTACACAGCATCCAGTTAGTGTATGGAATAGTCTTCCTGTTAGTGTAGTGTCAAGCTAAAACCTTGGGTTTCTTTAAATCAGAGCTAAATATGATTTTAACAGTTCTGAGCTTTTAGCCAAGTTCTCCCCAAACTTGATGGGTCGAAAGTCATCCTCTCATTTGCAAATTTCTTATGGTCTTCTGTTCTAAGAGATCAGTTCCCTTAATTTTCCAAAAATATATCAGGTACACAGGGTCAGAGACCCAACATGCTATATAGTTCTCACCTTCTCAAAGTCTGCCACACACAAAAAACAAATTTTCTCACCTGATATTCTCAGATTCCATCTCTCCTCCGAATCTTAAGAGCACATCAAGAGCACTACAAAAGTAGAACATATACAGACTGATGTACCATTACGCGTTGAAGCTGATTTTGAGCAACACATTTTGTATCCATAGCGGCACTAATATGTTGTAATATTCACTGATAATATTATACATGAATATTATGATATATATTATTTATTACCTATGAAAGGACAAGCTGCCACGCAGTCTCCCAAATTTTTACATTTATGACATGTATTGTTTAACAGCTTATCCTGATCAGGGCGACAGCTGGAAGGCCGGGCCCTGTCGTTTGTAACTTTATCCACGACTATGACGGATGCTAGGGAAATCCAACATGGGAACCGCTGCCATCACACGCTTTTCATCCTCGCTTTTATTTTAATAACGTTATATTGACTCGATGCACCGGCTTAGAAAGGACAAGGAAATGATTTATATTACCTGTTAGCTTACTAGCGAATCCGATCGCAAAAAGTACCGGTAGGAAACTGAATTAAGCGAATAACTTTGGTTCCTAAGGTACGGGCAGAATGTTTCTATGATGGTACTACTACCAATACTTGTCAGGGTCAGGCAGCGCACAGCAGGACTTTTCAGTGAGATATTTCAGTGAAAAGCGAATGCGGCGCCTCATGCCTAGGAAAGGGATGGGAATGGGGACAGATTCAGGCGGCTGAGCGAAGTTTCCAACAGGAACCAAAACACGGTAACCAAGGGACAAAGCCTAGAGGCAAAGTCAACAACTGTGCAATTACATGAAACCAGGAAGATAACCCACATCAAACAATGTATTTTTTTAACCAAAATCCTATAGGAATCCTATTGGAATATTTTTAAATACGAAAAAGGAATCAGATTCTATTGGATTTAATCTCCTATTGAATCTTTCCTTATAGAAATGTATTTCCTATAGGATTTTTGAAAAAAAAAAAAAAAAAAACCCTATTGGATTTTTGTTGCATGATTCTTTTGTTTCTAATAATGAATCGCATAAAATAGCATCACAAAACAAAGTGTACTATTATTTTAAAATTTCATTAAAATGCTGAATGCTGTTCCTTTTAATAAAACCACGTTTATTTAGAACGTTAAAAAGCACCAAACCGGCTTCTTTCGTTGGATTACTAATCATGGGGCAATTAAGTTCACATTGAGCAAGCCGGGTCCAACAGGAGGTGTTATGCAAATAATTTTCATCTAGCCAAAGTCAGTGATAGCCTAAATTTAAAGGCCTGTAAGCCTGGGGATGAAGGTTCTGAAAATGACTGCATTTAAATTAATATAATGACACATTTTATTAAGATTTTGAGTACTTTAAATACATAAATTAAAATACTTTAAATTTACTTTTAATTAAAATTCTGCCCATCTCTGCGAATCTGTTTTTTATTTGCTCACCTCCACATCTCTTGAGGCAGCTGAGAATTGGGCAGGGGGGCTTTTCTGCCTGTGACCACGGCTACATTCCCTTAGATCCATAGTCATCCTGCATCCCATTTCCAGCACCTCTAATGCCATGAGGAGTGCTCTCTCACATGATGCAGCTCTTCAAGGTAACGATCATTTCAATCAAGTACGGGCTAAGAAGGGAGAGATACACTGGACTGAGAAATCTTTAATATTCATATGACGATAAAGATAAATAAGGCATAAGTGATTTTAAAGATTACTAACCATTCTGGATAACCTTTGACAGGCTGGATTCATCCCCATATTTAATATCACACAGATGTTAAATCCCACAGCACAGATACAGTAGCATTTACAATGTTATTTGTTGGTAAAATGTCCCATTTCGGAGGCTTCTCAATCCACTGAATGAGGGTATAGGTTACACGTTCAGGAATCAGGGAAAGAGAGAGTGTGAAATGGGGACAAGGAATACAGAACGCAAGGGTGTCGTCGACACTGATTGGAAAGCAGGTTAAACCGTTATACTGTTTGTACACAACAACCGTTGTGCTAACCGTTCAGAGACATTAGTAAGAGTAGCTAACCTAAGCGAACATACAGTACAAATAACGCCATTGACAGCCGGATAACAATTTAGTGAGTTATTATAACTTTGTTAGCCAACACTAACGTTGACAGTCATTCTAACGTTTGGTAACGTTAATGACAGCTAACTAGCGATCAATATTATTTTAATGTGTGTAACATACATAGCAAATATACTGAGAAAATAATACAGTAATAATGGTAACCTTTCTACTATAATTGTACTTGAACGATATTCATTTGTTACTTCATTTTTGGTCGTCTTTCCCACGGACATTTTCTGATTTATGACTGGGAACTTCATTAAGTGAGCGAAACAGTCACTTGGTAAATTGTTTCGAACAATTTTCTATGTGATTTTTTTTTCTTTTTTTCGGGGGGGGGGGTGCTGACCGTCACTGATTTTTGTCAAACGAAGACGAACTTCTTACTAAAAGTGGATTAAAAATGGCTATCATGGTTTATAATAACATACTTGTTGCAAAGAATAAATAACCATTTTAGTATAGTGATGGCCAAATGAAGCTTCACTAATCATTAAACCATCTGCGGCATTTTTGATCCCATTAGATTTGATCCCACTGGTTTAAAGAATAAAGCACAAACTATTGCTTAGAGCATTTTTGTACATTGAACACCATCTAGTGGGATAAATAAATACTACAAATGGTTTGTGGCGCTTCATTTGACCATCACTACATTTTAGCAACATTTAGGCTGTTTTTGTACTGTTGCTGAAAACCCATAGCTGATCGAGGGAATGCCACAAGTAGTAAGACTTTTACTTTCTCATGCACTGGTGCTTGTGTGCAAGGTGGCAAGCAATGAGCACTGTAAAATGAAAGAGAAATGGCCTTAAGGTCAGTATTTAACATGCCCTGCTAATAGACAAACAGACAGACATTTACTCATTTAATCTTATCTATAAACCTGTATTCCACTAAGCAGGATTTCCCCAATTAGCTGGATAGCTTAAGCCAAACATGAAACTAAGCAATAAGAGAGGTAAGTGACATTCCTATTGGATATTCCTTTCATTTGACTTAAATGATATGGTTAATGAAAAAATCCTTCTTTGTAGAATACCCCCCTGGTCCTTGCAGTAGTTTTGTACAGAAGTTTGCAGATTAATCTGATTCTTAGTATAAAGTTGTGATTGTTTGAGATTTTAAATGCATATGGAAAATGATTATAATTCTCTGAAAACAGTGTTTGTTTCCATTCTTGATTCTGTTGGTGTTCTGCAGAATTTAATTGGGCCTGCACATTCCTGTCCACTCTAAAATTTATCCTTAAGCATAATATTTCCGTGGCACATGATCTATTTCTCCTCTGAATCCTTTAAGCTCTGATCAGTTTTTTCTTTTTATTTTAGAGGTTAGTAAGCTAATGTTTGCTACTCTATCAGTAACCAAATACGATGTTGGTCATTCTACTACTGCAGTGACTGCAGCAACCTTTGTTAGCACATTTCTACAGTCATTAACTCTCTACTCTAGTGAAACTGAATGTGAACAGGCACCTATTCTTAGGAGCAATGATCTCATGACATTCCTCAAAAAAACAATTATCCAACTTATTGTTTGAACTTTTCATTGCTATTTAGCAGATGCTTTTATGCGATGCAACGTAAAACTGAGAAGGCAGGATCAGCAGGTTCCTGGAGGAACTGGGGTTAAGGTCCTCAGCTACTTACCCATTAGGTGAAACCACTCTGCTGACTACTGGAATTAAACCGGTGATCTTCTAACCACATGCACATGATCCTAACTTGCTGAACCACACACCACCCCATTTTTAAATGTATTATTCTTTTCGGGGGGGGGTCACTGAAGGGAGTAAAAACATGTACTGTCTGGGGGGGCCCAAGGACTGGATTGACAAACACTGCTCTAAGTCACCTACATGTATCCTGTGACTGTAAATCTTACACTATATGCATGTTGCTTTGTACAAACTTTGTACCTTTCTTCCACTGGATGGTAGTGGCAGCAGGTATATTAGGTTAGCCTGAAAAACCAGAAAAAAAGGTCTGGTAGGATCCTACCTGCCCTCTGTCTCTCTGTAGTTTGCGTGTTCTCCTTGTGTTGCATTGGATTTGTTGTGGTATTTTGGTTTTCCCTGCATATCACTGATATGTTGTTTGGTTAATTTGCATATCAATATTCCTATATTGACTGCATATTTGTGAGTGTGTATGCTCTGTGATAGACTGGCAGGTTGTACTCTGCCTTATGAGCTGACATGCCAGGGGTAAGAATAAATGGCTGACTGAGACTGGATTGCTCTTGTGTTACATGGAATATGGTAGCCCTGATTTCTGTAAACTATAAAAGACTGACTTAAACCAAATCTTTTGGTAATATGGAATTCTAAACTTCTGCTGGCTCCCCCTTATAGCACACTCCCGTGACAGACTGAGTTATAAAGCCTTCATCCGATGGAACACAATATACCGCACTTCTGCCAGCTGTGCTGCAGATGACTCTGTTTGACAGAGTCAAACTGCCCTGCCCCTGTGTTAGGTTGAATGTGGTACCTCACTTATCTCCTGGCTCTGCTGGGGAGTGTGCGGTTACATCAGGATACAGAGGAGAGGAGACAACGGAAGATGTATAGCCTGCTGCAGATATACGGTCGTTCCTAGCAAATCCCTACCCCTCATTCCCATATTGAGCTACCGAATCTTCTTTTTCACTGACATCATCAACTCGCAAGTAAATCTAAAACAGCAAATGACAATTCTTTTTTTTTCTCCTTCATTTAATATCATTCATATTGCATGTTTACAGTCTGCATTTCGTTACAAGCGGCATATGCCTAACCGTGCCTGTGTTTCCTTGTGGGAGTTTTTCACCCGCTTTTTCATTTTCCCGGGAGGCCTGACCAGGCTGGAGATAAAGAGCCTGGGCTGGCGATGGAGGACAGAGATGCTCTGCTGGATATGGATTTTATGGGCGAGCAGCCGAGCACTGACTGCTACGGGAGTCTGCGGAACGGCGGCTTTATTCCCCACCGCTGTGTGAGTACTGCACCTGATCTCCTCCCCGGTGTTGGCCGACAGGCTTGTCTAATGACGCAACTGCTCGCTCCTAATGCTTGCACAGCAGTTCGTCTGGGCTGCCTTGTGATACATACTGTGCTTCAAACTCTTGCACGGACTTCAGGGTCTTAATAGGCAGCTCAGTAAGATGTCAGCATGTATGAGTCAGCTTTACACTTTTAAGGCGAATGACAGGAGATGCACCGATAAGGCACATTTTTTGCCACATTGGTCTGCCGATAAGGTACATCCTTCCTACCTTCTTCCTCCGCCAATATCAGATACGATTTCGTTGTTTCACTTTCTGCTCATTCACCGTCATTCTTCCATTCTCTCTTTGCTATTTCTGACTGCTTCTTTCATTTCCAACACGGGTAATCATGCCGCAATGCAATAATGTTGCAAATGCAGTGCAGTTGCAATGGAGAAAACTGCAAACAGTAAGTAAAGATAATAAGTTTTAACGCTGGTCAATTATTTCCCGGATTAATTTTAAATGTTTTTTTTTTTCTCCAGCTAGCTGCTGCTCATGAAGATGAATATGAGGAGCCTCTTTACATCCAGTGTGACAAGAATGATAGTTTACCCCCCCATCCCCATGGAAACTACTTCAGAGATGGGAGAACAAAAATAGGTAACATCTTTATTAAAACAACGGAAACACAATGATGTTGCTCAGTGATAAATTCTGTAGGCAGCTACTTTAAAGGCATCAGTGGTTATAAAATATGGGAGAGTGTAACGCATAATGTCTTGACCTCGCGCCAGACTTTGTGCTAGTGTGGGAAGTGCGGTCCCAGAGAAAGAGACGGTCCCGGGCCAAGGGGTGCGGCAAGAGTGTGGATGACAACGAAGCTGGAGCTGAGGAGGGGGGCAGGTCAGAGCGACACAAGGCCCAGCTGGCCCAATGGAGGGACAAATTCATCCGCAATCTGCAGAATGCCAGACTTTTCTTGGAAAAGGTCTTTCAATGACTTCATGTTTTTGCCGTGTTACGCCACCATTCTGTTATGCTCTAGTTCTGTTTCTAATTAGGCTTTTATTTATTTGATGTATCATCATATCGCATTCATTTGGTACTATAGTATGCAGCATAAATGCGTACACCCCCTCAAAGCAAAAAAATATATTTCGTTTCCCAAGCTATGGTGATTACAATTCACTGGAAGCCAACAAAATTAAAATGTATTAAACATGTACTGGGCAGCATAGAAGAATGTGTTTACAATATTTCCAAAATACTTCTATTTAACATTACTTAAATCCACTGTTGCAAAAATTATTGTACACCTTTAATTAAATTCTTAAAAAATGTAACATTCTAGTACTTAGGAAATCTATCATCACTTTCATTACTTTTTGCCGTCGCGTGTGCCAGTTCGTGGCATACTGTCATGACTCTCCTGCACCACTCTTACAGGATGTGTCCTGGATGAGTCTTGTGATGTTTGAGGGCCAACGCTGTGGAACTTCCCAAAGTTCCCCACAGGTGTTCAGTGGGCTTATCGGATGACGAACTCGTCCGCTCCAGCTTTCAATTTTGTGCTTACTTATGAAAGTGACCCTAGAAGAATGTTGGGGTTCGTTGTCATGTTCAAATAGTTGGCAGTCATTCAGAATGTGGAGAAAAGGTAGCATTTTTTATTTCAGGATCTTGCAAAACATCTATGAATCTATGATTCCATCAGCGCCCATACATCCCTATATAAGAATTTGCTTTATTGAGGAAACCATGTAACACTGCATTATGTGATATTGCTGTATTATGTGATAACTTGACAAAATGTAACAAATTTATAGCCTACATAATAATTTTATGCTGCAACATCAACCTATTCTTCTTCTTCTTCTTCTTGTTCTTCTTATTATTATTATTATTGTTGTTGTTATCGTCAACAGTGGGTTTGAGTCTCTGCCATGGTTCCATGTGGGAAGTTGGCATGTTCTCCCTGTGTCATTGTAGGGTTTATTCCGGGTGCTTCAGTGCCCCCGCCCCCACAATCCAAAAATATGCTAGGTGAACTGGAGTTACTGAATTGTCCATAGATGTGCACGTGTGAATGAATGGTGTGCAAGTGTGCCCTGTGGTGGGTTGGTGCCCTGTCCTGGGTTGTTTTCTGCCTTCCACCCGTGGTTTCTGGGATCGCCCCCCAGCCCCCACCCTCCCCCCTGAGCAACTCTGCATGGGACAGGCAGTTACAGTAAATGGAAGGAGGATAGTTATCATCATCATTATCATTATCATCATTATTATTATTACATTGTTCAAAAAAGATCTGTGTCCCTGTGACAGAATAGTAGGCTGATGTTCAAATAAAGAACAACATAAAAGATAATGTGTGGGCTGGGTCCCTTGTTAATTTATGAATGAGGTTACAAACTACTTTAGTTGCAAAGCGTTTTGAGAAATACTCATTAATCAACAAATTATCTTAAGTACAAGATATCTAACTACTTAGCATCATGCCCCTGAAAGCTTAATTTGTCTAATGAAAATTTTTTGCATTTTGCCAAGTTATTGCAGAATGTGGTGTTATTAGATAATGGGTTGTTACAACACATTATGTAGTAATACTGCATTTTGTGATGACAATTTCTTATATTTTGTCAAGGTATTACATGACACAGCATTATTGCATAATGCATTGTTACCATTAACACCTCTGGCATCCAATCAAATCTGAAATGATTTATGTTAGTCTCATCTGACCAAAGGCCAGATTCCCAAAAGTCTTTACCTTAGTTGATGTGGTTCTTGCCAAAGGTTAAATGGAGCCATATTGTTATTTGGCTTCTGCCAATGTGGATGGCCACCATGCATTCAATATCTGTGTGGGATCTTTCTGTGTGAGGTGAGCAGTTACTCCAGCTTGGCTTTTCATAACTCTTGCCCTATGCTGAGGCACTGGCTTTACGATCAGTTTGAACTTTTTTAGTTTTGTTTTTTCAGCAAAAATGCTCATGGTTTGGGGTATTTGCATTTGTCTTTTGAAAATTTAAATCCATGTTTTGGTTTTATACCAGTGATTTGCTAATCTTAATGTATTCTTGTTCTCTTTTGGCCAATATCATGACTTTGTATGTCTCCAAACATTTATCTTCCACATGGTTCCCTTGTCCCTTCCCAAGTCTGGAAGGCTTAAGTTCATTTAATTGAGGGTTAACCAGTTATAAGTGTTTCACAGTTCAACAGACTGTCTACTGATCAAATGCTGTTAACTAGTCTCAGCAGACAGATTGTAGAATTGTGCAGTTTCCTGGTGGGTGTACTCATTTTTGCAGGGACCTTCTATCAAAAAAAAAATATATATATATATTTAGTTTTGTTCTGACATATTTCATTTGTAACTGAAGGACTAATATTGACAAACGATATATATTTAACCCCAGAATATGTATGAGTAATGTATGAGGACAGATAGCTTAGTCTTTTAACTTTCATAGGAGGTATACTGTACACATTTATGCTGTATACTGTCAGAATAATAAAATGTTTCCAATTCTGTGTCATAGGAGGAGACTGTTATTGAGAAGAAAACCATCCACTATCTGAAGCTGAGTGCCCCCTGGGATGTATTAGTGTACTATGCTGAAGAGCTTTGCCTTAGAGCTCCCCTTCAGGTTAAGGCTCCTACTGCGCAGTGAATCAAGTCACCCGGTTTTATTGCAACAAGTATTTAACACATTCTTTCTTTCAGGCCCAGCCAAATCCAGACCACAACACATCAGATCAGATGATCAAAAAATTCTGTCTTCCAAACATCATGGCGGAGTACGTTCCCAACAAGCCGGTGAACTACTACACCTGTGCCTTTCGCAAATCCAAGATGGACAAGTGAGTGAACACGCGACGCTGCCGATATACTAAATTAACAGTGCCTGTGTGCTGCTTGGGGAAAGAAATGTGTCTGTGGTTGCACAGGTTCCTGGGTTCGGAGAATCACAGCACCTACTTTACTAACACACAGCGGCATCGTATTGTGAGTAGCTTCCCTTTAGTGCGTCAGCTCGCAGTTTTGGTGAATTGGCCTCTTCTGAAGATGGATGGAAAACAGTATGTTCCCCTGTGCCTTCATCTTGCCTGTAGGTGTATGAGATTCTATCGCGCATAGCCTATGGCAAGCGGAAGTGGGCGGAAGTGGGTGTGGCCCGGCTGCTGAATGAGGGGGCCCTCACTGCGGCATTCCCACTGCATGAGGTCAGAGGCGTAATCTTCCCCCTTCTCCCCATTTTTTCTCAGCTATGATGTCACATTTTTGACATCGGGATTCTAATTTGTATTCTATTTCCAGGGTACGTTTGACAAACCAGAACGTGAGTTTCTGCCTGAGGAGTTGAACCAGCGGCAAGTTTTGTTCCACTACTGGGCCCACTGGTCCAAATGGTACAAATACCAGCCACTGGACCACATTCGAGAATACTTTGGAGAAAAGATTGCCATTTACTTTGCATGGCTGGGTAAGCAGATTTACATTAATCAGATGCTTCTCTCCAAAGTGACACACACGTGAGGCAGATACCTAGAACACAACAATATAATGGTCACAGAGCCAATTATGCATAGGCGTGGCTGGGCTGAGGTTCCCTAGTAAAAAGTGCAAGTTAACATTGGTGCTATACAGGTCATTACAAAACACCTTTGAAAAACCTAACAAAAGATCCATTCAATAGCATCTTAGGATATAGACTAGTTAAGAGACAGAAGAAAGCAGGACAGTTGGGTCTGTAGGTGTTTCCAGAAAGCTGAGAGGGATTCTGCTGACAGGATGTGGACGGGTAACTTGTTTCAGAAGCCTAACTATACATTTTCACTTGGTGTAAGATGTCTAGGTTGCATTGGCTCACTGAAAGTAGAGTGTAAGATGCAGTGTGGGTCCCCAGGGACTGAATGGAGATGGTTGCTCTTTTGTTGATCTGAGCTTCTATTGGGAGTCAATGATGAAAGGCGAGAGGTGTCATCAGCAAATGCTTTAGTAGATTAAATACCAGGTATGCTATCACATTTTAAATCATCCGCAAAAGTTGGACAGCACGAACTGGTACACCTATCAATAAGTATTTGCAGTAGTCTGATTTTGAGATGATGAGTGCCTGAATTAGGAAATGAGCTGCATATTCTGACCAATAAAGCCAAATCTTTCCAACATCATACAGAGAAAAAGGATATTTGGTCATCTATCATTACCTCTAGGTTAGTAGGCAGATCTTGATGGAGACATTCTCCACTGTACCAAAAACTGCAAAACGCTCTAGCAAGATAACTGTGAGCAATGAGGCTACTTGAGGCTGCTTAAATGCATTTGGAAAATGTACCAATTGTATTGATCAAGTGATTGAGTACAGGCGAAAGTGTAGGCGAGACAGCTTGAAGGAAAAATGGTCCGGGGGACAGGTGGTGGATTTATGAGAAGCTCAGAGACCTCAGAATTAGAAGAGTGAGGGAGAATCATCAGCAGTCAGAGGGGCAGGTGGGGGTTAGGGGTTGAATTGGGTGTTTATAACTTGCATGTCTGAGGGGTGGTGATGGTGATGCTGCAGAGTGTATCAGCAGCTTTGATAGCATGAAGAGAACAGAAGTTCTCAGGAGAAGGGCAGAGGAGACAAAGTGGGGTACAGTAGGGAGCGAAAGTTACAGCCGAAGTGATAATGTAAAAGGGTGACAAATAGGATTTCTGTGATACAGTTACATCAGGATAACATCCAGTTTGCTTCTAACTGTGTAGATGTGCAGAACTAGCTCAGGATAAATTAGGTTGGCAAGGTCAGGTAATTGGTAGCCAGTGGTTTACCAAGATATTCAGGAGATTCAGGATGACAAGCAGCAAGCCACTGTTGGGAGTAGCTGACAGCAGGATATCAAGCAGCTTGTGGTCCTGGAAGACAAATGACATTGTAGAATTTATATTCATTTAGCAGACACCTTAATTTAAAGCAACATGCAACTCAAAAAGCAGGACCAGCCATACCCTGGGGGGTTAAATGCCTTGTTTGAGGACCCAACAGTGTAATCACTCTGTCATGCACAGGATTTAATCCTCCAACCTTCTGATAACAGGCATGGGGCCCTTACCTGCAAAGCCACATATGGTGTTAGGGTTTAACAGCATTAGCATTAGCAATAGCAACGGCATGATATTCAAATGCAGGCATTACACAGAGTGAAGAGAGTAATTGGAAATTAGCAAACTTATCCTCCCTCCACACCTAACTGAACAGAGATTGTGGGAAAAAGGGCAGCCGGAGTATCACTGTTTTCAGGGCAGATCCAAGTTTCTGCAAGTACCAAGATATGAATTACTGCGTACATAGCAAGGGCGTGGATGAAGTCAGCTTCATTGACAGCATTCTGACAGTTCTAGAGTCCTACATGATGGGGCTGACAAAGGAAATTGTCTCAACAATTGTTTTGCTTGACTCTTCTGCCGGCCATTGGAGGATGGGCTCCCCCTTTGGGTCTGGTTCCTCCCAAGGTTTCTTCCTCCTAGGGAGTTTTTTCTTGCCACCGTT
>JAABNY020000037.1:4165989-4181438 GCA_015164015.2 Brevimyrus niger
ATAACTGAAAATCATTAATATCTATAATGTAACACGTGACTAGTGAGTTATTTCTAATGCATTTAAATATACAGGTGTTATGCCTCATTTTGAATATAACCTTAGAGAACGCCAAACAACTGAAGCTAAATTAAAAAAAATGCACCATATAAACTTACATGTACTGCCAAAGATATATGATGTACATAAAGGGTGTACTCAGTGTGGAACTCATTAACTGTGAGAGTGTAAACAAATCCAGGTTGCCTAGGATATGGCTTCCTTGGCAGCAGTTCCTAACTGTGGTTTGATTCTGTGTTATGCTGCAATACTGCGCACCAGGGCTTTCCTAAGCTAAGGGTGATTAATGGCATGTGCATTTTGATGATATTTAACATGTTAATTACACATACATCCCAGAGCTCAAAAATGTTTGTTTTTTGTGTATTTTTTATTTCCCTTTGAGATATATCGTCTTCTCTACACCCTGGCGAGCAAATTCAGAATGTTTGCTATTTCTACAGCTACAGTACATGATGCAGCTATAGCTTATTGCCAAACTCAGAAAGTGATTTTTTTCACCTTATAGTTCAAGTTCCAGTTTTGCATGTCATATTTTTATTTTTTTTGCATTTTTTATTACAATTAATTTTTGAATAAAACAGTGAAGGACTTGGAATAACAATTCAGTTTTTTTTATAATGAAATACATATGTATGTGTAATATTTGTTTAAATAACAGTGACCTCTTTCTTGGCTCCCTTCATGAGATATGCTCCCCAAAATTCTAGAGTATTTATTATTTTTTAATGCTGCTGATTAACTTCCTTGGAAAAAATGCTTAGACTTATGAAAACATTTACTATCTAACTTTTTCAATGAGCTATAACTGAGCCAATAAAAAAGTTACAGCTTATGAGAAAACACTCTGAGTTGTGTGTGTGTGTGCGTGCATTTGTATGAGTTTGTTTATTTGCTAAATAAATTTGCTAAAGGCACTATATGTCAAGGGCAATACAAAAATGAAAAAAACATTTCTGAGTTCAGGGTGGTGTGTCATTCACATGCTAAATTTAATCAAAATCTTTTTTTCAATGCAAAAACTATTTAAGAAATTTGTGGAATTAAAATGGAATGACCTTTTTCAGTAAAATTTTGGCAGTGCAAACAGAAAAAAGCAAAGGTAGACACTAGTGTTTGACACCAACAGGACACATTAAATGGAACTGCAGCCTTTTTTCAGTTTATCTGATGATTCTTCCATTGTTTGATGGTGTTAAGCATGCACCACGAGATTCAACAAACCGCAGTGCATCGCCGTATTTCTCACTGATATCCACAATGATCATTTGAGGCTTATGTGACAAATGACACAAATTACATTTTTATACACAGTTCTTGCATAGCTAATTTGCCATGCTTTCCAACTTTAATTTGAAAAAGGCCCAGTGCAGATATGTCTTCTCCGTGCATGTAAGTAGCTTCATTGAGTGTTACTTGAGGAATCAGACCCCATTGGGCGCATTTGCTAAACCGGTATAACTGGTTCAATCAGTAGAGCAAACAGGTGGCCCCTTGTGGGACAACCAGACGCAAGAGGCTCGGATACATGGAAACCAATCCCCTCAGCCTTCAGATGCTCACATCTCCGTGGGGCACAAACATGCAGGAGCTTCATTTCCAGACTGCATAAATACACCGTCACATCAGTTTATTTTAGGTTTATCAACTAAAAGCCATTACCTTATTAGCACATGACAATAGTATCTAGACAAAAAAAAAAATCCTTGAATCCTTGAATGAACCAAATGGAAGGTTTAATCTTATTCATACCAATGGAAATGTCTACAACTGTCCAGAAATTAACCTAAATGAATAAACACAGGTATTTTAGTACTTTTAATTTATAGACCGGGGGGTGGGGGCCAATCTTATTCAGATTCGGCCGCTCGCGGGCGTGTGCAGGTTTTTGTTAGATTACTAATTGGTGGACTGATTAGCAGAAAAGTTCTCACACCTGGGTTTGGACAACTTACCTAAAGGTTATGCCAAAAACCTGCATATACACTGGCCATTTGCAGATAAAATTATCCACCCTGATATAGACTATAATTTCATGAAGACCCATCTATTTTCCCTAACCACATATACAGTGTAAAGTTGCAATCAGGAGCTCTGGAAAAATGCCAGCTCATCACAAGACACACACTTACTGTTGGAAATTTAGAAACTCTGAGTCACCTTAACCATATGGGGAAGGAAAACCACAAAGACACAAAGAAAATATGCAGACTCCACCCACAACACTAACAACACTGTACTATGTGCCTCTCTTACTGCGTCAAAGCAAATAATCACCCAACTGGTTTAAGGAAGTGGGTGTGACATAAACAGGTGTAGACTGTGTACCGCAACCCAAATGAGTTTCAGTGAATTTAATAAAATGAAAATTCCAGAGTTTTCTTATTTACTGCATAGTTCATGTAGTACATTTACCTCATGTTTAGGGTTTGTGTATATCATACAGGTTCAAAACTACAGCTGTACATAGTATAAATATAAGGCAGAGGAACACTTTCATAATGCTTTCCCACAGTGAGCTTACATATTAAAAGTGATAAAAAAATATAGGACAGTCAGTTATATGTTCCCTCACTTTTTATAAGGCCAATAGTGTATTTTCGACATTCAGGCATGATCATTCTGAGTAGAACAACATACACTGTATGTGTTGGGTATGGAAGGTAATAGTTTTTAGATACCAGTTGTATTTTAAAAATGAATTTGTCCTGAATATACAAAGTGCAAAGGATAAGTGTGTTTTTTTTCTGGTTGTTTTCATGTGTTTAATATACCTCTTTTCACAAACTGGGAATGGAAGGTGTATTCCTGAATTTAGAGACACCAAAATTGGGCATTGCAAGATTTTTCATGTCACATGTTTAACCTGGCTGCCAGATTCTGGCAAATACTTCCTACAGAAATATAAGGTAATCTGTAAACTACGTTTGTGTGTAATACAATTCCACAAGTGATTTAAATGACATTTCAGGCATTAAATCCAAGCCTAAATGCAGGATATAAAAGATAGGTGAGTGTAGAATAAAGTAATACTATTGTTGTTTTTTAGTTTTAATAAATGTTGATATGATCCATTAGGTGACATATTGAAAAGAAGTAACTCAATATCCAAGCTACACAGTGTCGTCACATCATGTTACACAAATGATGACAGATGCCTCATCTACATTCTTATTGCACCAGCAATTTGCTTAGCTGCAAAGCACGGTATTAAGTGTGTTATAGTGATTTTATCATAGATTTTAGCAAATTCTTCACATCCTTGAGCACAGAAGCTTTTATTGAACCACTATTACAGACCTACATGTAAACTCATGTCACATCTAACATAAAGTTGCATTGCTAGAGCAACAACCAGAGTCCTGCAATGATAAAATCTTAGAAATATTAATAATATGAATAATGTTTTTTTATAAATTTGTGCTAATGAATATGCTTTTGTGATGTTCTGTATAGAAGCAAGAAGCATGCACGAGGTTAAATGAAGGACAGAGAACAGGTAGATTGATGTTAGTAACATCAATGACCGGATTGGGGAAATCATATCTACAGTAACACAGACTTAAATACATAAGACTAATGTCAGCAACAAGAGACAGCTGGTAAACACAGGGAATCCACACGAGGTTAACGAAGAGGCATGGCACATACTCCAAAGGTGCGCACTCTGGGCGTGGCCAAGGGGAGCGAAGTGACGAGACCGGGGACAAAACAGCACCTGGGGAAACAAAAGCAAGAGCATCAGCGAAGCACGAAGAACAAGACTGAAACATAAAACAAACACAAGGAGAACAACTCAGACAACAACCATGGGGAACACAGAGACACCAAAGATGTTGTGATCAGATATGAATGGAATTATTAAAACAAAACCAGAAAAGTAAAAGAGCTGTTTTTACAACAAACACTGGAATTACAGTCTGTTTGGTGTTGCCACAGAACATAATTTAAAGAACACATTAGTTTATAATTTCATGAATGAACGATCTTTGGAATAAAATATTACATACAGCATAACCCCAGTAACCTGACCCTCAATGGCGAGAGTACCATTCCCATTTTATCAAGGTCATGAATAAAACATGTCGTTTTGTATGAAAATGACAAATTTGGCTTTCGCTTTAATACTTTTCTTCTGCATCCTTGTCAGAATGTGTTAACCTTGGAGGATAACAGACACCAACTTCATTGTTTTGCTTGAATGCCAACACTTCAAAAGAAAACATAATAATTGTAATGCAGTGCATTTAAAAAATGTGCTAAAATCTTTGCCAATAAGCTTTCCACGTTCTTCTGACTTGGCGGAGAACGTACTTAACACACTGGTGAAAATGTAGATGGTTTGCAAAATATATACTATATATACATGATTTATGTGCCGTGTTATTCAGGACTTGTTCACTTTGTAGAGGGATCAAGCTGATCTGGGGGGAAGATGGTGGCGCAGGAGGTAGGGCTATCGTTCGGCAACTGGAGGGTTGCAGGTTTGAGCCCTGGTTCCTCCTGAACCCATCGAAGTGTCCTTGAGCAAGACACTGAACCCCCAATTGCTCCCGGTGTGCAGGTTGGTGCCTTGCAAGGCAGCCTCCACCACTGTAATGTGAATGTGAGGCATAAATTGTAAAGCGCTTTGAGTGCTTGGAAGAGTAGAAAAGCGCTATATAAATACAGTCCATTTATCATTTACCATCTTCCCTAGAAGACATGCCCCCTTCGCCCCATGCAGCCTTGTTACGGGATCCTCTGCACAAGGGCACACAAGGTAGCCAAAGAAGTTAAAATCACCATCTCTCTATCTCTGAAAGGAAACCGCAGTTCTCCACATTATGAACAAAGATTACATTTATCTCTGGCTCCTCTTGATGCATTACTTGTTTATTGCAGTTTTGTTTTTTAAGCATTGCTTTTATATTTACTTTTGAGTGGCATTCTACCACTATAAGATGGCGTAACAAGGGGCCCCAAAACTTCCCAACCTGGTCCTCTGGAGCTGGGAGGGAGTAGAAGTGTTGACTGACTGGGTCTCTGAGGACTGGGTTAGAAAACATAAGCATGCTCTTCAAGCACAACTTGTATACAGATGAGACAAGTACACTTATAACAGTTCGACCTTAATAACATTTTCGTTGAACAAAGTCTTAATATCGAATTTTGGACTGAATTCCAAAACGAGGAGCCAACCATTGGTCACATAGCAAGTTTGACTGATGATATGGCTCCTTTCAGCTTGTTAGAATTGCATGGCGTACTCGAGCTATAACTGTAGCTGCATGTAAATGTTCTCACTATGATTTTCACTTTTTCCTTTTACTGTCTTTCTTTGGACAGACATCTTGTGTATTAGGTTGCAGTTTATGTTTCTAATGTTTTATTTGCCCCTAGAGTTTTTATTCACTCTTAAAGCTCTGGTATATCAATTATTATCCATAATTAAAATTAATATGTTTTTTTGTATCAATTTGATTGTCTTCTTGCACTGGCATACAATTTAGGAGATAAACTTTCCAAATATTCCCTGCATCATTTATGGAATGCAGTGAATCTACTCCAAGAAGAGACACAAACGTGCATAAATTCCACACATTCCACATACACAATCTGGACATTTTTCTTCTGTGTTCCATGCCTATTAGTTTTTTTCTAATTAATAATCTATGAAAAAGGGAATAAAGATATACATTTGCTTCACTATATATTTCTGCTGCCAGTGTGAGGACAGAAAGAATATTTACATTTTTTACACCAGTTCCATTATATGGGTGACAAAATTAATGACCTTTTGGTTTAATTTGCAGCATAAATTTCAGTTGAATTCTTTGAAAAAATCAAGTTATATTTTAATAAAGTATAATGACATGTATGCATCACAAAACCTTTTACCTGTTGTGAGCAATTCGGAGTCTACATTTGCTTCCATTATAAAAGCATGAAAAAAAAAAAACAAAACTCACCACACATCCACTTACCATCTTCTCCTCTGACCCTGTTCCACATCACAGCCAATCCAGGTCTGAGCACAAACAATGCAAACTGCTGCTGAACATGCATGGACCAGTTCCAGGCATGCAACACCAGTATTCTGGAATTCTACCATGAATGCCAAACATGAATGAAACAAGGATGTTCATCGATTGCTTTGAGATGCATAGATAACCTGAGCGTTACCTGTTTAAGTAAAAGCAGGGTAGTGGCTCAAGTGTAGTAAAGAATTTAAATAAAATTTCATCCTTGTCATATATAAACTTTAATGCATATATGATCCTGCAGTTAAGATGAAGATGGAGGTCATGAATAAAATTAAATGTGTGATGCACAGAGAAAGTAAGCTTTTTGCATTGTCTGTACTTTGGTTTAGATAGACTGGGATTTCTTTGTTAGCTGCCTAGTCTGTAGGCCCAGCACCAGAAGATTTGGCCTACAGTGGTAGAGAGAGGTGGGGGTATATGCCCAGGGTTTGTCAAAAAAGAGCTTTCTGTTCGCGGGAAACCTGATCCACACTCTCCAGTCAGCAGGCATCTCAGTGTTTCTGTTGGGTCATGTGACGTCAATGGGCAAGTTAATGGATATAGTGGGACCAGGTGAAAGATGGTGGTCACTGGCATTCCAGCTCCAGAACTGAGAGTCCTTTCATCTTAGCTTGAGCAAAATGGATAACATTAAATATTTGGTCATAGGAATACAAGTATGAAGATCAATGGGTGGTAACACTGTTAAAGAGCTGTATACAATTGCAGGTTCCGCTTGCATACATGGTTTTATACTTTTGACAGAATGATATGTTAACCTGTAAATACTACTTTAATTGGAGGTTGGGTAAATCACTACTGTTGTACTTTGTCACCTTAGGGTGTAATACACATATATCACTAGGCAGCTAAAACAGCAACACTGTGGTATTTATTTACTCTCAGTTTTAGCAGAAGTTTACAAAAAAAGCCAATATTTTAATGAGTGGTACTGGCATTAAAGTATATGAATATTAAATATCCTTATAATAAACACAAACAAAAGTAAATGTTTAAGAATGTTTTAATATCTTTATTCATAATGTGAACTATGCTTATCACTACACTTAAAACAGAAATATATAGTTCATTACTAAATAAATGATCCATACAACCGATCCATTAAATGAAATGGGACATATGAAAAACATATCACAGCAGTCACTTTTATTGTGCAACAGTTAACATACTCACTTAGGTAGTAGGGCTGGGTGAAATAAATGATATATTGACTTATTGTCAAGTGCAATTTAAATGCTAAGTAAATGAGAAACATCAATAAACTCTAGATAAGGGACATTGCATGATACTATGTGCCTATATGGAGGCAGTGTGTTGCCCAGTGGGCTAAACCTTGGCACCTCTGAGCATGAGGATGCCAGTTCAAGCCTGGTCTGGGCACATTTGTGTTTTTAGCAAGGCCCTCGAGCAACAGCTCCCTAGACACTCTTATAGGCGGCTGCCCTTTGGAGCCGGCTTGCTTTCACCTACAGAGAGAAAGTTGGGAGGGGCATAAAGAAAATTTCCCCACAGGGATCAATAAAATATCAATTATTATAACAGCATAGCATGCCACAGAAACAAGTGCAATTTCAACCAATCTCAGAGTAATGAGCTGTAAGGCAGTTAGAGAAAAAAAGACCAAAAAACACACCATTTTCTATAAGGAAAATGTTTATTTTTCTGTGATTCATTTATTAAAATTAGATTCTGATTTGGAGTCCATCAGTTTCTCCTTTTTCCATGTTCTGAATATATATTAATATAATTTAAAATAAAAATTCAGCTTAGTAGTAAAGAAATAATGGCTTGAATTATATGATTGATAAGTATCTATATCAAATTATATGAAAAAATATTTTAAATTATATCAAAAAATATTATAAAATATATAACAAATATTTTGCGATATCTCCGAGCCCTACTATGCACAATGTTTAGAAACTTAACAAAATACAAACTGCATGCAAGATATCCAAAGATTATATATATATATATAAACATACATTACGTTGGTATTTATATACAAATCCATTGCAAATAATTAAGTTATTAAACACTGCAGATTGTATGAAAAGTATAATCCATGGTGATTATCGCTATTACTAAGCTGTGTTCTCCTTACCAAAGCTACTTTACTTGACTATGCACTGCTTACTAATGCTACCAGCTAATGCTAATATTTCTAATCTTTGGTCCACTTATGGCAATAAGCTTTTAATATTACCATAAAGCAGGAGATGATGGGAGAAGATTTGAAGAGGAGATGTCTCTCCCTGTAATGGACGGCATTACCAGACAGTATTAGACAAATAGAGATAGATCTAACCATGTCTGGTAAGACATCAATCGACAGGTACAGTGAAATTGAGGGAAGGAAGCGATGGAGTTTGCCCAATGATTGTTTTACCTTACAGAGGAAAAAAAGAATGGAAAGCTTGCATTTCAAAACTGTTTTGTATATACATTATAAAATATACAAAATATTACAGAGAAATTGCAAAATTAGATTAAAACAAGAAGAAATATTCAAGTAAAAAACTAAGATGAGGGATGATTACAATAATTCTTAGAAATAATACTAGTTTTATACACTTGGTTCAAACACTTTAATAAACTGGGAATTTTATTAAGTAAGATGTGACGTAATAAACTCGAGCAAACTAAGCTTTATTTGACTGGCACTCCTCCTGACCCCACCTGCAACTGTCAGTTCAGTTAAGTAACCAAATTAGGCAATTGCATTACAACATGGTGCAAATTCATTGTAACATTTATCACTAAGAAACTTAAGAGGAGTAAACAAAGGTGTGGTTTAGTGTTTTTTGGCGAGCTAAATATTTATTAGTACATATAAAGCCTTTATGAACATCTGTAAAGTTTAGTGAACCAGCATGCCTTCTCTTTATTTTCCAGTGCCACAATGGTTCAGTTACATGCACTTTTTATCCTAAAAATCTTATTCATAATGAATACAAAAGAAAATAAGAACTAAAATAGCATGCGGTTCATTATGGTAACAGGTTTTGCAGCTTTGGAGTTCCATTTCAGCTAACACCCTCCATTTTTCCTCATAAGTATAATGACTCTTAAAATATGAAGTTCTGATGAATGAGGAGAGCTAGCAGATCCAGTCAGTCTCAGGAACTTGCGCCCACCATGTATGATGTATATCTGCACATCGCAAGATCAATCACATTTATTTTTAGTGGCTCATTTGAAAACATCACCTGGTTTACTTCATTTAGGGCTTTACACATGGTGTTTCAATGTTAATGAATTTCTAAATTGAATATAAATGGCAAAACAGTGAAATGGCCTACCTTTGGCTCTGCAGTAAGTGATTAGGACAGTCATTAAGAACATACTGGTTTAATCAAACCAAGAAACATAACCGAGAGCAGGAGATATGAGGGATGCCATGTTTGTGCTTCACCATACACTGCCGGATGTGCAGGCTATGCAAACGAAGCAAACGTTTCCTTAATAATAGTGCTGTGGAAAAGTAATTGTGCTGGGGAGAAGTGCCATAACAGGAGACGCACACTTTAAGCACGACTTATTTGTAACAAGTGGAGTATAAGTTCCAACTAGCTAAATTGCAGCATAAGCTTTCATTAAATTGTTTGCTGAAAAACAGAAATCTGAAGTCCAGCTAGCTAGGAGGCTCCTTTCTGTTTTTAGCTGCTGTCACAGGATATGTCCACAGTGCACCTATCACATGTCAGTTAATGCAGGGCATTTTATGTCAATGAGCTGAGCGTCTCGTTGCCCAGAGGTCGCCCAGCGAACATCGTTACCAGACAGTGTTAGAGCACAGGTACAGTCCATCACTGCCAGGTAAGATGGACGCTAGGGGCCACTTCACTGGAGCTCCGGCCCTCACGGAGCCTGGGAAAATGCTACAGTACTCATAACAAGCGACTGGCATGAACACCGCGGTGGGTAATTTCATAATGACAAGTAGTTACAGCGACCTTGTTGTATTTACTAAAGAAGAATCTGTTCGGTAGCATCGCCGTAGCCTCCTGGTTTGACCTGAGCTGATTTGATAATACGCTGAAATTAGTTGAGCACTGTCTGTGTTCTCCCAGAGGCCAGTGGAAGGTAACTATCATCATTACCAGGCAGTATTAGAGGAGACATAAAATCCAATGCTGCCAGGTAAGATGAGGATGACCATCCAAACCAAAATATCAGAATTACATCAGGACATACAGACTTTGCAAAACCATAATTTTCTAAAATCGATGCACCATTTTTTTATACTGTACCATGACTAAGTTATTACTAAGAAAATATCAAAATAAAAATTCTAGAAGTTATTGAATAGTACTGTTAATAGTTCTTACAATCAGTTGAGAATTTTTGGTCTGCATTTGTTCTTTTTAAATATTATTTTGCTAGCTTTCTGAAAGACGAATACCTTGAAACTATCATACACAAAGCAATGATTATTTAAGACAAACTAAATCATCCATCCATCTGTCTGTCTTATTAGTGCTTATCAAGCTCCGGGGAACATTCAGTACTGAGTTATAGCTTGAAAGAGATTCCAGTCAAACGAAAACATCTTTCTCCAAAAGTTCAAAACCAGTGAACATGGCTCAATTCCAATAGACAAGCCAAAAACCTTATTTGAATATGTTATTTAAAATGTAAAATGGAAATATCTAATGTCATCATATTTTTTCTTTTTATAGACTAATTTTAAAAACAGTCAAAACTTAATTACAAGTATTGACAACAAAAATGAAAGAAATGACCTTCCTCTGTATTCATTCATATTGTGAGTTCTAATTGACATGCTTCAATAATACATTGAAAAGAGACATGTGTATTGTAAATAGTGATTCATCCAAAAACAACTCCACCCATGGATTTGAGCGACCAACCTATATGCGCTTTAGACTCTCCTCTAAATTTTAGGCTGCCAAGCTCTTCACCAGAAGCACTTAAGGCTTCATACTAACATTTACATCTTCAGAATAATTTTAAAAAGCATCTGTTAAATGTATTGCCCTCAGCAAAATAATACGCAAAAAACAATACTTTAACTGCCCTCAAAGAAAAAAAACTAAAACATGAAATACTAACTTAAATTGTAAATAAATTCAATTAAAAATTAAAATACCAATATATTTATATATTTTTCCAGTCACATGATTGCTGCGGGAGTTGACCTGTTTCTACTGAGCTTTAGTACAGTATATGGGGCAATGTGGACCCCACAAATGAGTGCTCTAAGGCCTTCTGACTAGTATGTTTTTTGTTATGAACATTGTTATGAATGTTATTTTTATAATGAGTATTTATACCATGGAACATGCCATTTTCCATAATCCCCCTTTGTCACATCCAAGGAAATACTGTATTTCCTGGTGCCATCATGGCTTTCTGAGCATTGTGGTGTCTAGATATCTACCATGATAGCCATCAAAAAAACAACGCCAAAAACGACAATAAAAAAATTCACCAGGAAATATACTGTGGGGTACAAACAAACTAGATTGTTTTTCTGCCCCTGCAGAAAAATACTATCTATGCGTTTCTGCTCATTTACCAAATAGCGACTGCAAAATTTACTATTCAGACCTTTGATGAAGCCCGATAATTACAGGTCACTTAAAAGACCAATATTTTATATCAAAAGAGAAAACATACTATTTACAAGAGAAAGAAGCAACATTACAGGTCGCTATGGTAGCAATAACACTGAAGCTGAAACTAAAGCTGAACGCCAATTTTACATATTTTCAGAATTATGCAAGTAACTTGGCTTTGAAGTCATAGGTGTTTGTTAAAAATGCTCGAATTCTGAAGTGTGCAAGACAATGGACAGTCAGTTATAAAACACCCTGTTCTTGAACATTAAAATGGTATCTAAGCGACATAGACATTTTTAAATAAGACTGCAATCCTGAATATGGCAATAGAAATTTGTTTGCTTAAAATCAGGACCCAGACCTAAAAGAATGGTGCATGTTATCAGGAAGGGGGTTTCCAGTAATTATCAAGGGAGAAAGGGATTTGGGGAACTTGGGAATGAAACCAAGAGAGAAGACCTGTAACCTTACCATCATCAAAGAGACCCCAGAAAAACGTGAGAATCGGGAGGGATAAGAAAGGGAAAAATCTCAGATTTCTCCCCAGCTGCCCAGGAGCAGCCCAGCTTGCTATGGGCCTGGAGGTCATGCTTGGGAAAGCTCCCCTGGTCCAGGCCTACCGTCGACCTAAGCATCAGCAGCACCAATCTGCAAGGCAGGCCTTTGTAGAGAGAAGGGGTGGGGAGTGGGAGACAGGAGGGACATAGGAGAATATAAGAGAATGGAGATGAAAGGCAGTAGAAAGAGAGAACATATAAGAAAAGGAAAATAAAGGACCGAAACCTGTGCCCCTCCCTTTATTGAATGTGATTTTGGCTGCAAGTATAAATAAAAACCTAGTGTAGCTGTTCTCTCCAGTTGTATTTGTTCTTCATTTTTCCTCAGAGAGTCTGGCCAGTCTTTGCTAATTAAGGACGGCCTCAGGGACAGTGCAGGTTTAGGTCCCTGTGGACTTTTCGTTCTTGATTGTCCCAAACTCCCGAGCTGCTGCCCAGATTAGTCTGGGTTAGCCCAGGTCGGTCCAGGAATGCAACAGGCGCTCAGAAATGAGAGCGCTGTGCGGTGAACAGGACTGAGCTTTAATCAACAGCTAGTCCTTGTGTACAGAACAACACTACTGAAATCCAAAACCTTAGTCAGAGAGGCATCTAATCTTATACATCTAATTGCTACAGCTTAAAACAATCCTTGTTTTGCCAGTTTCTGTTCATTTTGTTACAGTACAACTCTTAGAGACTATTCATTTAAACTGTCATTTTTATTTTAAAATACCCCTTGATTGTTTTAGCTGTAAATATATTTTCTATTTCACAGCTTTTCCATCCAGATTTGAATAGCACTATAATAAGCATAATTTACAAGGGAGGAATTTGTATATGGAAGTTGAGTTCTTCTGTTTTCTAAGTAGCTTTACTTATGCTACTGATCGGTAGCCACAGCACATGTGACTTTTGTTAGTTTTAACTAAACATTGTCTAATTTAAATAAATCAAAGGGAACAGAAATGTATAAAATGATTCCCCATGCTGTAATCTAATATGAACAGTTGCCGTATTCGTACAAATTATGTTGAGAGAATTCTGCTTGGGTTACTGCCGTCTAATTCAAAGTCATAGCAGACTCGTCTTGACCTTTTATACCGAACATCTAACAATGGAGAAGAGTCATGCTATCGATTTTAAAATCTGTACATTTGTCTCACGAAGATACAAAAATTAAATACTAAATCTTCATATAGCATTTAACTGCATGACTGTAAATGCGTAAAGCTGCTTCTAAAACTGACTATATCTGTCACTAATCTCACAGGTTGAGGAAACCAGCCAACATAGTACAAAGGGTAGTGAAATCGCGGAAACTTGTAAAAAGATGCATAGAATTTTTTTTGTAATGTACAGCCTCATATCATAAAGTGTGACAATTAGGTTGTTATTAAATACAATATCATAATTCCAAAAGAGCGATGACTGGTTCTGATAAAATAAACTCTATGTTCATATTCCCTTCCACCAATCAAAGATCTCCACCTCACCATTTACTTCATGCCCCCTTATCGGGTGTTTCCTACCTCCGTTTTGGCCTTGGGTAAAATAATACTAAATATCGAGGTCATACACCAGATATTAAGTCCACAGTTTCAATTAAATCTGATGTTTTCAGCTTAAAATTCATATGCCTTTCCTAAAAATTGTAAAATACGTGTACTCATTTCAAATTTTACAATAGGAAAAAAGTAAAAGAGCAGACGTTTTATTTCAGGCCATAGTAAAATCTCCCTTGTTATCGCTGTAACAAAGGGCAAGCAAAATACTGGCTGTATAATCTTTGAGTCCTTTCAAATCAAGAGATAACAAGAAAAATTCTATCCAACCTATTTTCTCCAAACGTTTTAAGTAAAAAAAAAAAAAAAAAAGTTCATAAACAAGCTTATTAAAAGACATATGATGAAAACACATCATGCTAAGATTTTCAACATTAAGAAAACATTTTAAAGAAAATCAAGCACCGAGTTTCTGAACATTCTCACTTACATTTAGAAATGCTGAAAAGCATAAAGCAGAAATTTATATTATCATCTCTTTGTATTTAGTATGCAATTTGCATTCCTCCCTACATTCAAGGTACAATAGTATTAAATTACCAGGAACTAATATTGGATGAAATACCCTGAGCAGTGGCTGTACTTTAATCAGTGGTACTGCAGGCATAAGTTCCACTCTTCACAGCCTTTCACAAAACAGGCTGTTTGTCTCTACCTGCCCTAACTGGTCGAGCCAGTCCAGGAATGAACGTTTGCGTCTATTGTCAGCCTGCTCTCCTTTCTGTTTCAATAGACTGGAATCTGATAGGAGTTATGATACACTCGACATAGAAACTCCCAGGCCCCTGAAACCACGAAAAGGATCGGCGCCCTTCGAATCACGCGACAGGCAAGGCCGCTGTGAGCTCTCCCTGCTGGCCAGGACGTGGACATCGGAAGAAAGGTATTACAAAATAACAAAAACAAATTTTTGAGAAGGCCAGAAAATCGGCTTGATGTTAGTAAATTACCCCTTTTGTCTTGTTCTGGAGAGGCGAGGCCTTGGATGAATCAGCCCTTTGTCTCTGGTCTGAGGGATGCTTTAAATCTTCATTCCTTTTAGTGAAGACTGCATGACTTCTTATGGCGCCACATCGACTTCGACTGGAGCGCTTTCGAAAAGGAAGGAGGCCTTAGCACTGGGGATGACTCTCTGCAACTAGGCAGTTCGGAGCGGTAGTCAACACTACCTGGTTAAGCGCTTAATGCAGACGGGTGGAATTTGTAAAGGGCTTGGCTTCCTCCACCGCCCCTCCCACCCAGGTGTAATTTCCGTATCGTAGCCAATCCCAAGCCTCCGGTTGCCAGCAGGTGTGTCTTTGGCCTCCCAGGAGGCTGGCTGGACACAGAAGCCACGCCCCAGCAGCTGAGGTGTTGTGTATCTGTTTGTGACGTCAGTGCTACCTTTCGTGAGAGCAGCATTCGCTCTTCCTGTGCCTCTAGAGTCCCATCCCCCGCCTCCCAAAACACACTTCTTATTTCTTGAATAACAGGTTAGGCCATACCTAAATAAATAAATATGTGGGGCTAAGAAGGCAGTAAAATATGTGGCGCTCTGGCCTTAGCCTTTGCTTGCAAGCAAACTACAGGTGGTTGCTCCTTGCCCCAGGCTTCCGACGTCTGCACACGCCCAGCTGCACCCGTCACCTGCTTTATGGTCGCTTTATCCGAGCTCAGGAAAGGATCGTAAAAAAGCAG
>JAABNY020000037.1:4181538-4194307 GCA_015164015.2 Brevimyrus niger
CCACCCCTCGCCACCCCCACACACCTACAAACAGGGCTCAGGGTGGGGCAACATGCATCTACTGGCCGCCTGGCCTGCTTTATGCAGCATGGGGCTCTAAAGGTCAGTCCAGGGGCAAACTGGCAACTTGCCTTTCTTAGTGTGGGGTTTAATGTCCTGAAGCTATGACTGTGCACTGTGATGGAATCATTTACACTACATTCATATTCTCTTCATATTTTCTTACTTAACAACAAATATGACCGTAGTGGGAAACTACATAGAAAAATGTAACAACAGTGGATAACCAAATAACAACATGGGTGGTATTAATTTACACAATGAGTGAGCAGAGTAGGAGCTTAGAGTGAAGTTATATTGTATTTTATGTGGAATTTGCTTTATTTAGTCATTGGCTTTTTGCGCTCTTCCCATATCTAGGTATTGTTGAACGTCAAAACAAAATCTGTGTATGTAATACAACACCTTTGAAATACCGTTAAATTCCACCCAAAACAAAGGTCAGCACTTGCCTGATAATCGGTCTCATATCAGAGCTTTTTTTCGAGGATTTACAAATGCGTAGGAAAGCAAGATATCTAAACTTCATAGTAAAGTAATGCTTCCTGAAAAGATATTTTGTTTTTATAAACTTAAAAACATTGTGAAAATTATGTCATTTTACTTTGTAGAGTGAACCTGTTTACCTGTTAAATTCTAAAACAAGCAGTTAGGAAACAGTCGGTTACATTATACAGTATTTTTGCCATGTAGTTGACAGTATATTTTTTTGCCATGAAGTTGACAGTATTTTTTACCATGTAGTTAACAGTATATTTTAACATGCAGTTTTGTTAAAGTGCTTTTAGAGGAAATCAGGAACCACTGCAAAGAAAGGATGAAATATTTTTTTCAATAATAATCAGACTAAAAGACAGCAATTGATGCAAAAAAAAGCAAATTAAAAGAGGTGTCTAGAAAACAGAAATTTAGTATTTTTAAAAAATAATGAGTGCAGCGTTATGTTGGTGACTATTGTCTGTTTGGTACTGATCGTAGTTTGACCTGCTTTTTAACAGTATGAAAACGGCGTGTCATTTCTGAGGATATCCAATATATGAACCTCTTTATGTAAGACATTTTCTACCCATTGGGAAAGGAAGGCTATACTGGAAATCTGTTCAAAAAAGCTAGAATAATTTTTAATTGCTAAAAAAAGAATAATTTATGTTTCAGGGAATTACTTCTTGATACATCAAATAAACATTTAAAAAAGTACATTTTTCAAATAGTTTATATTTATATAGATTGTATTTATATGAATTATATGTTGTTTGGTTTTACCCTGTGTAAACCTACCTTGATGTTTGTCCTGTGGGAATCTAATTCACTCAAATACTTGGTCTTGGGGAGCAGTCACCCCTTCGGAACTGCCCACAGCGCAAAATAAAATCCACACTGAGTCGTAGATGAACAACTCTGTCTAGGCACAATTCCAGCTACTCATTTTGAAATTGGTCGCATTTTGCAAGACATGCCTGTCATGGTCTGCTGTGAGCTCCCTGCCAGTAAATTTGTGTGTAAAAACAGGAACACGTCTCCCAGAATATTTGAATAAAGATCTCCGGAAGGGATTAGGGTTCTACGCCAGCTTGTCCTACAAGTACTAGTACAAGGTCAAGCCCAGATGTCAATGTAATTCTTTAGGTTACTCTTTAGGGGAAACACATAACCAGTGGTAAATTACAAGACGAAGGAGCTGGTGGCGGACTTCAGTAGGAGGCAGTAGAGAGCCTACACGTCCCCCATCATCAACGGATCTCCTGTGGAGAGGGTGAGGAGTTTTAAATATCTGGGGGACACGTTTCTGAGGACCTGACATAGACTGCTCACATCCAAGTCCAGTCCAAAAAGGGCCTGCTGTGCCACCTGCGACGGCTGAGGAGGTTCAGGTTCTCTCCAACGACCCTACGGACTTTCTGCTCAGGCGCTGTTGTACCTTGAGTGTAGGGAGGAATGCAAATTGCATACTAAATACAAAGAGATGATAATATAAATTTCTGCTTTATGCGTGTTTCATTGCATCTCACACCCTGATGTACAATGTATTCTTATATCCCTCACCATACCCACACAGCTGTTACACTGGTCACTTTTTATGCCTTTTATGTCAATTATGTCTGTGTTACCATTCATTTTGAATAGACTTTGCTTGCATTTTAGCTTGTATTTTAGCTTTATTTGCACTTTAACTTTAGCATAATTGGAGTTTTGAATATGCACAGCTTACAAAACAGTGGTTCAGGACGTATTTCACTTCACTTTGTATAACTATATATGTGACAATTAAAGAATCCTGAATCTTGAATCTTGAAATGTAAGTTGAATTACTTTATTGAAACATATCTATGCTGATCTACAGAGAACCTGGTCACCCTTAAGTTAAGTGCTGTATCTCTTATATTGATCACACAAGAAATTTTAAGTATTCTATAACTGAATTGAAATCATGTAATTACACAAAGGAGAACGTCAAACTAATGATACAGAAACAATTGACAAATTAAATCACATTCATGCAGGGGTCATTTTAGCTGCTAATAATCCATAAATCCAGCTGCTTTTCTCTAAAAACACATAAATTAGGAAGCCTTTTAAGCCTTTTAACATAATATTGGAAATCGGGTGAAATCTGGAATTGTGTTTGTAGGCATGCTGAACACATTGGCTACTCTGAACAAAGATGAGGGCACTTAGCTGTGTGCAGCCAAAATCAGTGTGATGGAGGCTAATAAACGCAGCCTGAGCCGTCAGTTAGCCAGTATAAGGTTTGGCTCAAGATTCACGCACTCTGTCGTTTGATTTTGATAGCGCCAAACTAGTTGTGTGCACATGCCGGCTCTTCGTCAGGTCGCTGCCGGGGAAAGGCCTATTCTTAGTGAGCTGGAGAAGAAGAGCAGAGACAGAAAGGCTTGTATGCTCTCCTTTGTATCCTTATTTGCATTCCAAATAAGACCAGGAATAATGTACATGGGTAAGGCCAAAGCTCATTTGGTTGTTGATGCATATCGGATAGGACTGTCACGCAATACAGCAGAATAGAGTCAACTACTATTACCAGTCTCCCTCAAAAATAAACCTTACCAAGATCAGACTCGTGCCAGTTAGGAAAACTGGGTTTACTAATTTTGATTCAACCTATTTGTTCCTCCAGACATCATTATGACCCATTATATCCTCCTATTCAATCAGTTGCCCTGTTCAGTCCCAATATATCAATTCAGGATTAGTATTTCCTATTGTGTTATATTCACCACAACTGTATCCCATCCTTCTTACAAATTTTAATAAAATCAAAATAAAATTGTTCTTCACTGGCGGCCCCCCATGTCACGGTGCAACATGCTTAAAGAGACATTTTCAAATACAGGTTGCTTACTGTGCATGCAATGTCCAGGCAAAGACAGTTCATTGAGTAAGTTCCTTCTATAGTATTAAAACATACTGTAACAAAGATATTTTAGAGGAATTAATGGTCTTTTTGGATCTAAAACCATCTTTGAACAAAGATCTGGAAATTGACAGAAAATACCAGAATTCCAAAATTATTTAACTGAACTTAGCATCATTTAAATATCATTAGCTATTATATTCTGAATGAACAATTTCAGGTCTAAATTTTACATGTTATTTTTTATATATATGTGTACAGAGGCACTTCTTGACTTATGGAAGTAATCCCTAATGTCAGACAAATATTACATGTTGGATTTACACCCAGATACCATTCATGACACCTTATATCAAAACACACATGAGCAAAAAAACACATGAGTAATCTGTACTAAAGAAATTTAAACTAAAATAAATGAAAAGATTCAATTTTTCTATATTTTCAGTGTATATCGCTTTTAGCATTTGCGCTCCCATGGCCTTTTTGGCATAAATCCAGATTTATGTGGGCAGGTTTTATGTGAGTTGAGTGCAGCCTGTACAGTGTTTTATTTGCAGGTGTTACCCCTGCACTGCTGCCTTGGTAATCACAGGACTAGGCACAGCCAGGTCCACAGAAGCTTGTCCATAACAAGAAGCAGAAGTACTGGGTTGTTTAGACTGAGCAGTCAGTTTCGCTCGGGGTCAGGTACCTTCGGGTTTTAGTTATACCATTTTGCAGTTTGGGATGGCCAGCATTTTGTTCCCAGTTCATGGCTTTACTTTACCCGAGGAGGGTCAATAGTGTCCTTTTGCTTAGATTTTTTTGATATTTCGGACACATTTCTTAGTCGTCATTGGTCTGGTTTCCCAGTTCTCCACATCTTAAATCTTCTTGACACAGCTGGTCCAAAGCTGCCCATCCAGGCGTCAGCCCCAGCACCTGACGCAGGCTTGCTTTCAGCTGTGTACTGTCCAATGGGCTTATGGAGAAGCTGGCCTTCAGTTCAGCTAGGGGCTGAATAGAATGGAGCAGTGCCAGATGGTCTTCATATTTTGTCAGTCATTGGAGGGAAAATTAGCCTGTTCTATGTGGTTATCTGTGTAATGTCACTGAGTTCATCCTTTCTTTAACAATATTAATATGTTACCTTAATTAATAAACAAAAATACTTACTGCATTTATTGAAAGATTGAGATTTTCTCATATGAATAAGAAAGTCTAAGCGGGACTAAGTGTATTTTATGAATATTTTATCTATTCAAACAGCTACTAGAAGGATTATTTCTGTTAAATTTTTAAGAGTCTGGAGTGAACCACTTATTTTTGATACATTCTTTTCATCTTCAACATAAGGCCACTTTCTGACAACGCCCAACTTTTGTAATCAGACCTTTGGCCCAGAGCTAGTCAATGGTTCTCACACCAGACAACATCCATTGTGGAAAAAGCGTTTTGTTTCATGCTTCTTTTTTCTTTTTTTTCCTATTTTTCTACTCACCTTACCGTCTTTCAGGTGGCTCACATATTTGGGGATATTTAAATGTTCTTTGCAGGCAATTAGAGGAAATGGCACAGGTGTCATCATTAAGGAGGTACTTGTTAAAGTTATTTTCTACAAAATGAACATAGCAAGTGCATGTGTGAGTGAACGGTGTGTGAGTGTGCCCTGCGATGGGCTGGCCCCCCATCCTGGGTTTTTCCCCGCCTCATGCCCATAACTTCCGGGATAGGCTCCGGACCACCCCACGACCCAGAAGGATAAGCAGTTTCGAAAATGGATGGATGGATGGATGGATGGATAGATGAACGTAGCAATGCTTCTAGTAATTACTTATGAAACTCAGCAAGTGTGCACATTAGTGTACATTACTTGTACCCTCTTAAGTAAAGTTTTACCAAAATAACTAGTTATATTAAATAATTCAATAGTTCAATCAACATGTAACATTCAGTCCCACTCCCAAAAAAGCAATGTTTATTCTTCTTCTTATTATTATTATTATTAATAATAATAATATTATGAAAGTTGTTTGTCAATATGCAGCACAAACCGTACGCAATGGCAGTAAATGCTGGTGAAATCAGCCATCTGCAAATCACCTCTGCTGTGCAAGGGGAAGAACTGAACAAGGTGACCCAAGGCTTTCCATCAGCTGAGGCTTCATCTAGGGACACAGAGACATGGCGTGTCCTAGCGACAGCGGCTAGGCCCTAACATGCCCCCCCTCCTGCCTCCAGATAATTGCCCCCACAGGGATGTACAGGAGTAGTATGATCATCATACGGGCTGCACTGGGGAAGAAGGATGAATAGCCAGCAAACTAGATGTTACAGAACCACTTTATTCTTTACAAACCTATTCTTACACTTACATTATAAGTTCAAGACAATTATCCTTCAAATATTCTGAAATTGTTACTAGATCCCATTTAGCCACAACATACATCAAATATTCAACATTACTCTTTCTAAAATTACTGTAGCAGACAAAAGGAACTTATCCACCAAAATTTTGTCACAGGTTCATAAAATGTGTTTAAATAGAAATGGGGTCCAAGCAGTGTGCTAAAATATCAAATGACTCTGGCTCATTTTTGTTATTGTGCTGAAGCATTTAAGCCAACAAGCACTAAATTTCAAGGTGCTTCATTCATTTGCACACGTCATTCAAGTTTAACGCTCTACATGCATACATTCATTCAAACATTTAGCTGTAAAATATGCTTAACATCACAGTATAACACCAACGCTTTACAACAGTAAAAAACACAGTAAAAATGGGAAACAAACAAGAAAATTACCTTAGAGATTTAATCTTTTCCACTGAACACCTCCTTGTTGTGGCAGACTGTGCCAATGCTAATGGTTGTGACATTCATGACAACCTCTGCCCAACAAGAGGTACTAGGTAAAATATAATGAAAAATTGACAACGTATGCCCTTTAAAGTCACATTTATAAGACTTACAAAATGTATAGACTAATCCTTATGCACTATAAATTTAAAACTTTGGGTTTGATTGTTAATATATTCAGATTAGGGTATGGGAACATTATTTTACAATGAAGAGTAACACTACAAAAACATTAAGTGATCAAATTAGTAATACATTGATAAAGAACCCATGACTATGACTAAAACAAACATTCACAATATTGTTGGATGATAAAGACTGTAAAACGTGCAAAAGAACTGCTTTCGTTGCTCTTGTGTTTTGTCTTGTCAAATGTTGTTTTCACAAATAACTCCTCTGTTACTCCAGGTGTTGTCTCCTACATGTGAGTTACAGGGAGCAAGCTTCCAGCATGGCCTTTTCTCCATGGACTCACTGACAAGGCTGGTGATCTGAAAGAAGTACATTTTTGGATTAGGTGGGTCCACATTCCCTACCTTCTTTGTTTGACTTTGACGCCCAGTGACTATAGTCTTGCCACACAACTGCAACCATATTTGCCTCAATGAGGGTTCACGAGTTGCTGTTGTCTCAGATCCTCTAATCAAACACTTCTTCAGACACTACAGCTTGCTGACCAGAACACACTCTTCTACTATATATCAAGTAATGGTACCTGACAGAATTGTTTTTTTTAACCAGTAGATCTCACATGGTGCATTAATTTATCAGTTTTCTATTTTTGAATGAATTTTCTGTATGTTTTCGTTACATTTTCTGTAAACATTGAATAGACAGTTATTTATTCTTCTATGTGAATATGTAAAATTCCAAATATTCTTCCACCAGGCATCATTTATCAGGCATTCGTTATGTATTAACCATAAAATAAGAGGAGAAAACCAAGGTGAATTCAGGTCCTGCAGATGACAGAAGGAACGTGCATAATGAGATGGTGTCTGTGGGGGCAGAAACACAAGGGCTCCCACAACAGATATGTTACGAGGGCAGGGACAGACATATCCTCCCATGGCTACAGTCTCACAGTGCCTCAGAGAATCTGCCCTACCCTACCCATTAGTGTCCAAAACACGTTCTGCAAGTACCCACAGAGCTGATTTTTACACATGCAATCTCACTGAATAGTTTTGCTTTCAAGTCCTTCTGATTCATGTCAGTAGTGGCGGGGTGCTGACTTACTGAGTAGTGCGATTGCCTCACATCTCCAGTGTTAGGACTTTGAATGTCATCTTTGTTCTGTGTGTGGAGATTTTATGGGGATGGTGTGTAAACAGAATGTCGCCTGTTCAAGTTCTGTGGATTGCCAGAGGGATTTCATTGTTCGGCCCCAATTGTATTGCTTTCAATGAAAGTGTCTGCTAAATAAAAAATGTAATGTTTTCCCCATGTTGCTTGTATTTCCTCAAGGTACTCTGGTTTTCTCACATCCAGAGACAGACAGTCTATGGTAACTGGTAGGAATATAACAAAAAATGTAATATCGTGATAAAAAATACCTCAAAATCTTTGTCAGACTGTTACGATATCAACCACGATGGCTCCAGCATGGCACCACAAAAAAAGCTGGTCTCAGAATTTGGAACTGTAATGTCAGCGAAAGTGGGTTGAGCTATTCTATCCAAACCTTATGCACACCTGGAAAATTCAATCCATAACCAATATAGTTTTGTCTAATGTCACTGGTGTTGGCAGTGAAACAACTTGCCAGCTTATTAGCATTAATAGCATTGCATCATTTTTCCATTCTGTGTAAAATGAAAGATGAATTTGCTGGGCAGATTTATTAACAATTATAAATGTTGCAGGTTGCATAACTAAAATATTGCGGCATGAGTGGCGACAAGATCATGGAGTGTACAGCGAAGTTCAATTTTTAGCAGGCCCTTTTATTGCGAGATCCATAAACGGACAGCAGTAAAGCGGCAAATAAAAATAAACTCACACACATAGACTGGGCAGAAATACAGCCTCTAAGGCAGGGGTGGGAGGTCTTATCCAGAAAGGGCCGATGGGTATGCGTGGTTTCGCTGCAACTTCCTAATTAGATTCCTAATTAGAGGACTGATTAGCTGAGGAGTTCTCACACCTGGGTTTGAATAGCTGATCTAAAGGTTACCCAAAAAAACCTTCATACACACTGGCCCCTCCTAGATTAGATTGCCCACCCCTGCTCTAAGGAGACAAAAGTAAATACAGACAATAGAGATAGACCTCAATGAGTCACAATTTTTTTTTTTTTGGTTCGGCAGCTTATAAATACTTAAAATCCAAAACAGAACAAAATAAATTTTAAAAAAGGATTACATGTGAACATTTACTTTACTCTCACTTCTACCTACGTAAAATTTCCATTCCATTCCATTTAAAAAAAAAAAACAGTGGAAACGCAGGCAGGCACCAAGTGAGAACCGGCACCAGCACCAACTGCTGAAAACAATGGAATGGGTGAACATGGTCCTCAAGAATGATATGGTAGTCCTTGGCAAAGAAGCTCCTATCTACAGTAGCATAAATTAATTGCAGGCTTAGGGATTGCCAAGACTTTGCAGCCCAAACCATCACTGATCCACTCCTGTGCTGCACTCTGCACATGAATGAATTAACGAATGAATGAAAACACTTTACAGAACCAATGGGGAGCCACTTCAACCACCCCCACTGTGTAGCACCCACCTGGATGATGCGATAGGAGCCATTCTGTGCCAGTACACTCACTATACAGCAGCTAAGGTGGTGAAGAGGTAGGAGAGAATTTACCAGATAGATATAGGGGATGATTAAGAAGCCAGTTCTGATAAGGCTACAGTGGGAAATTCACACATCCAGGTAACAGACTTGTTTGGGGCTTCTCCACACCATAACTGTCAAGGGTTTGGGAAAGACAGCTCATCATTGGATCAGAACATTGAATAGACAGAAAACAATACATGTTTCACATTTCCTACTGCCCAAGATTTGCTCAGCTGGCATAATTGAAACTCATGTTTGAAATTGGCATGAGTTACCATAAATTTGGCTATAGCAGTCTGACCACTAAAATTGACCTTGTGGAGCTCTTGGTTTTGTTGGAAACAGGAGAATCAATTCACATGTAATTTTGCAGTGAGCTAGACAGCTGCAGTTTTGTGTTTTTTGGATACAATCTGGGTTAGTTCCTGGCCATCCCTTTCAGACTGCTTCCTCTTGCATCCACCGTTACTCCTGTTGGATATGGTCTGTCCTTCTTGGTGGTATGCCGATATTTCCTGGTATACTATGACTATACAATATAAACCACAATGACTTGCTGTACTGGGCACAAAAGTGCCTATGAGATGCACACCGACGATTTGTTCTCTTTTGAACTCAGATACATCTCCCATTATGTTGTGTGGGCTGCCATATTTTATGTACAGCTGTGCTTTGCTAACACAACTTTCACACTCTGTTCTTACTGATGGAATGTGCAATCAAGGATTTGCCACCAGGTTCTCCATACTGTATATGGGCATGAAACCCCAAACACTTGGGGTTTTGGCCAGAGCATCAGTTTAATTGTCCGGCTCCTGTACATATACTGACACACAGGGGAGCTAGGGGTACCCACACAAGATAACAGATACAGTTGCAACTGTAGAAATCATAAATACAACAGATACAACAATATGAAAAATATGACACAGATGTAGGAAATGGTGTAGTGTTGGGTAAGGACTGCTGCTTAAGGTTGCTAGTGTTGGTGGTAAGCCAGGTTTATAACTGGCTGGTTCAGACTTCAGAGTTCTAACAGCCATTTGGATGCTCCTGTACCTTCTGCCAGATGGGAGGGGGACAGAAAGGGAGTGGTCTTCCATAATGCTGGTGGGCTTGAAGACGCAGCATGAAGAAGTTGTCCTCAGTGTAGGGTAGGGGGTTCCAGCTGCATTCATAATCCATTGTAGGATCTTGCAGTCAGAGATGTTGCAATTCCCACACCAGACAGTGATGCAGCTGATCAGGACACCCTCAATGGTTAGCAGCTTTTGCCACTTTCTAGCTGCACTCGGTAGCTATATGCGTTTCTGCTGTTCAAAACTTTCAGGTTGACAGCAATGGAACAACATTTAACATGCTTTCCATTTTCGGACCACCATCTGCGCACACTTCCTTCTGTTTCACAAGGTTTGTGAAAGTTGCGATAGTCCCCCTGTGAACAATGTAAATGTGCCATTTGCATTCATTCGCCAGGCAAATGGATTTACCCATAATTGCCCAGGTTTTTTTGTTGAGGTGACAGGTTACATAGCAAGAACATGCTGATATGCTGACAAGCTACAAGTGTGCTGCTTCCAGGTTAAATGTGGGTAGGATTTTGCTTATTGTGAGGGAGGATAAATTGCAGCTCAGAGTAGGATTAAATTCTGTGTCTGTAAATTCCGTAGTCCCCATCCCTCCTTGTTTTCATAGTACTGACTTTTAAAATCATTTAATTGTTTTCAAAGGGATTTCCAGTGTATTGGGAGTACTCTGTGTTCTGTGTAACCAACCTCCTTTTGTTTTGTACAGCACTGTGTGTCCGATTTAGTGTAATATTAATTTCATTGATTCCTAGCTTTCATTATAAAATATACTGTACCTTTCCAATAAATTAAATGGATAATACTTTACTTCATGGGACACAAATACTTAGTAATAACTCAGTTATTACTGAAGTGCAAATCATGGACAAGTGTAGTTGCTACTTGACAAAGATACATTATGATTTATAATTAATGAACAAACATGAGATCAGTATGCTATTCATTATTCCTTCAGCAGTTTCCCAGTATTTCATTCAGAAGTTCACAAAGGTTTACAGAAGTACATATTGTAACAGTAATGGTTTGGGATAAAGGTCGCATCATGATTCATTAATGATGAACAAATATGAGATTACTTAATCTTATATAGTACTTAATGTGTTATTCATGGCTTGTTCCTTCAGTAGTTCAGAAAGCTTTACAGAATTAAGCATAGTAACAAATATAATAAATTACTGAGATAAAACAGATACCACAATTCATTAAAGATGAATTAGTATGACATCAGTGTGTAAATAAGACTCTGAGGTTAACAAATACACAAGTAATAGTGTAATACTACATAATTTGTGCCCTGTCTAATAAAGTGTTACCATGAAATGTGTTAGAGCATCAAATACATTTGTGAATCAGTAACAGAGGGTGAGCAGTACAACAATAATTTATATAAAAACACAATGCACTGGTAAATGAGCTCATATGGCATGCAAGGTCAGCTTAGATGATCTTATAGTGTTCACTTGCATCAGACTGTAACTGCCCTTGATCAGTTACTGAACTCTGGGGTCTATTCTTCCATCAATCATGCAAGTTAAAAGTACAGTATGTTCTCAAGAAGTTATGTGGTTTAGAGAGAAGCACACTGACTCCTTGATAGCACTGCAGAAATTTCCGACAGGCCTCTATTGTGTTTAATTTTCTCCATATAAATTTGACTACCATAGACAAGCAAGTAGGGTGAGCACTGTTAAATCAGGCTGCCTTAAACCAGTAATCAACTATGAAACAAATATATGAAGCCAGGCAGTTAAACCAGCTAACATTAAACTACACCATGTTACATCTAACAATACTAAACCAATCTATAATAAATGAGTTGCGCTGTATCCTCACATATTAAACTGGCCATTGTTGACTTATTGAACACTATCAAAAACAACTAGAATTGACTGTAGTGTGTGTTAACCAGTGTGTTAACTACCAGCATTAAAACACGTAAGACTGCAGCATTACTGTATCATTGTGATGTTGTACTCTGTTTGATCACGCAGGTTTTGAGGCATGTGACATTTTTAGTAGTCTGTGTACATCAACAATGCAAAAAGCAGCAACACCTCCTTTTGTGCTTGATGGCATGTAATCGGCATTCTCAAAGCTGAAACAATAGAGCAGCATTCATTCTTTGTATTTCTTATTTTTTCAAACCTATGAGAAGATGCTAGAACCTAGTTTCTGCTTTACATTTGCTCAGTCCTGGCACCTCAGATACATGTTTGTCAGATAGATAAAAAAACATCTGGTTCTATTCCATAGTATACAACAGGATGTTTAACCTTCACGAAAACTGAATTTGTAATCCTTCCTATTGTGCCTCATTTCCAGAACAAATAGACTAAACGCTATAATCTTTGACCCCCTAGACAAAGACTTCTGCATGATTACCCTGGATCTTCCAAGCACTCAATTAGTAAGCGATTATAATGGTCCCACGCTAACAAGGCCCATCTGCAGAGCAGCATGTGGACAGATGGCCTTGGTGCAGCTAGGGGAGACAAACACAGCTCAGCTCTTATGGGAGATGGGAGAAGCAGCACTGCAGACAGATTATAATTCTCACACTTTGGCTTAATCTTTGACATCACCAAGATGTCAATTGTAAATGAACATTTCTATTATATATA
>JAABNY020000037.1:4210623-4221345 GCA_015164015.2 Brevimyrus niger
TGAGCTGTTTCTTCCCTGTCCTGTGCTTCCAGAGATACAGACCGATTGCAACCCTCCACTGTATTTGTGGTATCGAAGATGGATGAATCGTTAGGTATTAGATGTCATATTTCCAATGTCTTCTTTGAAATAACCTATACACTTTCTGTAAGTGGGACGGCACAGTGGGGCTGTAGTTAGCAGCGTTGCTTCACACTTCTGGGACCAGCGTTTGAGTCTCTGCCAGGGTTCCTTGTGTGTGGAGTTTACATGTTCTCCCCGTGTCGTCATGGGGTTTCCCGCGGGTATTCCTGTCCCTGCCCACCCCACAGATGAAATACAAGCTGAGGTTCACTGGAGAGTGCGTGTGCTCTGTGAGGGTTAGGCACCCCATCCTCTGTTGTACCCTGCATGTACCCATTGGCTTTGGACCCACCAACCCTAAACAGGACAAGCAGTTACAGAAAATGGATGGACTTCCAATAAAATATACTACTAGATAGAAGTTGGTACTATTATAATTGTGTGCTTATATCTAAATGAATTAATTGTAATGATAATTTCTCCTTCACTTCAAAATCATGCAGAATGCTGTTTCATGTTTTTTCATTATTGAAAAAATGCCTTCATACAGGTTGTTCCCTTCTCAGAATTAGAAGGATAATATGTGATAAGAGCTCTATAGAAGGTTTCTTGTATTGGTCTGGCCTCCATTATTATACCACAGGGCTGCACAGAGGTACCTTGTTCTGCACATTGGCGTCACACACCCGGAGACCACGGAGTTTGCATGTCACAGTCCAAAGACATGCTGAGGTGAACTGGAGTTGCCAAATTACCAGTAGGTATGAATGGTATGTGTGTATGTGTGTATGTGCATGTGTGTGTATGTGTGTACGTTTGTGTGTGTGTGTGTATGTGTGTGTTTGTGTGTGTATGTGCGTGTGTGTGTGTGTGTGTGTACGTGCCCTGTAATTGGCTGGTGTCCCATCCTGGGTTGTTCTCTGCCTTATGCCCATAGCTTCCGGAATAAGGATTAGACTCCCATGACCCTGCATGCAACAAGCGGGTATGGAAAATGAATAACTGAATATTATACCGCAATGAAGCTACCAAAGAGATGGACACCATGAACACCAGCAGAGAGAAGTCAATGACCCATTTCTCCCTTCAAAAATGCCCATTTTGCCACTTACTGTTCTATTTCCTTGATTCCAGTTAATATTTTTCCAGTTAGCCTTTTAGAAGGGTGTTTGGTTATTGAATAACTGTATCTTTGAATGACAGGTACTAAAAGCAGCATTGGCCTGTTAGAAAGCTGACACAAGATAATAAACTTGTTTCTCTCGATATAGGCAAGCACATGCACATCATAAACTGGGGAATGCAGACAGAACGTAAAAACTGCAATAATATTTCAATTGCGTTCAAGCAGGAAACAACCTTTTACTCTGGCAAGTGAAACTGTGCTGTAGAACACAAACAGGATAAAGCTTATGATGCATCTAGGCTATGAGGGATGTAAACAAGTTCACTATTTAACAGGGTGACTTTCTGCCCACGTAAGCAATTGTGGGATGTTAAACAATGAAGGTCTGAATCCTGTCCTACAACATAGACCCACATACAAATAAGGTCACATTTCCAAGGACGGAATTTAACCACATGGTGTAAAAACTCTCACATCTGGTATTTCTCTCCATTATTCTACTCTAACAAAGAGTGCCCAAGAAGTGGGAATCGTGAACAATTTTAACAGTTACACAGTGAAATCAGAAATGCTAAAGTAGTTACCTATACTGTCCGAAAAAAAGTACCAACTTGTACCTTTGAAAGTCACAGTGGTCTGCCATTTGTACCCTAGCTGTAGTGAAATGTACCTTTTAAGGTACAGAAACAGACTCTGAGGGACATTTTTGTGTCATTTGTGGTACAATAATGTTGTTTCTACCTTTTTTCTGACAGCATATGTAAACCCGCTAATTGCCAAGTAAATCACCTGGTCAAAGTCATTCCTTACAAGTCCTTACAAGCCTAAAACCAAAGTCACAAACAAGCACACAGTTTACCTGAATGTGATATTATTATCATTTTTGTGGAGTGTTTTGTTCATTCTTAACCAATGCTTGGTTACGTGAAAATGACCACTGCACTGTGTACCAGGAATGTCACCTTGTTCAGCTATATTTCTTCATATCCAAAAATAGAATTCTCTCTTGAATCCTGAGGTAATAATAGGAACAGTTATCCAGGTCTGAAAGTGAGCACATACTCCTGTGTGTATAAGCAAGAACAAGGATTTCCCTCCTTCTTTCATTCTCCTTCACTCTGTCCCTCCCCTTTGGATGTGTTATTATTCAATTACAGACACAGTGCTGACAGGCCAGTAGACAGGATAAGTCAAGTGAGACTGGGATTGTGAACAAAGACTGAATAAAAAGGGGACCTTAAGCTTATTCTGCCGTTTTTAAACACCTTTACCTGAATTACCTGGAGGATTACTCAGGGCTTTGGAATAAGACTACTTTATTCGCAAATCATCAGAAGGGCCCCAAGATCAGCATTAAATTGAAGGATTATATCAGCTGGAACTACATATGTGGAAATAAAAATTTGTGAATCTGGCATCCAGTACTATACAGTGAACAGGTAGGTAAGTCCATCTTCTATTGCTCTTCTGTGACAATGACTCCAAGGGCTGTGAAGAACAAACGTACCATTTTCAAAAATGTGCTTACAAATGTAGATCTATAAATAAGATATTCAGAAACGCAGAGGCGTAGAATTTGTGCTTGGTGACTGCATGGTATATAATTGGTACATTCAAGAATTTAAAGGTTTATATTATCACATTTGCTGTAGGAACTCAGGCATTAAATAAATATGACTGCAAATTGTAAAACAGTCATATTAAGAGAATAAGAAATCTGCCTAAACAGATATTCACCTGCATTCACAGCATTACCATCTTCTGTATTTGAACTTACAAGTAAGAGGTGGTCTATAGTTTTGCTACAGATTATTTGACAGTCCAGGCCAGGTCATTCAATGGTTGAACAGTGTACATACTGGCTGTCCCTGAGTTAAGAATGTCCAACTTAATGGACAACTTGTACTTACAAATGGACCTGCCATATAGTCTATTACATGAAAAATGTGGGTTAAATACAATGGCTCGTCTTAAACACACGCACTATTTTGTGACACTCATGAAAACACTGTGCAGCTTCAGCAGTTCAGCAGCTTGAATTACCCTACAGTATTGTATGTAGTTACTTTTATTACAGTATAATTATTATTTGTCCGAGCTACCACATAATATGACTTAGGGAACAGATCTCGTTCGTAATCGGGGGACTGCCTGTATAACGTTTACCTATCCCTGTATATGATTGTCACTGCGTCTTACTGTTGTATGGTGTCTCTCTGCATTGTTGTTTAACCTCCCTGCTTCTCAGTTCTGACTCATATTTTATGACTTGTGGGACTTTCCCTGCTGACCCCAGGAGCTCCCCCTTTGAGTCTGGTCCCTCCCAAGGTTTCTTCCTTCTAGGGACTTTTTCCTTGCCACTGTCACCTCTGGCTTACTCACTGGGAGCTGTGGGCGGGGATGCTTTAAAGCACATTGAGACAATGTAATGTTATGAAAATGCACTAAGCAAAAATAAATTTAAGTCTGTCATTGGTAATGGTTGTCATAATCACTGGGCATTTGAAAGGGTTGTCTTCAGTGACAATTCAGTGACCATTAATCAGAAGTGTTTACAATGACCCCTAAACCTGAACACTTAGGCTGAACCAAAACACAGTAAGATCGCTGAACACATCCTGGCTGAACCAAAAATCGCTCTGGTCAGTTACATTCCCATTTTTGTTGGAATGGAAGTACACTGGCACCCTGACAGACATTGCAGACCCTGTCCATGCCAGACTGCTTTATCATTCTGCTTTTGCTCAATGGTATATTTCATTCAAAGGTATATTTAATTATAACTTATTCATTTTAATCTTTTTATGTATCCACACAGTCCACATGTGTTCACAGTCCTATTTCATATCTGCATTTCTTGTGTGTTATATAAGTAATACATAAAACAAGATGGAACAGCAGAGAGGACAGAATGTCCTATGGATATGAAACTTAGTTAACAATAGTATTTAGTAAAGTTATTACTACAGTCAGTATAACTAGCTATCACTACTAATGCTGCCATGAGGTCTGGCAGTGACAACAGAAGCAGGAGAAAGGCCAACCAGTGACAGGGGCGTCCTCCTTGAATGACTCTGAAGGACACAGTCTCCTGGTATTAATCAAAGCCGCTATTGTCTGTTCAGCTTTCCTCACCAGCTCCTCTCATAACACAGGTGTGGGGCTGAGGTAGTAAGCTTGCTGTACTTAAGAATTGTATAATGGAACAGTGATACTTTCTTTATCGGCATGGGGTTTTCCCCCTCACCTGTTCGCGAAGAGCAAGTTTGGCGATTATAGTCGTCAGTCCGCATGTGGCACCCCTGGAGGAATTGGGGTTAACAGCCTTACTTAAGGGCCCAATGGTATGAGGCCACAAGATTTGGACTGGCGACTTTCCAGTCATGGGTTTACTCCATTCTAACCCACAGAACCACACACTGCCAATATAGGTTTAGAACTGGACCAAATAAATTTAAATTGTTTGATGGTACAATTTATGTAAAGCAAAACTTATAATGTACTTGCAATGTACTAAAAATGGAAAAATGCGCTAGAGCATTTACAAGTCTTAAGTTCTATTTAATATTTACTGTGTGTGGAATATTATGCTAAAACTGGTTCTTTATCTCCAGTATTGTCTGTGAAGAGCTGGACGGGGTGGAGCATAGAAGAATGGATCCGTCCCTACAGGTGTGGAGCACACAGACCCCACCTACCGAGGAAGATCTGGAGTACTGTGGAGCCCGTCCCGAGTGCTCCATCTGCTACAGCACTTATGACAACGTCTTCAAGACACCCAAGCGGCTGGACTGTGCTCACGTCTTCTGCCTGGAGTGCCTGTCACGTCTACGGGCAGTATCATTACACCTGAAGAAGGATGATATCACCTGCCCGCTATGCCGTCACTCGACCCCTATTCCAGATGCTGGTCCCCCAGATCTGCCCACGTGCCCCGACCTGCTGGCCAGGCTGCCAACCCACCAGAGGTGGCCCGAGCATGTCTGGCTAGAGGGTCAGCAACTATGCTATCAGTGCCCTATGGGTAGTGCTGGTAGGCATTCTATCTGGATTTGCGTTGACATCGGTGCCAGCGCACAGGGAAGTCCACCCCGACCTTCACGGGTTCACAGAAGAAGCTTTGGGGAGCAGATCAGGTTGAAGGGCTGGAAACGTTTGGCACTGTTGACACTATTGATGGCGGCGCTGGTCTGCATACTGTTCTGGCAGCTGCGCTGTGCTTTTAATGTATCCTCCTATACTTGTCTGCAACCTGACAGAGATGTCACCCAGACTCCCGCCATCTCCACTTTCACACCTCCACCCCTGCTCCACCAGCCAAGCCAGTAAAGCATGCCTACGCTTTTATGGCTGTTAAGCCGAGGCAGACAGTCGTGCTCACGCAAGAACGGTAGGACTGGCGCAGATGCCTTAGGCACCGTTGTTAAAAATCCTTGGATAAAGGACCTGTTTGCTTCAGGAAGAAAAAATCCTTTGGCGAGTGGAAGTGAGGCTGCAATCGTGTGGCTGGGAGAGTTGAAGCTCCGCTCGGCCAAATTAGCATTTTACCTGCAGAATAAGACTGTGATCAGAAGATCCAAGACTGATGCTAATATAAGAGGGTTCTGATGAGCGTATAAAGATAGACATTAAGGTTGCTGCTCTAATCAGTAAGAACATGACACTGCTTGTAAAATGTTCATTTCTGCATTGCGAAATCAAAGAAGTAAATTTGTCACTGTCACAAAACACATACACCCATCTTTAGAATTTAATCACCATACAATTACACTGGAATGGTTGTTTTCAGCATAAACAGCATAGGTGAGCCATCCATGTCCTATGCCTGTAATATACTTGTTTACACATCTTTTGAAGCAGTGAGTAAACTGCTTTTATGCTTGTTTTTTTATGATCAGTTCCTCTCTTCCAAATAGAAGCTGATGTGAGAAGAAAGCCAAGCAATAACTTGTAATGTAATCTGTGTTGAGAACATACAACGTTAGAAAGAGAAACACACTCCTAAAAAGTTATCTGAGTACACCAGCATTTAGTTAAGGTCTTTGACATGTTTCCAGAAATGTCCGGCACGCCTCATTTTATGCACTGCTTACATTTTATAACCGTATAGTAAAAATAATGCTAGTCACTCGTTGGGTCTACAGTAGTGATGGGTAAATGACGCTTCGTGAACTGTTTGTTTTATTTTTTGCCCCTGCTAGATGGTGCTCCTGGTTTGCTTTGGAGCATGCTCTGTACCTGTTTTTGAACAGAGAGCACCATCTAGTGGTGTCAATAAACACAGCAAATGGTTCATGAAGTGTCATTTTGTCCATCAGTAGTCTACTGAACACACATGAATTAACTCCTAATATTAAATAATATATTTAAAAAACACTATACATTTTACACATTACAAATGCATATTTTACATATTTGTAAGACTAAAAATAGAGTTTTTTAAATTCAGAACAGGACTTCTCTTTCTGTACAAGACCTTATTAACATATAAGCAGTAATGACTGTTTGTGCAAGTATTGTACATTATATTTTGGCCCTATTCTTAGGGATATTGTGAATAAATAAAATCATATTAGCACATTTACATATTCCCCTGATTGTGCATTGGTGTGCATCATTGAAACATTCTTGTCTTGCTTGTCCATCATGCTATGCTAATGTTCAATTACCCTTGTTTTCTAGTCTCCCTGAACTAGAATTCTGAATGATTCTGTAGTTGTTTCCTGGTTTCTCACTGTCACAGATTGATTATTTTGTGTATAGCAGCCAGATACTTATTTGTGGCAAAGAGACTAATTCCAACATTGCAAGGCTCTTCATTACAGTATATAAAGTTTACTGGCAAGATAAAGCATTTCCATGCACATTTAATTTCTTCACATTTCAAGACAGTAAATTAGCCAAAATACACCACTGTATAACAGAAGAACAGCAAAATGGAATTACAAATACAACAAAATCATGTTCTGGGAGAACCAAATCACAGCAATGCCATTTCACAGCAATAAATGAAATATATATGGAATATATTTTTTGGTGTAAAATTATTATAATGGGAAGTTACATAATCTATTTTGACCAACAAAGCCTAAAGCAACTGAAAATTCTGCAAAATGTTACAAAAAAACCATTTACATATGTAAAAAAAAACATTTGTAAATTTGTGTAAAGCAATGAGAAATGATGTTTTCTATGCAGAAGTGACATTACAGTGTGAGGATTAAACATGCTGTAATTGTCATCTGAGAAATTCTCCAAAGTAATTGAGAAAAACTGAATGCCTGCCCATGCTTTAGTCTTTAGTTGAGGAGGTCAGTAGGTAGGCTGTTTTTTTGGTCGGTTGGCAGCTGGATTGTGAATCGGCAGGAGATGGCAGAGGGAAGTGACGTGTCAGGGAGTGGGGTGGGTGGTTCTGAAAGGCAGCAGAGGTGAGGTTTGGCTTCATGAATGTAAAAAAAAAGCAACAACAGGGAGACATGTCTCATACAGAAGACACTGAAAGTGAGTGGGGACCAGTGACTGTAGACAGACATTGGGAGAAACATATGGTGCTTATCAATCTTTACCCAGGATGGTGCATTGTTTGGTGAATGAATCCAATTCTACTGACTGAGTCATTGAATATATTGTTGGGTGAGATTGAAGTGAGTGCAAAGATTTTGTGGAATGGCTTGTTACTGGTGTTCTATAGAGATAGCGCTCAGCAGGGTAAGTCGATTGCACCGAATAAGACAGACTGTAGGAAATTGCAGTGTTCTTTGTTGAAGGACAGACAGGTGGTACGCAGGGTGATCTTGGGTATACCCCTGGCTGTCATAAATGATCAGGTTAGGGACAATTTGGTAGGAGTGGCCATGCTTGAGGCGTGCTGTCTGAAGACACCCAGGAATGGAGAATGGTGTGACAGGTTATGATAAAATTTGTTCGGGGACAGTTGTGCAACAGGGTGTTTCTTGGTAATATGAGCTAGGAAGTTCAGCCTGGTGGGGGGGGGGGGGTGTTAGAAGGGTGCTTTTGGAAGATGTGGAAGGCAGGTTGAGTGAGGGTCTTAGCTGGCAGTCTGTGGCTGGTAGGTCTTTATGTTAGAGGTTTTTTTTACAATGAAATGTAAAGAACCTCATTGCTAATGGCCAGATATATACTAAATCTGTGTCTCTGCGGGATGTGCTTCTTGTAACGTGTGTGCAGGAAATATGGTTGACTCTTGCCATGGCATTTTCTTGTCCAGAGGTATACTTCTGTAGGAAAGGATAAGGCCTTGGTGAGAAGTGGAGGGTTGCTGCATTTGTGCATATTATATATATATATTTTTTTTTTAAAAAAGATCTGTGCGTGTGTGTGGTATTTTTTTCCAGATATTTTTTGTGAGTTCAGTTGTCTTCCATTGGCTGAAGAGTAAGCGTTACTCTGTCCATATTTTGAAATATTCCTTGTGGATATGTCTTTCAGATTTTTATAATATAAAAAAATATTTTGTCTGTCAAAGTGTGTTAGTCTAGCCATTTCAAACCCATTCTAAAATCACCTTGGTATTTACAGGAACCATCCAATATATTTTTGTCCAGCGTCATTGGAATATTGAGTTTCTGCAAAAATGTTCTGTATGTTTTATAGTTTTTTTTTTTGCCTGAGTTACTGTAGGAACATGGTGTGGTGTGGTGCGAGTTCAGTCACCAAATGTTCATGAGCTCCGAACTCCACATAAAAAGCGACCTTGACCCCAACATGGCCCGTCGCAGTGAATCCCTTGGAGCAAAGTATGAATAAACAAGTGATGTACACATGACTTGTGATACCATCTCAGTAATTCAAGACAACGACAATAACATCAGCAATGATATCGGCAATTGTGATGACAGATTCAGTTTTAGTGGGGAAGATTTTTCAGATTCTTTGAAGACTTGCCCAGGGGGTGGTAGAGTCAGGAGTGACACAAAATGCAGCTGATAGCCTTCTTAAAAATTTAAATAAACACATCCCCACAGTTCCAAAATGTTCAAGAACTTTAATGAAAACATCACATTCACATGAGGTGAAAACAATTGATGGTGGGGACTATATCCATTTTGGCATATTGGAACATTTGCTGCAAAACAAAGAACTGCTATCTCAAACTGACAAAGTCATGTTGCAGGTGAACATAGATGGGCTGCCATTATACAGATTGTGCGTCTGCATTTCCTTTCGAAAACTTCTTGGGCCACCTTAAAAGAATAGTCAGAAAGTCACAACATATTCTCAAGCAAATAAATGTTGTAGAGAGTAGGTGTGTTAATCACAGCTTTCCTCGCGATATGATACTGTACGATTCCTTAAGCCAGCGGTTCAATTTTTTTTGATACCTCAGAAATTCCCACGATACAATACGATACGTTTCAATTTAGTTCGACAATGGGGTTAGTAGTTGAAATGATGAAATTTCACACAATCCTTTACACTTCTATGAGTTAAAACAGGCAGATATAATTAGCATTTTGTCATATTTTATTGAGAACTGTAAACAAAATCTAGTGTAGTCAATTATGTCCCATAAAACAAGCAAAATAAAGTGCAATAAGGTAAAAATAAAAAAATGCATGGACAGACATGTAGAATGAGGAAGATTAACATGACTGATTACTAATCTTCTTTGAGAGGTTTTTTTAGGAAAAATTAAATCGTCAATGTGTTCAAGAGATTGTGTGCTCTGAGGGTAGCATCCTATGTCACCTGCAGTACTAAACACACGCTCTGAAGGTCTGCTAGCTTGCGAGCTACTTATATATGACCAAGTCAAAATGAACTTTCACCTTCATTAGTTCCTTCACCTCTCTACTTATTAGCTCGGTTTTTGGAGGGAAGTTAATGTCGTAGTTTTTATGAACAGTCCGAAAATGCCACTCCACAGATGTTTTTAATCGTTAAAAATAATTTTAATTGTTAACATATTAATTATTGCCACATCCGCCGGATGTTAACAGTTCTGTTTTTTTTTCTTGTGTTGGGATTGTTTCACTCTGTTTGGGGCGGAGCAGGCAGCTCTCTTAAACACTGCAGCATGTGTAGAGTTGCGTTACTTTGCCCCGATCACAGACAGTACCGTCCATAAAGAAACAGAGCTGCTAAAACAATGTATGGCAGAGAAAACTGTTTGGTCGAAAGCGTGGTTACCATTCACTTGAGCTGATGCTGACAATGGTCCTTCTTTGCAACTTGTTTGCATTTGAGAGCTGACATTTGAACAATTTGTCACACGTCTAGATAAAAAGTGCACGACTTTGCGCAGTTACGTTTCCTCATCAAACAATGCCAAATAAAGAATAACTCCACTAAAAGAGTGATATGAAAACCAGTGAATAATGGCTAGGTTTTTTACTCAAAAGAAAGAAAAATAAGCAAACAAAAATTCCCACTGGGTTGGAGAATTCACACCCTCAGCTACTGAAATGAGTCACCGAATGTAACAAACCATTCCCACGCAGCTTAGTGCCATTCAAGTCCGAAGTTAAGCAAAATCACCAACTCTAAATCTAACCGCAAACAGCACCAAAATA
>JAABNY020000037.1:4221445-4237692 GCA_015164015.2 Brevimyrus niger
CGCAGCTTAGTGCCATTCAAGTCCGAAGTTAAGCAAAATCACCAACTCTAAATCTAACCGCAAACAGCACCAAAATAAATAACCACATCAAACAATGTCCCTTTATATGACCAGCGCATCGTGGGTGCCGTCAGCAGGGGATTCTTAAAATAAAAAAAAAAAAATAATAATTAAACAAGCTTTAAATTAACTCCTCCTTGGCAATCCATAAATTGGAAGGTGGAAAAAAAACCCGTAATCTTCTTAATCGCAGTCCAGGTGCGGGCTATCCCAATGCAGCGATTTACTGAAGGAACTAAAAATTCACTACGCGTATATCTGGAGCTTTATAAATTGATCAAGACTACATCACCTCGCATGGTCCTGCTAGTTTTCGCCTCTCCGCAGAACAGTCTCTGATTGCCAAGGTACTGTTAAATCGTCCTCCACGACATAACCTTACTTCCCGCTTTCTTGTTTCCCCCCGCCACCTATCTACATCCGTTCCGTCCCCTTCCTATTGGATGCCACATGCTGATTGGCTATTATATTTATTACTTCACATTCGTCACATTTGTTTAAAGCGCAACCAAATGCCATGTGATTCAGTTTTCAGTTGTACAGTTTTAAGTTGTACTTATAATGGGCAAATAAATAAATAACTTGAAATTATTGAATAGACTGAGAAACAAATTACTGCAATATATACAGATATGTAAGTATGCAATAAACATTTAAATAAATTAATTATACATTATTTTGTTTAAAAAATGTGTTGTTTTCATAATCGTCATTGTCATTGATGAAGATATTGCATTTCCTTTTTAGAGATGTTGCAGTGGATGATCAGACGTTATTCTACTTTTAAATGTTCATCTTTTTATATGTACAATATTAAATATTCATTATTAACGTCTACATAAGATGAACTCACCATGTCATGGATTTCTTGGAGCGGGGAGTGGTGGAAGTGGTAAGCATTATGTGGATGGCTGAAGAGGACGCTTGCTGTTGGCCTCCATATACATTCCCCAATTATATAAAGCGAGCTCAGATGCAGCATGAAAAACCAGGAGCTGACTGGGAAATATATAAAGTATGTTCACTCGTCAAAACATGTCAGTAATTTAGATAATGTTGCTGTTACATTTGAGGTGCGCTCACTGCAACAGTACCCTTTGGAAATAGTGCCAACGCCATTTCTTCAAAGTCTAATTTGTACCCCTACCATAACTTATACGTATGGATATGCTCCCACCTGACTGGGCAATAAGTTCATGAAGTTGCGTCAGGCTACCGAGGATTAATCTGCGGCTCGATAGAGGGCGGAGCTTGCATAAAAGAGGGTCCCAGTGTTTGTTTAACATTTACGTTTACATTTGTTGCTTTTGGCAGACACCATTAGCCATACACACAAATGCTTATACTGTAAGTCTCAACTTTCAACAGAGGCTGACAAGATCATACATTGTGAGTGGTATTTTTTTCCAAAGCCGAAAGTGTTGAATTTATATTTTTGTTCCGTGTAGCTTACTTGATGTGTGGAGGTAAAAGAGTGAGAAAGTGAGGCAGCACACATGGGTGAAAGTTAATGATGAAAGATTGAGTGCGTACAGTACATCAAATGGGTGATGAGAGTTTTTATGTTACTCTCTCTGATCATTTTGTAGCCATGGGCTATATTTTATGTTATACTTCTCGATCCTCTTTGTATTGGTGTTTTTGACCTCAAACTTTTGCATGATGTTCTCTTTTGTGGTAAGTTTGCTGTCTCAGAGTTTTGGAAGTCCCAAAAGGCCAATTTTGAAAATCTTGGGAAAAACCCAAATCAGACTCTTTTTTGACCACTGTGGTCATCATGCAGCTTTCTGTGGGTTGTGCCCCGGGAATTAATGGATAACCTGCTGAATTTTACAAACAATTTTGGGGTTTGCTGGGACAGGACTTGTTGGATGTTCTCCTGTTTTCTTTCTGTCTTAGGGTGTTGCCTATGAGCTACACTAGGGCAGTTCCCCCAAAGAAGGGTGATTTGGGACTTCTGAAGAACTGGAGTCCTGTGTCTTTATTATGCACAGATTATAAAATATTGTCAAAATGTTTCTCTAATAGGATGAAAGAGCACATAAATTGATTCATATGAATCAGTCATACTGTGTGCCTGGTCATACGTTTATGGATAATTTATTTGTGTTGCGTGATGTGATTGACTTGAAACGGTTATCTGCATGAGACTTGGGTCTATTGCCGATAGGCAAAGAAAGAGCATTTGACGGAGTTGACCACAGCTACCTCTTTAATGTGTTGAGGGCTTTTGGGCTTGGGAATAAGTTTGTGAAGTGAGTAGAACTGTTGTATGCTGTGGTGTCAGTGATCTTGAAGGTTGATGCTGGGCTCAGTGCTCCGGCGTTGGTGCACAGGGACATTCGACAAGACTGTCTTATGTTGGGGCAGTTGTATAGCCTGGCTGTAGACCCCTTGCTCGGTCGGCTGAGGGTTGAGTTCTGGGGTATGTCAGTGTTGGGATCGTGGACTTCAGCACTTTCAGCATATGCTGATGATGTCACAATTATTAGAGGGGAAGATGATGTATAGGTGCTGATCAGGGCTTTGGCTGTTTATGAGAAGGCTTCTGCAAAGGTGAATTGGGCTAAGTCAGAGGGGTTTCTTATGGGACGGTGGCGTGGTGGAGGCCCACCAGGTTTGCCTGAAGGTCTGCAGTGGGGCAGAGCTGGAATGAACTGCCTGGGTGTTTATATGGGTACTGCAGAATTCCAAGAAGGGAACTGGGAGGCCTTGGTGGATAAGGTGTGTGACAGGTTGTCTCAATGGACTTAGGTCCTGCCCAAAGTGTCGTATAAGGAGAGGTTCTTGATTGCAATTCCGGCCACTCCCCTCCACCCAACCCCATCCCATGATTGGGGAGCAGAGGCTGCAGTGATTGGGGAGCCATTCGAACAGATGTTGATTGAATGTGTGGGTCCGTTACCCAAAACTCATTCGGAGAATCTGCTACAACTAGATACCCTGAAGCAATACCTATATGTAGTTTGAAAACCAAAGTCGTGGTTAAGGCTCTGATTAAGTTCTGCCCTACCTTAGGTCTGCCAAAATACCTGCAGTCTGATCAAGGTTTGAATTGTACTTCCAACCGTTTCTCACAGGTTGTTCAGAAATTGAATACTGAACGTAAGGTTCTCCAGTGCATATCTCCTGGAGTCCCAAGGGGCCCTGTAGCATTTTCACCAGTCCTTTAATAACATGATGCGCTCTTATAGTTTAGCTCCCCGCCATTGTTGTTAGTTCCCCGATGAATATTCACAGAACTTGATGGTTTGTATCTTGGGAAAAACTGTTTACTGTGTGCTTGTTTCCCAAACTTAGAGGCACTCCAAGCTCTCTTGAGTCGACCTGCTCACGACTACCACTATATTTTTGAGTGTTTTTTTTTTGTAATCTTGTTTGGTTAGGGAGTCAGGGTGAGCACCTGTCTTTTGTTTGCTTTTAATTTGCACCCAGGTGAGGTTAGCTTTGGGTAGCCCAGTAAGTGGGGTTTATTTTTGTTGTTGTTTTGGCCGTAGTCACTCCTGAAGCCTTTTGCACTTGATTATTTGTCCAGTGTCTGTATTCTGTGTGAATAAAATATAAAAATACAAAAAAACTTCCCTGTGTCCACTTTTGTTGCCTTGTTAGCTTACCCTGTTTGCCCCTTTATCCCATCCCTTTTCCATTTTAATATGTTCCAATCCTAGACTAAAGCTCATAACACTGTCCATGGTACTACAGTACCTAAGAGTAGCAGCAGAGATCAGGCTGAAGAGGCTTGAGACTCACTCCATCACTACCAGAAAGTGACCAATGTGCAGCGTTTTCTGATGATTTCTGATAATGTTTTATTGATTGTTGGCAAATCTTCAAAGATAATAAATATTCAAGAAAATGAGGAAAAGTAAATTCTAAAACATGCAGGGTTGTGGGGGTCCAGAGTCTAATGTTATTATGTTTTTTTTTGTTAAAAACAACCACATTACAATATACAAAATATAGGATGTACCAAAACAATCTCAAAACAATTGATATTGTCTCTAAACCTTTTACAATATTCATAAGTTCTAGTCTTTCAGTTAAGTTGTAGTAGGACATGTCCCAACATGTATTCACAGTTCTTTCTGTAGCAGTTCTCAGTCATACGGGTCACTTTGCTGTGATTCTTCAGTTCCATTTGTCCCATACAAATTCTGTGTGTTTGGGATGTGGCAGCTGGACAAGCCAGGCCATTAGTTAGGTTTGTTTTTCATTTTCCTTCCTCACCAGAGAGTTCCTTTGCAGTTCTGGAGTGTGTTTTCTTTCTGCTTAATTACTGACCAATCAGTCAAAATCCTGTTAGAACAACATGCCTTAGAAAAACTCAATTCCTCAAATTTCCTTCTCTCAGTATTTTCTGGCACAAAAAGCACTTGCACCATTTGTTTGCCTCTTCCTTCTCTCCCCACCCTCCTTGCATCGACTTTATTTTGCCTCACACCTGAAAGACCCTTCATCCTTGGTTTTCAGCCTCTGGACTTTCCACTGGTGTGCAGTGGACTCCCTTTGTCGCAAAGTGTCAAGTTTAAATCATGGTGTTACAATCTATGTCTGTCTCCATCTGTCATTTTTGTGTTCCTTGTGCTCGTTATGCTGAAATTGAAAATATCATAGAGATTTCATAATCTGTAATTATTGTAACTTCAATCTCAATTTGGCTTGGTTGTTCATTGTATATGCTGTGTATTTGTGTTTGTGTAATCATCTCGTGTATATACTCCCTGATGTGTTGTAAGGAGTGTTGCCCTTTATTTACAGTAGTACAGTACGCATTTTTGGTTGGTTACTGTAGCTTTTGGTTTTCTTTTGGTTTAGGGTAGATTTTGGTTGTGGTTTACCCAGCTTATCTGTTTGTTGTTTGTTGCCACTGAACCGTCGAAATTAAATTTTATGTTTTTAATAAATATTGATGCACAGCAATGCATCAACAGCACAGTGGTGAAACATTTCAGCTGTCTATCATTCTATTCTAATGGCAATTCCACAAAAGGTAACTTGGACATTTAGGACCAATTGTACAGCTGAGATACTACTGCTTGGCAGAAATATATAAAAAATAATAACTAAATCTGTGCTTCCTCTTTTACGTTAAATCTAAAATATATATATATGGGTAACTTTCTAAAACAGACCATATGCTATCTATTTGACAAATACCAGTTTTGGAGCTCCAGAAATGGCACTTAGCATGTTATTCACTCAATTCTCACTTTATTTTTGATAACACAAAGACTGCTTTATCTGGGTGTTTATCTTATTTTGATCGGCCGCAATTACATCTGATTGTTATGACCACACAGTTGATCACCAAACTGCAGCCTAGGGTGTCCTGGTGCCAAGTGCACATATGGATACCCATATGTTTAAACATGGTATTCATTATGGACAATCCGTGACGAGCACAGAAGTCCAATAACAAAACACCACTTGGGTTCAGATCAAGGGGGGAGGGTCATTCCTCCTAATCACACCCCTCCAGGTCTCACTGTCATTACCCACATGAAATCCCCCAGCAAAACAAGAGAGTGCCCAGGAGGAGTGCTCTCCAACACCCCTTCCAAGGACTCCAAAAATGATGGGTATTCTGAACTGCTGTTTGGCGCATAAGTATCCACTGCGGTAAACCCCAACGCACAGGTGCCCAGCAAGGGGGCAGTAAGTATGCCCACCCCTGCTCGGCGCCTCTCCCTGCGAGGAACTCTGCAGTGGAAGAGGGTCCAACCCCCTCAAGGAGACTGATTCCAGAGCCCAATCCATGCATCAAGGTGAGCCTGACTATATCTAGGTCAGAACCTCACTACCTCGCTCACCAGCTCAGGCTCCTTCCCCACCAGAGAGGTGACATTCCATGTCCCTAAAGCTAGCTTCTGCAGCCGAGGATCGGACCGCCAAGGTCCATGCCTTCGGCCACCGCCCAACTCACACTGCACCCGACCTCATTAGCCGCTCCTACAGGTGGTGAGCCCATTGGAGGAGATATAGAATTATGTCTAAATGTTGTATTGTAATTTTGAATCTGATAGGATATTCATAGAGATGACACACAGCTTTCTATAAGTACTGTCTGTTGTTGCTGTAATAAAGCACTGATATGTACAACTGGCATAACACATGGAGTCATTAGTAGAAGCAAAGCCCAGCTCATTTGCAGTGCAAATCAACATTTTACTTGTCATTTAAAATTTATTCCTGAGCAATGTGAACCTCTAGTTGATTCTACTTTTACAACTATCAAGCAAGCATAGAGGAAATAATGGTGCAGAATGCAATAACAATCTGAACTGAAAACTTCATAAACACTGAATATATACCTGTATACACCTGACTGCCAGAGTACTGCAAGGGAGCCAAGGATCATCAGAGTGGTTGTCCAGGAAGGTCACAAGTTCATGCTGGTGAGAGTAGAAAAAAACATCCCATGGTAGTTTGCATGAGTTTGCATGATGACGCCAGTGTGTGAGGCTTGCCATCTGCTCTTCGCTTTATTGTTTGTGCATTATTTGTTATTCTCATGGCTCTTACAAAATGTCAACACACTACTGGCGTATGATCGGCAATCACTTTTGAGCCTCCGCTGGTCTGGGGTAAGAGCAGTGAAATTTTAAAATGAGGGGCAAAATTGTATTTCTCCACTTTTGTCTGGAATACTGGCATTTCTTCTCTGAGCCCAAGGTCCTCTTTATTTGAGGAGATGGCGCCGAGGCAAGTGTAGCAGGGAGTCGGTGAAGCTTAAGGCTCATTTGGCTGGTTCTTCAAAAGCCTTTCTGGCTCAGCTTGGATTGGCCCCCTTGCCATTTTTTCTCGTGGTGCTCCATTGCCCCCTCTGACAACTATTTGGTACCGATTGTTGATTTTGATCAGCTGTTTCTGCCCTCGCGTCTGCGTGCACGTTACCAGCGCTGTCGAGGAGTGAATCTCCGTCATCTGCGTCCTCTGAAGTGTGCTGCTTTCACTACTGCTACTACTGCTTGGATCCGGTCAAGATGGACTTGGTGAACACCAGATCGGTAGTAAACAAGACTTTTATCATAAAGGATTTCCTTATTTAACATGAATTGGATTTTCTTTGTGTTACTGAGACTTGGATGGTTCCTCGTGAGGCTAGTGCCTTTTCAGAGCTGCTGCTGAATGATTATATGTACTTTAATATGCCGCGGTGCTCGGGTCGGGGTTGAGGTCTAGCGATTATTCATGGATCCAGTTTTACCTGTAAGCAGCTGTTCTCTTCAGTCTCATAACCCAGCTTTGATCGGATGTGTTTGAGCTGGGGCATTCTCCTGTGCTGCTCTGTGTCGTGGTCTATCGTCCAGCAAAATGTAGCAAGGACTTTTTAAGTGACTTTTCTGATTTTTAAGTTTTAATTGTTGGAGATTTTAATATTCATGTGTGTTGTCCTTCAAAGCCTGTAGTGAAGGACTTTTTAGATGTACTTGATTTTTTTGATTCATTAAATGGGCCTACTCAGGAACGTGGGCATACACTGGATTTAGTTTTGTCTTTTGGTCTATCTGTTTTTAATTTGGAAATTTGTGATCTCCATTGATTTTATTAATGAAGTGAACATGCAGCCCTCTGTGTCTTCCAACACCGAGGAGATTGTTCTTATGTTTAACTGCTTTGGACCTAGTAGGTTGGTTAAAAACAAAACAACCAAAATCCAGAGCGGAGCCATGGATAAATGATAATACACGTGCTATGAGGCAAAAATGCAGGAAAGCTGAGCTGAAATGAAAAAAGATAGATTACAAGTTTCATTTGAAATGTTGAGAGAGCGTTGGTTTTGGTATCAGAAAGCTGTGAAAGCTGCTAGGTCATATTATTTACACCAAAAAGTTATTGCTTCTAACTCTCAGAATCCCTGTGTTCTTTTCTCTACACTGAATTATCTTCTTGGTGTTGCTGAACATTCATATATGGAAGCCTCTAGTGAACTTTGTGAAGAATTTCCTACATTCCTTTTTGAAAATGTTGTAAGCACTAGGGCCCTTATCTCACCTCCTTCTTACGATCCTTCTATTTTAATTCCTTGTGTGTCTGTGTTTGACCACTTTCAGCCTGTCTCTCTCACCATGTTAGAGCAGCTGATTTGCAGTATGAAGCCATCAGGCTCCCTAGTTAATATTATCCTCCCCCTGCTATTTAAGGAGGTTTTTCCCACCCTGGGCCCTCATATATTTAATTTTATAAATAGTAGTTTGACTTGAGGTGTGGTACCATCATGTTTTAAGCATGCTGTTGTGCAACCCATATCGAAAAAAACTACCCCTGTCATGTATGTAGTTATAGGCCAATCTGAAAGCTACCTTTTATGTTAAAACTTCTGAAAAAAGTTGTTTATAATCAACTGAAATCCTACCTGGATGGTTATTCTTTGTTGGAGGTTTTTCAGTCAGGGTTTAAAAGGAATCGCAGCAGATTCTGCACTACTGAGAGTTTTTAATGATATTTTTCTATCAACTGACACTGGTGACTGGGTGGTACTTGTACTTTTAGATTTGACAGCGGCTTTTGACACTGTGGATCACAAAATTTTGATTTCTCAGTTGGAAAAATGGGTGGGTATTACTGGACCAGTGTCTATCTGACTGATAGAACGTTCTGTATGAACATTGAAGAATTTACCTCTACCACTGCTGCTCTTACTTGGGGTGTCCTACAAGGTTCTACTCTGGGACCTCCCTTTTTTTCATTGTATCTTTTACCACTAGGAGCTATCTTTCACAAACATGACATTTCTTTTTATTGTTAAGCAGAAAACTGCAAAGTTTATTTCCACTGAAGTACAAAGACTCAAGCTCTGTGCAGCCTTTTATTGACTGCCTCACTGAAAATAGATGTTGGATGGCTTTTAATTTCTTTAAATTTTAATTTTTTTAATGAGAAAAAGACAGAGGTTATGTTTTTCAAATCTAGCAGCACCATTAGTTCCCCCCTCTTTTGACTTGTCTTCTCTTGCACATCTTGAGAAATCAATTATATGAAATATGGGTGTGAAAATGGATCCTGCCCTAAAACTGGATGTTCATGTTAACAGAGCGATAAAATCATGTTTCTTTCAAATTAGAAGGTTGTTAAAAATTAAGCCCTTTTTGTCGAAATGAAAACTTGAAACTGCGATACATGCATTTGTGACTTCATTTCTTGATTTTTGCAACTCACTTTTTATGGGAATTAGTCAGACCTTGATTGCACGTTTACACCAGGTGCAGAATGCCACTGCACATTTTTTAACTGGCACTAATACAATTTTAGCCTCACTTCACTTGCTACCTGTCCATTTTCGAATCTAGTTTAAAATTCTTTTATTTGTTTTTAAGTGCCTTATTAGCTGTGCCCCACCTTATTTAGCAGAACTGCTTCACCCAAATGCACCATCTTGATCACTTAGATCAGCAGACCAGCTGCTTCTATCTGTACCAAAAGCAAATCATAGACAAAGGGGCGATAGAGCTTTGGAGGTAGTTGCACCAAAATTCTGGAATGATTTGCCATTGCATGTGAGGCAAGCTCCATCTCTTGTTGTTTTTAAACTTCGCTTAAAAGCCCATTTTTACTCCTTGGCTCTTGGTCCAGTGTGTTGTGGTGACTGAGACTCATCCTTTCGTATTTTTCTTTCGTGTTTGATTATTCTTTCGCTTTTATTTGTTTTCGTGTTTTTTTTTTTGTTTTGTTTATATTAGTATTTCTTATATGATGTACAGCACTTTGGTCAGCCAAGTGGTTGTTTTTAAATAAATAAACTGACATTGGAATTGGTGAGTTCAGAGAGGGATTTCTCTGGGATTTCGTAAAATATAGGACATTTTAGTTTTCTGTTCTTGCTTGAGAAGTTGACTATTTTTTTTTTGTTCCTATCTATATTTTTGAAGGCCAAATTCAGAGGCATTTACGTATAGTAAAGTTAGACATCAGAAATACTCCTGGAGCGGCTTAACATAATGTATTCCTGTAATATATTACAATATTGAACAAAGGACACCTGAAGGGAGAGCATTTTGCTATAATCTTATGCCTTCTACTGACTTGCCTACTATCTGACATGTGAACCTATGGAACCCAGACATTATTAGTATCTGGATTCTGGAACACAAAGACCGAGACCTTTTGCATGTCACATTTATAAAAATTTGTTGAATTTTATTTTTAATATTGACTATGAAAGAATATATGCATATAGGAATGCAATGCAGCAGTAAATATATACGTATTCTTAAACAGGGTACATTCTTCTGCATTCCCAAAACTATCCTGCAGATGGAAGCATTTCCCAATATAATTATAACACAGGCATGCTACCCATGGACCATACCTTTCAGATGTGGGATCCTTGCAATGGAGAGGCTACTTCAGCTCAATTATGTCTCCGTTCATCTCCGAGGGGGTTGTGCTGCTCGGTGTGAAAACTGAACCAGCTCTGTCAGCGAAGCAAATTTTTGTCCGCCGTACAGGTCATAGTAGTTTTGTATTTTTATGTGAGTAATCATCCTTCCTGCTGCCCCAAAGTTATTGTCAGCAACAAAAAATAAAATAATTTGACACTGAATGTGTCATATGCATTCAAATTCCAATAAACCTGCTGCTGATAACTGATATTGTTGATGAATTATAAGGAGATTTATAGGGACATATATTGCAAATAGAGATGAAACAGTATGAACATTTAATATTATCATTATCAGAGAGCAAGAGTAGTACTAAATACTAGAGATACAAGCAAGAAAATATGAAGACATGTACAGTAGGATTATATTTAACACTATTCATAATAGTCCAAATATAAATACATGTATATACTTCTACGTAATGCAATAAGGCAATTCTATGTGTATCAGTGGGATGAAAACAGCCACACCAACATAGAACTATAACTTATATAAATAAAATGTTCTTTGATGTTTAATGAAGTCTTACATCTTGGATAAATTCATAGATACATTCTTCTAAGATATTTCAGTTTGAACAATCAAAACATCTTATATAGCTAGAAAAAAACAATTCAGGTTAATAACATTCTGGCAATAAATGATCTGTTTACATTAGAAAAGTATTGATCTATGGTAACAAAGTAGGTTTCAGATCAAAAGATTCTCAATGTTGCTGAATCTCAATAACATACATTACTTTTAGAAGATGGGTGGGTGGATAGAGGAAATGTGTGTGTGTAAAACAACGGGCCACCCAGTACAAAAGCTGACATACTAATTCAATTACAAACAGTGTGGCATGCCTTAAGATTGAATAGCCTGACGTGATTTTCTAAAAGCATAGTAATACTGCAAATAAAGTTGTGGTATTCTGTTTTTGAAGCATTTTCATGTATATTCAGACTAAGAATGAAAATATATTTTCAGATTTAGAGAATCTTAGTATTCTCTATTAAGTGAAGAATATATGTTGAAATGTAGAGTTAAATAATAAAAAAAACACAAAAGCTACCTAATCAGGAGTTCTTGATATAAATAAAATGCTTTTCACATTATTTACCAAAACGGTGATATTGTAAAAACAAAGCGGAGTAAATAATACAACCTAAAGCACCTTGTTGGTACAATTATCAAACAATTGTTAAATACACTCAGTGACAAAAATAGTTAAGAACCCAGATGGAGTGGTGGAAATTAAATGAATCTGCATGTGGTGAAAGGTCATGTGACTGTATCGCGATGATTATAATATCAGATCAGAATGAAACACAGACTTGGCAGTTTGGGCACACTGCTGTCAGTAGGGTGTGGTTTTGTGGATTGCTCCTCCCCCCTCGGCGCTGCTATACAAACACAACGGTCATCTGTGGTAATACAGAACTGAGATTCAGCGCTGAACATGCTACACCACCACCCATCATGAGTCCATTCCTCCCGGTTACGGCACCCCTCCAAACACAGCCATCCCTGTGCGGGTGTTACCGGCAGCCTACGCATGGGATGGTGAACCTGTAGTCTGGCTGATGCCAGTCATCAAGACACCTCATCTCCTGGTTTCTCACCAGCACCAGCCTGATCTCCTGGTCCCTCGTCAACACCTCATCTCCAGGGTCACCATTGTCATTCCCAGTCTTCTCTATGAGGCAGCCTTCAGGAGAGTAATATTGCCCTGGCTTCAGCCTATTCTCCCAGGATCATCAAGGTGCCCGTCTCCCAGTGTCATCCAGGCAGCCTCCTTATCCCTTGCCATTCTCAGCCAGGCCGCTACCTGACTCTTCAACTGCCACCAGATCAACGCTCAACTCTCTAGTCACCGCCAGCCCAAAGAGGATGGACCCAGAAGACGCTGCTCTGGAGGACTTAGAGTGGGACCCTTAGTTGCACTCCACGGGACCCCAATTTTTTTGCCCAACAGTCACACCAGTCTGGTCACAAACCTCGCCACAGTCGGCTGGGGCCCAGAATAGGAATTGGCCAGGTCTCAGTCTCCAACAGAGGGAGGCAGGAACATGCCATATGGGCGTGCCATCCAGACCCCGGTTTGCCTGGAGAGGTCCACCCGGCCACCTTCCCGATGAAGGTCCAGTGGAGAGTATCCGCAATGCCCTCCTGCTCCTATTCTTGTTCCTGTTTTTGATACTATGTCTGGTCTGACCCTGCAAGTGGTCCTGTGGTTCCCTCGTCACTCTCTTGTCCTGCAATCCATCCTTAGTCCATCCTTTGCCATCCTCTCCTGCCGGCCCCATGGTGCCCTCCGGCCCTGCATCTCCCTTTGGTCCGGGCCCTGCTGACACCTACGAACCACCTTGTCACACTGGTCCTCTGAAGCCCAGTATGATCCATGCCTCTGGGTTGGCACCCGGCTCTCCAGGGTTTGGAAAACTTCCAGGACTTTCCCCGTTTCCATATACCATGCCCAGTTTTCAACCCCAGTCCCCCGTCAAGTCACTATTGTTTTCTGGTCTCTGTCTCCAGTGGTTATCTCTTCTGTTCCCGCCCTTGTCTCTGTAGCTAATCTGCTTGTCTGCTAGTCCATCCTGTCTTGGTGTGGTTTGTTTTGTCTGTCAGTTTCACCATCTATTCCTGGGTTCCTGCTTTAATGGCACAAATACTAAGTCACTTTTCATAACCACTTGCACTAATAATTTATTTTAGCTGTTATTGTCACGCCCAGAAGGGCGGGGCCAAGCTCCGGTAGACAATCGGCAGCTAGCAGGCCTTAAATTTAAACCGACATATCCCAGAAACCAGTGCGGAGTATTGTTGCCGTTTCCGAATGAGCCTTACCTGCTTGTCCTGCCCTGCTGTTCCATCTACCCTGCTTGGTCCTTATCCTTCCCCGACCTGCCTGATCCCACCTGACCTACACTCCTGCTCCTTCCAGCCCTGCAGCCCTGACGATCCTGCTCCTTCTCCCTCGTTGTCTCCATGTTTCGTCCCTGCTTGTAGGATTGACCTTCCTAGTGCCTGACTTCTGCTCATACCTCGACTGTTCTGTACTTGGCTGTACTCGGATCGTTCAATAAACCCTATAGCTACTGCACTTCGGGGTCTGCCTCCTGTGTCAGTCCAGTACATCGCAGTGTCTATTATAATCAATTATTAGATTATTAGATTTATTTTGTTATTCTATTTGTACTATTACAAATAAAGCTCTTATCATCTTACTCAGAGACGTGTAGTCACTGGATATTCAACTGGTGTATCTAATATTCAGACAAGTCTGGCCCCATGTGCAACAAAGCTCCATGCATTGTGTCAATGACTCAATACTCCCATGATCATCATCAAAATACATCTGCCATTTGAACTTTGAAGTGACTTTGGAGTCACCACATGCTGTCAATGGCCCATCAGTCTGGGATGTCTGTCACTGCCCCTCACACCAATCAGTTTGGAAAGGCAGTGTCAATTTTACAGTTCTTTTCAATTGCTAAGACATATACTGCAATACAGAAGTCGCTTTCTCAAAATTCTTCATACACTCACCACAACATTATCTTACAGATTAAAACATTAGTATACAGATTAAAATGGATACTTTGGACACAGTATAAAGTTTAGAATGCATGGTCATGTCTTGCCATGATAGCACAGATGCACATAAGTATGACATGGGCATGCTCATCATTTTATATGGCAAATGTGCGCTTGAATACCAGTTATTGGCACCCATGAATACAGAGCTCAAAAGCCTCTATTGTGTACTATTTGCTGGATAAAATCACATGAATGCTTTCATGTTGTCTCAGTAACATCTCTTTCAATCAATTTCTAAATGCCTTTAAATCCTGCTCTTTGCATCTGATCATTCTTAGTGAGGCTTTAACGGTTGCCGAGTTACAGTTTAGAAAAGTGAGAAACTTTTGTCCTTTGTTTTATTTGATAATAATCACCGAAAACAGAAAACATTCAGCTCATTGGTGTTTATATCAGTGTTCAAATGAAGAACTGTACCAATCACTTAATCTTTATTCTTTTAATCACACATACCTCACAAACATTGTTAGACCGCTTACATCAAAATTAATTTTTAACTGAATGTCATAGTAGTCATTGCTTTTAGAAAGATTATAGTAGCTTGACTGAAATATTTTGACTGCTAGTTGCACGTCACCGTTCCATACATACATACTAAATATGGTAGTTGTGTCCCTACTCTCCATATCCATGCTAAATATGGTTGTTTATTACCTAAATGCTACCGAGTGAACACCATACTGTATACATCAATAATGTTCATCAAGTATTTATTGCAATATATGGATCGTAGGTGTATGCTCTACATTACATATAAACTAAAAATACCAGTGTGCACATTATACGTACAACACAATACAACCTTTTTCATATATCAAATATCTATATCTGAAAATACTTGCTTCCTGCATCTACACCATATCCTGGCAGTCTATTGTATAATATATACAATAGACTATATACATTATATTCCAGGATTACCCAGTTCCGGCTCTGGAGGGCCAGTCTGCCACATAGTTGTCAAATTTCCCTGCTAAAAACACACCTTATTCAGCTCACCATCCAATTGCCACACTTAGTGTTTGGAAATCAGCAAACTGTGATGCAGACTGGCCCTCCAGAACCATAATGAGGAAATATTCTTTTATAATGCATTAAGCCATATATAAATACAGTATTTGTATTGTATGATATTATACTCTATACTACATATCGCTCCATGGCTAAATGATTGTTAAGATGACATTTAGCACAGGGTTACTGCTAAACTTGAATACTGGCATGCAGCCATGTCCACATTACCCTGAGATCACTTTGCAAGTGAGACAAAAACATAACTACATATATTACAGGACTGTTGTTTCTTTAGTACACAACAAAACAATGAAAATGTTTTAAGCACTTTATTTAGTTGTTGTAGGAACACAAGACGCAAGTAATAAAGTTAGTAATAGTAACATGCCATACAAGTTCTGTGCACTATCCTTCAGGTGTATTTCATTCAAACAGTAGTTCACAAGGGCAATGTTGAAATTTTGCATTTGCACATAAATACGCCATTGAATATACATAAATCAATTTTACCGAGGCCGGAATGTCCATTACACACATTATGTATTCCTGTGGCTCCCAAATTTGTGTGTATGAACACAGACCTCCAGGAGCTTTATTATCAATATATTTATTAGCATCATTATATTCATTAACCCATTATTTTAGCTAAAGTAAGAGCACAGAACAATTTGGATACAATTGCGTACCTGTGTGTAGTGGTTTTAAGTTTTAAGGCAATCCTGAATTGCTTTCATTCAAACACTCTACTTGCAACTCTTACTGTATTCACAGGCAATAGAGACAATTTTTTAAATGATGTGTGAGTAACAATTTTATCGATTTGTTTCCATATTTAGGGACACTTGTGTACATTGCAGTGCTGCGTCCTATTAGTCTGATTTACATAACTGAGACACAAATCTATCCTTGGCTATCATTAGCAAATTAGATATTATACTTAAAATATAAATTTATAAATATGTTCTTTCTGTCCCCCCCCCCATCTGCATCCCTCCCATGGCACAAAAAAATCTATCAGTGTAGTCTGCTCCGATTCCAGTGTATGATACTAAGTTACCTGCAGTTCGAGTTTCTAATTTCAGTTATCAGGCCTGTAACATCACTTCCATCTTCATTAAACGGAAATTAAAATGCTTATTATATTAGGTGATAGAACATTAGGGCCTTCTCAAATTCATAAGCAAACATTTATATATTTTACTGTTAGAA
>JAABNY020000037.1:4237792-4259281 GCA_015164015.2 Brevimyrus niger
TGTCAGATTAAACCCCTTCGTTACCCTTACCTGAAAACTCCTGCCTTTTGGTTCTTGCTGCACTCACAATCGTTACACATGCCACCCCTAATATAATTATATATGCTATTATAATATAATATGTGCTAACAAAATCTACAGTGCAACATTGTAGTTTGTTAAACTATTAAATAATTCTAAGTAAGAAAATTTTATCTTTGCAGTGAAGGCATTGGGGGAGGTTCACTTACTTGTGAGAATTGTCAGCAAGAATAGATATTCTGTGTATGAAATCAAACCTAAAAAATGAATTGATAAGTTTTGTTCCAATATGAACAGTACCACCTTCAACAACTGCAGCATGGATATATTAAAGCTTACTAAACATAACTTACATTAAACTTAAAATATGCAAACTATGTTGTCAAAAAAGTCTTGTGAATATACAGGCATTAAAATGACTAAAATGTTTTCATCAGTTCTTTAATCCAAAACCAGCCCCAAGACTGAATAAATATTCAAAGAAACAATTTCTTCAAATAAACATATTGAGAATACTTTATTTTTAACTGTCTGGACCTTTTAAGAGAAAGTTCCTTTCGATAAGAAGAGATGAAATTATTCAGTAGTACAAAGATCAGCTATTTAAAAAAAATCATAACAGGTTTCTGACCTTACCATTATCTCCAATGGTTCTGAAAAGGCTTTTGCCTGCCTGAGCTTTCGATGCAATTGTGAGCATTTTATCCACTTCCTAAAAATGTGATTTAAAAAGCAAAGGCAATGTTAAAACAAAACAATTTAGTTTGAAAAATTAAGGACAAAAGAGGTTGTTTATATACAAATCTTTATTTAATTCATTCTAAAAATCAATAAGATACTCACTTGTTTGGTAAGGACTTTCTGTCGTAACTTACCTAAAATTAAAGAAAATTCACAAATTCGTAACTTCTTTAAATTTTGGTACAAGCCTTTCATTTGTCAATCTACGAAAGCCTTCAGTTCTTGATTTTTGGTTCTCCTTTAAGAAATAATTGACATGCAAAAGCAAATAGTGCATGCCTTTAAAAATGTTATGGTTAAGCAGATAAGGGTGTCGTGTTATAATTGTGATCATATTGTCTTTAACTCCGGTCCAGGAGAGCTACCATCCAGTAGGTTTTCCATCATACCCGGCTTCTGATGAGCCACACCTGATCTCAGGTAAATACCAGGAACAGGTGTGGCTCAGCAGAAGCCAAGTGGGACAGAAAATCTCCTGGACAGTAGCTCTCCAGGACCAGAGTTAGAGACCCCTGGTTTATATACTTCAAAGTGATGGCCCTGGGTGATATGTACCAAAAATCCTCTAGATATTTTTCCTGCATAAATAACAAAATTACAGATCCAACTCGAATGCCTCCAATGTCACACAAGCACTTTCATTATTACATTAAAAAATGGCTCAGAAATAAACCACCAGCATATATTTTAATTTAACAACTTCCCTTCGCTAGCTTGCCTCGTGTCTGTGTGTTCATGTTCTCACTGCATGCGGGACTTGAGTGAGGGGGAGGGACGGGTCATGTTCAGAGGAGGGGAGGGGTGGTAGTTGTGTGAGACAGACATGGAAAGGAGAAATGGGCTAACTGGTGGCTCTACAAACATTTTAAAGCAACTTTAGCGATATAAATGATACCGTCTCATCCTGTTTCTTGTATGAAAATTTTCAAGATTATATATATATATATATATATATATATATACACACACACACACTTCACATTACCCAGCCGTAACACACATCGATACATTTCAAGGGTAGTTTTATAAGTCCCAGGACGAAGATGTAGTCCATGACCTCCCCAATCAGGTCAGTCTCAAGCTAGTCTGATGGCAAAAGCTAGCATTCCTTCATAGAGACTTGTTAATGGTGGAAAGCTAGAACAGACTGCATAACACATATTCAAGTGGTTATAAATTACTTACGGTCAACATCGTCTAGCATTACAGAGAATAGGAAATCACGTGGCGTCATGTAGTGTTCTTGTTCATACACTACAGAAGAAAACTGACTGAAACGTAGCCTTCGAGCTGATTGCACGGAGTTGCCACTTTCTCTCACAGTCTGTAAAAAGTTAGCAACAAACAAAGAAGTGCAGATTAAATTTTCTTTATAAACACAAACAGGATGAAAAATTACTTGGAGGGGTTTCCATGATGAAAGCTGCAAGGAATCTAGGGCAGGAAACATAAGGTATGTTGCAGGTAGAAATCTTAGACAGTACAATTAGGGCTGCCCGATATCTCGATATAATATCGCGGATGCGCAATAATAACCAAGGCTTCAGATTACATTTAGCCAGACCAAATTGTGGGTATAAATAAATATCCACATAGTACCATAAAGCTGGTGCCCAACCAAATGTTTTGCCCATCAACTGAAGCCCTGGTAATTATTAAGCATGCATAATATATCAAGATGACATTGCCCAGCCCAAGACAGGATGCCAGACCATTACAGGGCACAAACTAATCCATTATGGACCATTAAAAAACAGTTAGTATAACCTTGCATAAGTGGATTGTATGATAAACCTGCACAAATATATGGAAGAACACCAACATGAGCCAGAGTGCTCCAAAACATCGAGGCCCTAGTCCAGCGGTGGCCAATCTTATCCACTAAGGGCTGGTGTGTATGCGGGTTTTTGGGGTAACCTGTAGGTCAGCCGTTGAAGCCCAAGAGTGAGGACTCCTCAGCCGATTAGTCCTCTAATTAGCAATATAATTAGGAAGTTGCAGCAAAAACCTGCATACACACCGGCCCTTTGAGGTTAAAATTGGCCACCCCTGCCCTAGCCCATCATGTCTCTTGTTTAAGTACTCCTTTTAGACTAGTTCAGTTTAACAGATTTATTAATGATTTCTTACTTACATTTTCATTTAGATCACAACACATTTTCAAAGCTTTCTCTTAAAAATATTCAGGTACTATCTAGTCTGTTGAATATAGGTAGGAAACCAATTTGATGGACAGGATTCCCTTTCAGGTGATATTCTTCCTTGCTTTCTGGGATGAGTTCCTGGCACTAAGTAAGCAGTCCAGATTGAATTATTTAAAAACAAACAACGTGCCTATCACCCAAAGACACCAAGTACCTCAATCTGGCATAATGATAAACTACCCAAAGCATTCAAAATGTCAAAAATAAAAGTAGCATGATAGCTTGAGCTTGATTGACTGACTAACAAACACCTTTACACTATATCGAGATGGTGAAGAGAAGGTGAGAAGACTGGGCAAGTCTTGTTACTATGTAGCTGCATTGTGAACATTTGTTAATTTTATAGGTAATAGTTGATAAGTACACATAATTATGGTGTATGGCAATAATAATAATAATTATTATATTATTGTTAGAATGCCTCACACTTCCAGTCCTTTGCAGTGGGTACCTGTCAGTACATGTTCTCTCCATGTTTTTGGGTTTCCTCAGGGTACCTTGTTTTCCACTCACATTCCACAAACATTTGAGGCTAACTGGCATTAGCATTGCCCACAGAGGGTGCGTGCCTGTGACAGAGTTACTAAGGCATTCAGTTTCAGAACTTAGCAAAGATTTTTTTAAAAATTTAATGCTCTGGATAGTTACATTTATGAATAAAGAATAAAAACTTCAAATTAAACATTTTTCTTTTTTTTGTTTGTTTTATGAAGCCTGAAAAAAATTCGGCAGCGCGGTTATTTGGAAAAGATCGTCAATAGCGTTGCCAGCGAGTATCGCGGGATCGGCGCTGGATTTTTTTCACTTTTATGATTAAATGTATTTAAATTTAAAACTGGATATTGATTAGCAAAGGCTGCGAATCATTTTACCGGGAATTCGGCAATTGTTTCGCAGGTGGGTGTTTTTATGTCGCAAACTGCGATGCGACCGGCTAGTTCGAACCCTGAAATCGTTAATTTTTCTGTCTATAAATAAGGCCTAAACTCTGGAAATACACATACACCACAAACAACTACTTAAAACGAGATGCGATTACTGTCACAGCAGTTTATTTTTCAATGCAGGAAGATCCCATATTAAAAAGGACAAGTGCATGGCTACCCTAGATACGGTACAGCAAAACATATCCAGGTAACAGGCGACATTTGGTAAAAAATAAACCCTATGAACAGCGCGAAGAATAAAAATGTCGAGTAACATAAACATGAAAAAAATCGCCATAAAGCTACTACATACCTTTAATTCATCAGCAAGAACGATGTAAGGCCTACTCAGCAGTAAAGGTCCAAAGTGCTGATAAACTAGACCACCTGCTACAATGACAGAACCGACAATATAAGGGTGGCGAAGGAAAGCTGCGTTTTTAATGCCTCGGGATCGACTTAAACATCGTCCAAAAGCCGCAAAAAGTTTGCTCCAGTTCGCCATCTTTGCTTACTTTACAAAGTTTGCGTAAACGCCCCCCGTTTCTTTGCCGGAATGCAACCAATCTATGGACCTTAAATGCGCAAAGCGCCCTCTACTGACCGGGAGAGTGCGCCGGAAGAGATTCACAGAAACAGTGATACATAATGATCGTTCTGCATCCGTGTGGCGTTTGTTCTTGGGATTTTCTGTTACAAAACAAGAAAAAAAAACAAATCACGTTTTTTTTTAAAATTACTTTTTGTGATATTTACGGTAAATCCAAGGGATGCCACGCATGTAACATATAGCCTATATAAACATCATTTTAATATAAATGTAATGTAAAGTGCACTGTTATAAGAATGAGAAGGCAAGTGGTCTAAGTAGAGTACTCTGTGACTATGACTCTTCATGCTAAACTAGTTGGTTAAAACAAAATCCTGGTTTTGATTTTTACTTTCTGGACCTGAAATGTCCACCTCCGTTGGCCACAGCCACGCCATAAACAAGTTATAATGAAAAAAATATAGTAAAACAGTACGTGATACTGCACCTCTGCCAGGATTGCTCGCCCCTTTTTCCTGCCAACTCTCCTCCTCTCCCACGCCTTTTATGTTCTGCCTCTGTATGCAAGAGAACAGCAGACTATTGAATATATTGGGTGCCCGTTTTATGTGAATTGGAGCTGGTTACTGTTGACAGAGGGGGCGGCGATCCCTTGCAGGTCTCTGCCCTACAAGATGAACTGGCTCTCCTGTCAGACCGGAGGCATGCTGGGCCGGCTGTGAGGAGTGGGGTACACTTTGTGGTGCCAGGTGAAATATCACCACGTATTTTAAGCGCCTGGAAGACACAAGGGGAGTAGACCAATCATTATGGGCAGTCCGTGCTGATGATGTGGGTGGTTGTGACTGACCCAGACACAATGTTGCATGAAGTTTTGGAAGCACGTTTCAGAGTGACGGTGCTGACAAAGTGGCCCTCCCCCTTCTAATGGGGTTGGTGGAGTCACGCCTTGCTCCAGAGGACGTTGGCCTGTGCCACGCCTCGCTCTCAGAGGCTGAGATAGCAGATGCCATAGACCGGCTCCGTCTCCGCCAGTGTCCTGGTCTTCCGGCTGAATTTTATTGTGCTCTAAGGGAATTTTAGTTCCAGTTTTAAGTTTTATTTGATGACATTTTTGCCTGCTGAGATGCATGGCACCATAATGCTGGGGCTTTTAAAACTTTTGTAAAAGATGATGGATGTTTTGTCTAATTATAGGCCCCCTCACCATGCTCAATACTGATTATAAGATTTTAGCCTCTGTTTTAGGCTCACGCCTCAGCCAGGTGGCTCCATCTCTTGTCCGCACTACCCAAGCGTATGGTGGGTCACAGCATCCTTGATAAATGGGTTTTATGGAAACGGCAGGGTACCTGGTTAAACTGGATTTCAAAAAGGCCTTTGAACCTTGTTCAACATGAATATCTCTATTGCGTTCTGATGGCTTTTGGTTTTGGCCCGGGGTTCCTATCGTGGATCTGTGTGATATATGGATCCTCCATGACTGCCGTCGCCTGAGACGGTTTTGTGATGGATCACCCGTGTCTCACCCGGCCCGACATGTAGCGTTTCCTCTGTGTTGTGGTATGGTGATGACATCTCCCTGCTGCTGACTGACGCAGCTAGTGTGAATACTACCCTCCAAAGTGACTGGCGTTACTGTGAAGTCACTGGGGCCAGGGTCAACCTGGCTTGCGTTTAGGTTGTGCCGGGGGTGCGGCCCACTGATCTGGGTCTGGTGGAGGGTTAGGGGGATGGGCGTCTCCTGAGGATCTTACTTGGGAGAAGCGCCAATGATGCGGCAGTGAGGACGTGGGACGGACTGTCGGGGGGGGGGTGTTGAGCGGAGGCTGGCCCAATGGGGTGGTCCAGTTGAAGGCACTCGGAGTGCGTACCATCCAGGCTTTCCTGGATGAGAGGTCACCTTCCCTATGGAAGTAAGTGCTCTCCATCCTTCTGACACAGTTCAAGCTGCTCTTGAACTCGAACATCCTCACTGAGGGGCGGCCCTTGATCTTTCGGCACTGGCGGGAGACTTGAGTGCGCCAAGTGTGTGACCTCTTTCACGAGGTTCGCAAGGGCGATTTACCACCAGGTGGAACAGGTCAATGAAGGGGTTTTGAGGGCTACTGTTACCAGGCGATGCCTGTTGGTGAGGGCTGCCCTGCCCCCTGACTAAGTGCGCATAAATGCTGGGACTGCTGGCACCTGCCAGATAGCTGCCAGTTCTCCCGGGTATTTGTTAGTCAGGTGGGTGAGTCCTTAGTTCCTTTTGAGGATTGCACCACAAGGGATTTCCCCTGACGATTTCGGAGATCCACTATTATTCCACCTGTGGCTGAGCGTTTCTGGGATGCTCAGTATCCTGAATAGTCGAGAGCTGGGCTGTGGGGAACCGTGGCTGCAAGTGTGATCAAAGTTTTTGATTTTAGACAAAGGCACAATGCGCTTTTAACCATGAGGAGGCTTAACCGTCTAGGCATGACGGAGTCGCTGCCGTGCCAAGTGTGCCGGGATTTAGAGGAGACTTTTACGCATTAGTTTCTTTAACTATCCTTTTTTTGCTGGATTTTATTGTGTGGGTGTTTTGTGTTATGTGCTCTCTATCTGGGGTTGTGAGGTCTGGGGATGATTTTAGTGTAACAAAATGGACTGAGCTTTTTTATTTGGGTTGGACAAAGGCATTCTGCACAGTATTGTTTTAAATCTGTTTTTATTAGTAGCAAAGTACTCTGTCTGGTTACACCGTAACAGGGTGAGGTTCGAGAATGTGGTTTTAGATCCTGTTGTCATTTGTAAAAAACAGGTTTAGGAAAGTTTCAACTCGTCTATTTCTTTTAAAAGCCAGACCCGAAACGCTACCCGATTTTTGTCCACAGAGGTATCTGGAGTGTCTTTTGTGTCTTTGTATGAGGGTGTTTTAATTTGGGATTGGGATGTTTTGTTTTGGGTTTAGTCCTGCGCTGCTTGATGTTTTTGTGGTGGGCTATTTTTCTTCTTGCACTAAGCTTTTGTTATTGTTTATTTTTGTTATTTATTGATATTGTAAGACTTAATGGTTGTATTAAAATGTTCTTTTCTTTTATTTTTCCACACAAAAAGTTGATGGCCGTGCTACACTATATGCATGACAGAGGGGGTGTAGTTCACGGGTTGCCCAATAACCTCCGTACATGGTGCCCTGTCTGTATTGCACAGTGTTGTGTTGCATTGTCATGTCAGTCTTTTTTAACTTTATTTTTTATTGATACTTTGCCCTTTAATACAAAAACAATCAACCCCGTGAACAAAACCAACAGAAACAATAATGTTTGGGAATTACAATTCAAATAGCCTGTATATTGTCCATTACATTCATGTATTCAACTCTCCTTTCTGTCATCTTTGTCGCTGTTTTGTGCCTTGAATAGTATACATTTCTTCCACCTGTCTTCCATCTGAGTTTCTTGTAATCTTAAACAATGTATCAGCTTCTCCATTATATAAATCTCCTCTATTATTCCTATCCATTTTTCCTCTGTTGGGGAGTCCACTCTACCCCACTTCCTTGTAGTAGCTTTCTTACAGGCTATTAACACTATTCTGATGATGTAACTGTCTCTTGCTTGTATTTTGCCTTTTGATGAGTCCAGATTACATAGATAAAGTACCATGTAGTTCTTAGTAATAACATATCCCACAATCTTTTGTATAGTACTATGTACCTTTTCCCAAACCTGCCTATTTTAGGACAAATTATGTGAGAATGGTCGGCCTCTAGGGCTCCACACTCTCTCCAACATGGAACTTTTTTTTTTAAATATCTACTTTTTACCTTTGGTGTTATAAAAAATCTGATCAGGTTCTTCCAGGAGAATTCTCTCCATATTCGTGAATTGGTGGATGTTTGGTTTATTTTCCACGTTTAGCCAATTCTCATCTGTTATATCTATTTTAAACTCCAATTCCCATCTTTCCTTTATATACTTAGTGGAGTGTTTATTTTCCACTAATTTTTGATATATTGCTGAAATAATTCTAATTGTTAGTCCATTATATGCATTGATTATAATTAATGTGATAATTATCACACCATTCACTTCCATTGAGGGACTGTGACGTCCTGCTCCCAATGATCCTAATTGTGTGCCACACCCACCTCGTTACCTCCTGTTTTGCCCTGATTGTAGTCACTTGTTGCTTGTTAGGTCTAGCTTGTCTTTTGTATTTAGTCAGTGTCTCTGTGAGTAGTCCCCAGATCCGTCATTCTTGTTGCTATGTGTGAGTACCCTGCCTGTCTGTAGTCATTAAAACCCTGTGTTACCCTCAACTCCTGCCTTTTTGGTTCGTGCTACACTCACGCTGGTCGCAACAGGGACCAAGTCTTGATTTATTTTCTATAGTAATCCCTTAACTGTAAAAACCTAAAAAATTCTCATGTATCTATATTGTATTGGTCTTTCATATTCTGGACAGTCACCAGTTGGGGCTCAATTCTATGGGCAGTCGATGCCATGACAACAGGCTTGTTGTCCACCCACTTGGCAACTGCTATTTCATCAGGCCTCCGTACAATCATTTCTGATGATCCTCTTGGTTTTCTGCTCAGGGTGTTGACAGCAGTGAAGCGACATTCTTTTGGGATGTGATTCTTTTGAATTTTTCCAGTAGCAGACAGGCCACTTTCTTTAAGAGCATCCAGAACACTGATGGTGGTAAAATACTGGTCAAAGTAGACCAGACTTCCTCTTGGAAGTGTCTCAGTCAAATGCAGAACTGCATTTCCACCTATTCCCATCTGTTGGACTTGAGTGAAGGTTTCAAAATCTATTGCTAAGCCACCTGGACTTGCAAGAATGAACACCTTTAATCCTGTTGGATTCGGCTTCCCAGGTACAAACTGACAAACCAGACAACGGCCGAATGGAACAATCTGTTCATCAATATAGACCTTTGTTGGCCTGGATAGGTTGAGGCATCCTTGATGGACTCTCTTCAGAATTGGCCTGACTTTACACAGGGGATCCTTTTTCTTTCATCTTCTGGCACATCAAGATCATTACAGCAATTTTACATTATATTTTTTTGTTATTTTTCTATACTGTTCTGTAATATTATTTTGTAACGGCTACTGCAACACTGAAATTTCCTTTCCTACACCTCAGCTGGGTCTGCTGGCAGAGGGGTTACTTTGACCTTGTTGACCGTGTTGTAGAGTCAGGTCCCGTCAGCATAGAAGACTCGAAGCTCAGCCGGGTAGGGTGTCTGGATTTGGATCCTCTTCTCCCTCAGTTCACGCTTTGCTTCATTGAATTCCTTTAGTTTACTCAGCACTGTTGCTGGATAATCGTGGTCAAAATAAATTCTCTGGTCTTTCACAAAAATTTCTTTCTTCTCCCATGCTTTACACAGCACCTCCACTTTTGTTCTGTACCGAGGAAATTTAAGTTTATCTTTGAGAAATGTTTCCACAAAAGGTAGCATCAAGCTTCCTTCCTCATTTTCCGGCACATTGTACATTCTAATATTCTCCCTAATGGATCTCCCTTCTTGATTGACTAACTTTTCTTCATGTTGATTTTGAATCGCAAGCATGTTTTTAACGATGTGCTCTCTCTTTAACATTCTCGTCTCGACCTTGTCAATGCATTCCTCCTTTCCTCGACTCTCAGCTTAATTTTGTTAATTTCGTCTTTGTTATTGACCTGTCATGATCGGGTGCAGGTGTAGCAGGTAGGGAGGCATGTGAGTTCATATTATGGGGAAATATGGGGTTTTTTGAAGGGAAAACAACAACTACGGGACATACAAAGGAGTGGAGGCAGCGCAACTCACGTCAAGATTTCACAAAGTTAATGACCGGACTGGGGAAACAAACTGAAACACGGACTAAATATATTGAACTAATGAAAGCAACAGGAAACAGCTGGCAAACACTTTTGCCATGAAAGATTTCCATCGTTATCGCCATTACCACTGTCCTTATCGGGGGAGCCTAAAATAAAACATAGAGCAGTTTTTTATAGATTTATTACAGCACCAGTGCCACTAAAGGCGCTATCATTATTCATGAACACCATCTCTGTTTAGGGATAGGGGCATCCCCACCAAAGGGAACCTAGGATAAGGTACAATGTTGCCAGTGCACTCTGAACATTTATAATGCATGTCTAAGCATCGTTTTTGCCCTAACCTAATCCCTCTTCACTTGCATTGGTTACTTTAGCAAATTCAAAAGCTGACTGCAACTCTTTGGTAAGTGCTCATTTGTTTATAAATATATCTACAGTGTGTGGACCAAATGACCAAATTTCAGACCCCAGTAACGAGACCCCCCAAGTAACCTTTCCCTTTTTCCCATTTCCATACATTAAAAGTTTAAAGTCCACCAAACATCTTCTGTAAGGTGTGCGCTCATGAAACTTGGCAGACTTATTCATCCATATATCTAGTTAGTCTGTGCCACATTTCAGACATCTGGCTCTATGGTAGCTGGAGGTATGTGCTGACAAATGATGTGTGGTGGCCCTAGTCACTTTAATTGGCAGCTTTCATCATTTCAAAAGATAATGAAAAGATTTTCATATGGTCTACATTCATGATCTTTTACTACTTGTTCTGACATTTATCCAGTGTGTGATCACCAATTTCAGACCTCTAGCTCTACACTACACAGAATTATCAACTGACAAATGATTCTCCAAATCACGAGAGCATTCCTGAACTGCAGACATTTGTATTCCGTAAACGAGCACAAAATATCATGGCGTAAATTCTGCCACTCAGTCTCTGTACTGAAAAATAAACGGAAGGAGATGTCTCAAATTGGAATCTACTGATTTTATACCAACATACAGCAATAGGTGGAGTAAGAGTTCCATAGAAAACTTGCCATGTACCTCTGAATTACTATTCTCAACAAGGTTGGCCTGCCCCAGACATTGGTTATCAAAATGACTATGACAAATTATTCTGTTTCTGGAACAAAATATGGTGCTTTTGGAATGGTATATTGTGTTCTTGGAATGTGAAATCGTGTTTTTGGAACAAAGACTGCAGTTCTGGAATGAAAGACTGCATTCTTGAATGCTTGTGGAACGAAATCACTTTTTAGGAATAAAGACAGCATGTTTGGAACGAAAGATTATGTTTTGGGAATTTCTGCCTTGGATTCTCATATCGCTCTTTTGGAATGATCACTGCAATTAAATACCCTAGACATTTGGAAGTACGTGTCTTGGAATTAAGATTGTACTTGTAGAACGAGAGATTATGTTTTGGCAATTTAGATTGTACTTCTGGAAGGAAAGATTGCATTCTTGGAATAAAGATGGTACTTGTGGAACAAAGATTACGTTTTGGTAATTAAGATTGCATTTCTGGAAGGAAAGATTACATTTTAGGAATAAAGATTGTACTTGTGGAACGAAATTTCAAGTTAGTAATTTAGTATCTAGCATTTGGCATAAGCTGGAATTCTAGATCTCGATTTTGAAATGTCACCTCACTCCGGAGTACGCTTCTTGGAATGACAGATTGTGTTTTTGATCTCGCAACACTGTGCCACCTGGTGGACGAAAACACCAAGACAAAAGTGCTCGGAATGTAGAACTAACCAAGTGTCCATTGACTGAGCAATTCATAGGATGGAAAGTGATTGAACAAAAAGAAGAACAAACCCTAATTTGGAGATTTAGGGTGAAACAGCAAGCTGTTGGAAAGTAGGACTTATGCAACGAAAGCATGCTAAACTGTGGTTTCTTATCCTACGGGGGTGCAGAACTGTCACAAAAACACATGTTGATGCCTGACAATGCAATACTTTTTCTATCCCTAACCCTTGCCTCAGTTTGCTAACCCCAATTCAGGGCCTTTGGGTGATACAACAGGCTGTTGGAAAGTACAAAAATGTACTAAAGCATGCTCAACTGTGGTTTCCCATCCTACAGGGGTAGAGAGCTGTCATAAAAACACATCTTGATGCCTAAAAATGCTATACTTTTTTTAACCCTAGCCTCAGTTTTCCAACCCTAACCCTAATTTGAGGACTTAGGGTGATACTACAGGCTGTTGGCAAATATGCTACTGAAGCATGCTAAGCTGTGGTTTCTATGGGGGCCCAGAACTATCATTCTCAAGTAATGTTGAATCCTAACAACTGAGCTTTTGCCCAAACTTGAAAAACAGCCTGCTCAAAACTGAAGGACACAAGGGACAACTCAATTATCTTTATTTAGAAGTAAGGATATATTGATAACCTTCAAAGACAAACAAAAATATTGCTTCATTTTAAATAAAAAAAATTCAAATTAAACATCTCATTTTATTCATCAATAAATAAACATACTGTAGACTAATAAGTCTAAGAAGTCCGGCAAAATTAGGAAAATACATTAAGTTTACATAAATACACAAGCAACACAACACATGCCAGAGCATTTTAATGGACTATACTAATAATGCAAACAGTAAACGCTTTTCTACAAACATAAACGATAGCTTCTTTTAATACAATAATACAATGCAAATTGAGTCAATAATTGATCCCCTTTAGACACTTACACTATTTTGCTCATAACACCATAAAACCGAATAATCATGTAGCTCAACATGAACAACTAAATAAGCAATAGTTAATCAGACAGGCCGAGCAATCAAAAATCGTGGTCATGGTTTAATTACTTAAATTTTAATGCTTAAAATTACATTTGCGCGCACACTGATAAGTGAGCATAACTGACTCGTCATGATAAGCTATAGAAATACGCAATATTGGCTCCACTCCAGACTTGCACTGAATTGGAAATATTTTAGAAAAATACACTTAAGTACAAGGCTTTACAGAACAGTGCACTATTGTAGACTTAACATATGTGGTTATAATTACATGATTTTAATAATAATAGGTTGTGATCTAAAGTGGGCCGGTCTGAGGCATGAAACTCCAGGGCTGAAAAAGAGGCCCACTCTGGCCCTGCTGTGAGCTGAGTGTTCTTTCATTTTGTTTGCTTGCTGAGAAATCCCATTGAACCCTTCTTTTCAAAATATTCTCTCAGCAGGTGCACAGGTATATGGGTCCCTCTAGAAACACTGGCTGATCTTTAGGTTTTCTAAGAAACACAGGTTGTTCTTTCTGCCCTCTAAAGATTAAGAGGTTCACAGTAGTTCCCATGAGAGTTCATGTCTGTGTGATGCCCCAGGGTGCACTAAGTTTGATGCAGCAATCATAAAAAAACAATTTGATTCCTGAAAATGCCATAGTTTTTCTAACCATAACCATAGCCTCAGTTTGATAACCCTAGTTTTGGGGCCTTGCCAAAAGAATTAGGGAAGTCGCACTACTCTGAGATATGGGTGTCTCCTTCTGGCTGTGCCCACTCAAGACAACCTACACAGGAAGGAAATGCAATCAGTGAAACGCATTTGATGACTTGGACTTGATCTCACTGGTTACCTGGTCTATATGGGGGTTACGGCATCTCCACTAGAGCGATGTTAGACAGATGGGAGAACTAGGAGGCAGATCTAATCCCTGTGAAATGCTCCCACCTGGATGCGGTTCAGAACGGCTTAGTGAGTCCCCTGTCCAGAAGCATGTGTACAGTGTGTGGTGGAAACATGAATTCCAGGGGAATGCAGCAGCTGGAGGTTGGTAAAGTTCCTGGCTACACTGGAGTACAGTAATACTCTCCCTTCTTTTTCTTCCCATTCCCAGAACAGAGTGACCAGTGCCACCACTGGCAAGGGCATTCCTACCCGGATAGTGGTCAGGACATCTCAAGATGGGCAGACAGGGCAGGAGTGGACAGTCACCTCTGTCAGCACCAACATGAACGTCACCGATGGTCTGTCGTTTTGAGAGGGCAATCTGTACCTCCACCAGTTTAACCTATGCAGGTAGACCTGACCCAGTTATCCCCTGCCAAACGGTAACATCGATGGGCTACTAAGGCGTGTTTATACTGTGGACAAATGGGACATTACATCAGGAGATGTCCAGTAAAAGGATGCACCCATCAGTGTGGAGGAGGGCACTGGTGGGTGTAGCCCCAATTTTCTACTCCTCAATTTGGAGGATATTTCTGCTCATGCTACTATCTTATGGAGATAACCAGCAGCCTTTTGCCACCCTCGTGGACTCAGGGGCCAATGGCACTACGCTGGTCCACCAGTAGAGACTGCCCACTGCACCTGTACAGATACAGCTGTACGCCCAGACTCTGGATAGGCGTTATATGGCAACCGTCACCCATGTTACACTTCTGGTGAGTCTCACCGTAGGGGCAAATCACATGTAAGAGTTGTCTTTCTTTGTCATTGACTCCCTTCAAGCACCTATAATTTTGCCATGCCCAGTGTCTCCGCACAGCTCTCCCTTCGGTTGTTCCAGAGGAGAGGGAGGAGTTTCCTGACCTATCTGCAGATCTTGCAGACTACTTAGATTTAAATCTGTAATTCAGGTATCTTGGGCATCCTCTCTTCCAGCAGGCGCCAGTTTCTTTTTTGTGGAGATGAATGATGGGTCCCTGTGGCCATGTATTGAATATCATTGCCTGAACCGGATTACGGTCAAGAACCGTTACCCTCTACCCCTGTTGTCTTTGGTCCTTGATTTACTTCAGGGGGTTAGCTGTTTCACTAAACTAGACTTACAGAACGCCTATTAACTGGTTAGAACCCGCGAGGGGGATGAGTGGAAGACTGCCTTTAATGTCCTCTGATCATTAGGAATACCTGGTTATGCCTTTTGGGTTAACTAATGCGCCGGCCGTATTCCAAGGACTGATAAACAATGTCCTTCGGGACATGTTAGACAAGTTTGTCTTCATATACCTAGATGACATTCTGTTTTTCTCCCAATCTGAACAGGATTACATCCTACACATTTGTGAGGTGCTCCGACGACTGCTAGTTAATAAGTTGTATGTCAAGGAGGGGAAATGTGAGTTTCACTGACAGTCAATATCCTTCCTCGGGTTCATTCTCAGGAAGGGGTCAGTCCGGATGGTTCCAGAGAAGCTGTCGACCCAAGCTGTCGCAGAGTGGCCCCAACCTCGCAACCAGAGGGAGGTATAGCGTTTCCTGGGTTTTACAAACTTTTACTGTGTTTTATTTGGGGTTATAGTAATTGTTTCTCCTTTCACGGTACTCACCTCCACCAAGGTCAGTTTTCAGTGGTCCCAGGCAGCACAATAGGCATTCCAGAAACTTTGCAGTAGTTTCACCTTGGCTCCTATTCTGCAGATCCCTGATCCCTCTTGACAGTTTGTAGTGGAGGTGGATGCTTCGGGTACTGGAGTGGGGGCTTTTCTTTCCCAGTGGCATGTTTTGGACAATATGTTGCATCCTTGTGCTTATTTTTCCCATAAGTTAAGCCCAGCCAAGAGGAACTACAATATTAGCAATCATGAGTTGCTGGTGGTCCGTTTGGCTTTTGAGGAGTAGCGGCAGTGAATTGAAGGCACTAAAGATCCATTTCTGATTCTAACAGACCAGAAGAATCTTCAGCATCTACAGTCGACGAAGCGACTCAATGTCCACCAGGCTAGATGGTCACTTTTATTTGACATTTCAACTTCCTCATCTCTTTCAGACCAGGGTCCAAGAATGACAAACCAGACTCTCTGTCAGGCCAGAGAGTCACGCCTGAAACAAGATCCTGTCCCGTGCTCCAGCTGGCTTGTTGCAGCCTCTGCATTGGATTCACTGGGGTCCTAACTGTCATTGACTGCTTCTCTAAAGCCATGCATTTTATCCCTGTTCCCAAGCTCCATGTGTCATGTGGGAAAGAAGGTTTGGTTGAATGCCAGCGACCTTCCTCTATGGGTACAGTCTCATAAGTTGGTGCCCCGATTTGTTAGGCCATTTCCCATTGCCAAAGTAATTAGCCCCTCTGCAGTTCGTCTTTGTCTTCTATTGACCATGAGACGCCTCCGTCTCATGTTCCACGTGCCCCTTCTGAAACCACTTGTGGCCAGTCCCCTGGCTTCCCCTGTGTTGCCTCCTCCACCTCCCAGGTTGGTTGACGGTGGGGACGTATACACCGTCCAGCGTTTGTTGGATGTTCATCATCGGGATCGAGGCCTTCAGTATTTAGTAGACTGGGAGGGGTACAGTCCAGAGTAATGGTCCTGGGTTCCTGCACAGCATGTTCTGGATCCGTCTCTCATCTCTGACTTTGACCGTGGTCAGCGATCTTACGTCAGGTGGTGGGCGTAGAAGGGGGGGGGGGGGGTACTGTCATGGACCACTCCAAGGATGGATTTGTCCACGTCACACAGGGATTCTCTTTTATGCCCTTGGGGTTTCCTTCGAAGGGATTGTCACAGCAACCATACTGTTCACTCCCCGCTGGTACCAGGAACTGGGAGAACCGGTTACAACACGCAGCCCTCCGACAACTGAAGCTCATCAGGTTAATGGATGTTCTTTCTTATTCTTCAGCTTTGGTTGCAAGTTTGAGTAGTTCTATCCCGTGTCCCCTTTACCTTTCTAGATCCCTGCCTGCCTGCATCTTGATCCTGACTTGTTTCCCGACTATGATTCTAGTCTTTCCCAAAAAGTACCGAGGACGATCGCCCGACCACCCGCCTGTCCCCGGACCTGAACTTGCCTTGCCCCCTGAAGTCCAACAAAGATCACCCGACCCCGCCTGTCTACTGACCACGAGCCTGAAATCTCATTTCTGCTTTTTGCCCTGGATTATATCTGTTTAAATAAACTGCTTGTGTCTCACTGACCCGAGGCAGCATCCTTTCTTTTTTCCATGAAACCGATCCTTGACAAGGGCGCCCGGAAAAAAGATTTTCCAAAGAAAATGTGAGCACTACCATCAGTCCCATGTCATGCTCACAGTAAAGCATCCTGAGATAATTTGTGTGTGTGGTTGCTTCTCAGGTAAGGGAGTGAGTTCACTCGTAATTTTGCCTAAGAACATAGCCATGAATAAAGAATGATACCAAAACCATCCAAGAACAGTTTGGTGACGAACAATGCCTTTTCCAGCATGATGGAGCACCATGCCATAAGGCTCGGGGAACAAAACATTGACATTTTGGGTCCTTGGCCAGGAGACTCCCCAAACATTAATCCCATTGAGAACTTAGGTCAATCCTCAAGAGGCGGGTGGACAAACAAAAACCCACAAATTCTGACAAACTCCAACTATTGATTATACAAGAATGAGCTGCTATCAATCATTGACAGCATGCCAGAGCAAACTGCAGAGATCTTGAAAAAGAAAGGCCAAAACTGCAAATATTGATTTTTTGCATAAACTTAATGTCATTATCAATAAAAGCCTTTAATTATACTTCAGTATACCATAGAAACATCTGACAAAAAAATTTACAAACACTAAGGCAGCAAACTTGTGAAAACCAATAATTGTGTCGTTCTCAAAACTTTTGGGCATGACCGTACACTTGTAAACTGAACATTTATTGGAAGCTTTGCTTACCTGAAATCATGCCATGATACTGTATGACCTTGATTGCTGCTTGTTTGTAATATGCTATTTGTCTCGCTTTGCTATTTGCCTCATGTTGGTTTCACAGAAGAGTGCCAAATAAGTGCAAAATGTAATGCGATGTAAAAATACACTTAACTGAATCTAAAATACATTTAACTTACTGTAAAAGTTCAAACAACTATCTGTTCAAAATATGTATAGAAAGGCAAGAACTCTCCAGCAATGGTCAGATCAAGTACACTGGCTAATATTTATTTGAACTAGTAAAAGAAAGCACCCATTATGTCTGTAAAGTAATTGTGTTAGTGGTAATTGTTTCTATTTTCAGGAGAATGGTCATATGGACAGTCTCAAATTAGAGTAGCCTACATTTCACATTTTTAGACTTTCAGCTTTTTTTTGCCTGCCAGCAGCAAAATGCCTAGGACTTTGAATAAGTACACATTGTAAAGTGAAAGTGTTACATCCGAATGAAATCTACTGCTGTGGTGGCTTGTTTCAACAGTTACACCGGCTTTATTATTTATGTAAAAGCCTCTGCAAGTTTAAAGGTGAAAGTTGTAGTTTTAATGTGAACCGACAGAAGCATCAATATACAGTACCCATAAAACTCAAATTTCACTGAGTTTAATTGAACTCTATCAAACATATACGAACAATACAATCAGACTTAAATTTATGCAAGAAACCACTTCAGCCTCCCTATATACAATCACAAAATGTGCTTTTTATTAATAACATGATAGTGCTACTAATGTAACGTTGACCTTTCTGGTAGTCATATCAGCTGTAAAAATATCGGGCTTCTTTGGAGTGTAATGGTAGTGAACGGCATTCTTTCTGTGGTGATGAAAGCTTCAGAAAAATGCATTTGAAAAATGATCCGGTTATTGAAGATAATTCACAGTCTTTGTAGTGAGCAGTTTAATGTCCAAACTACTTTCTTTTATCGAACTCCACACACTGCTTCTATCACTGTGAGGAAGATATGAGCACAGGCACCCAGACAACATCTGCACAGTGATATGATTGGTGTGTGGAGTTTGATATGAGAAGATACTTCCTTACTTGTATACATGACACATAAATTACAAATTGAATGCATCTGTCTCCTGTATTTGGTAATATAGGTTTCTTAGCCTATTCATGTTACCCCACATCAATTGTTTAAAAGATCTTTTATCATTAGGGAATTGTTCATCCCTTTTAGTGAATCCTTTATCTTCTCTGCTTTTTACCCAGTTGTTGGTGCCACAGATCCTTATAAGGAGTAAGACTTAAGGAATTTAGAATATATTGTTTGCAATAAACAAGCCTTAATGCAAAATAAAGTACTAGTGTTATGTATGACAGTAATTTAGATGAATACACTTGTTCTTAGAATAGATAAATGGAGGCATATAAGCATTGTTTTTAACTTTTTTATCTTGGGAATACTTAAATAATGACTTACATTGTGATTTCTTTAGTTTCTGACACATTACCGAGATGACTGACACTCTGCGCAAGGTCAGAGGAGCCAGCTGAATGAGGCAGCCATCGACCCTGTGGACTCATAATACTTTATGAGAAGATTTCAATGCCCGGCTTGAGAAGTGTACCACCTTTCTTCGGTGCTACAGAGGAGATGGTTAGACAGAAGTACCAGTTGACCAGTCTCAGAGTGACCACCCAGAAGGCACAACAATCTAGTTCCATGGTGACCAGCCAGTCAGACCGGCTCACCTATTCTAGAAAGGCCAGCCAGACGCTGCCACCTGCTCCAGCTATGTGAAGCGAGCGGCCAGAGACTGTCGACGACCGACCACGTGGCAGTCTGCCAGCTCCCAAAGCCACCTGTTTCTGTGACAGAGGAGGTCAGCCAGAATTTCCTGCCAGCCAGTTCCTCAACAGCTAGCCAGATGGATGGCCTTCTACCTGGGATGGCATTAGAGCAAATTCTGGATGGAACGTGCTTGTGTTTTTTTGACCCAAAGGTCTCTATGCAGGTCCTGCTGGCTTTCTTCTTGGTTTCACTCATAGGTAAGATGGTGTTAAAGTACAATAAGAAAACGGGCGTTAAAGCAATGGTACTGGGTTTAGGAGCCCTTGCACTGCAGTGCCTTGGCAATTATTCACCAACCCCATACCCACAGATATCTCACTTATGGTTATACATACATATACAGTGTTGGGAAGATTAGTTTTAAAATGTTAAAGATTACTAATTATTAAGAGTACTAATTACCCTGTCAAAAATGTAATAAGTAATGTAACTATTTTGATTACATTATGAAAGCAAAACAATTACTGGCATTTGATTATTCTTTGATTAATTTTCTAACAAATGTTTTAAACTGAGCAATAAAGCTGAGAAGTCCCAACAGTTCTGCTGACTTGTATTATGCCAAAAGAAGGCATTTCGACATGGTGAAAAGATGCAAATTAACTAAATTAATGTTATATTCTATAGTACTCCCTCCTATCTGTGGTGATACATTTCAAGACTTATCATGGTTAGCCAAAACTGCAAATAATAACAACCCATCCACAGACCCCATTTATAATGTTATGACACAGTACTGTACAGTACCATACTCTCTCCAATGAAAAGGATTCTGGGGTTTTAGCCTAATTCTCCAGAGATGATGTAAGAATGAAAAAATATGTATCAACGGATGATAGGACAATGAAATTCATGCTTTTTTTGTACCCCTCAAAGGAAAATGAAAAAAAAAACATAGGCTACTGTTACACATATTAGAATGAAATATATCATATCATGTACTTGTACGTAAGCTATAATGAGACATTTATTTGTTTAAAAATATCTTGGTGAGTTGTGGGTACTCACCAGCTTACAGTCTGTGCCCAGGTGGGATGCCATTTTAAACCACAGGTAACTGAAGACACAACTACAGAGGTCCCTCCGCACATGTAAGGTTTTCCATCCAGCTTCTAAAGCTGCTTGTCCCATTCAGGGTCACAGGGGTCTGGAGCCTATGGGCTGGAGACAGGGCACAGTCACACAACATTCACACCTATGGGCAATTTGGCACCTGCAATAGCCTCAGTATGTTTCTGGACTGTGGGAGGAAACTGGAATACATGGAGAAAACCCCATGATGACAAGCGGAGAACATGCAAACTCCACAGGTGAAAACTTGAACCCTGGTCCCAGGGTTGTGAGGCACCAGTACTAACCAGTGTGCCACCATGGTGCCTTATGTAAGGTTTTCAAAGAAAATAATCTATTCAGATATAATTCTTATAATTCTTATAATTCATAATTACCAATATTTTGATGAATTGCTGTAATAAAATATATCATATATGCGAGTGTGTGTGTGTGTGTGTGTGTGTGTGTGTATACACACAGTGGTACCTCGGTTCTTGAACTTAATCTGTTCCGGACTCCTGATCGAACCCTAAAAAGTTTGAGTTATGATCGAATTTTCCCTATAAGAAATAATGGAAAACCAATTAATTGGTTCCCGGCCCCCCAAAATTACACCTAAATATTTTTTTTTTGTTAGCATTTAAACACAAAATGAACAGGACAAGAGGAGCATTTTTTTTCTTAATGGTTTCTGGTTGTTGTCATTAGTCTTCTGTATTAAGTCCGCGTTTCAGTTTGTT
>JAABNY020000037.1:4266156-4287798 GCA_015164015.2 Brevimyrus niger
ATATATATATATATATATATATATATATATAGAGAGAGAGAGAGAGAGAGAGAGAGAGAGAGAGAGAGAGAGAGAGATAAACCCATTCTTCTTCTTCTTCTTCTTCTTCTTCATTAAGGGGACTATTCCCCCATCAGGTACTTAAGTCGAGTACTTAAAAAGTATTTTTGAGTTATGCATTTTCTCACCTCATCAGCACAGTCAGGCCCACTGCATGTAACCTGAAAAGAAGGCACCGCCATGAATGAAGTGTAATTAACAAACAAAGCAAGAAAAGGGGGTTACACCCTCTATGATCTTGGCAACCTGCAAAACATGAGATGTAGTCTCTTCATTTTACACTGTGAACCAGCTACATCAGTTTTTGACCTAAATGTATCAAAACCAATAAAATTCAGGATACTCAGCCACTTTGCAAAATGTTTAAAGTCAGATTCTCAACCCCTGTTGAAGAGTAGCCACTAGGTTAGTGTGTTTGTTAGTTCTGGGAGTTTTAGCTGTTCGTGTCGCTCTGTCCTCTTAGACTTCCATTGTGACCCCCACAAACCCATTTGTTTCTGTTGTGTTGTATTTTGATCCTCAATTAACCCATTACACTTCTCCCCTAAGCTACATCTAGGTTGTCCCTAGATTCTTCTTGCGAGAAAATGACCATACTCTCCCAACAACCCAGCAGCTTTACCTTTCATTCTGGCATAAGGTCCTCTGTTAATCTGTAGGATTGCAACCCTCCCGTCCTAATGGAGATGAAACTGAGAACAGCCTCAAGGTCACTGGCGGTGGCCCTGTCATCGGAGGTAAAGCAGCCAGCTCTCCCTCATGTTCTAGCAGTGAATTTCTTCACACTCCTGGATATGCATCAAGGCCTGCTAATGGACAGTTTTACTCAGGCAGGTAGGATGGAGGTTGGTGCTCAATCCTACATCTGACCCAAAGAAAGTGGCTGCAAATTGAATTGCCCTGCTGGACGCACCACAGCTGGCCAAGGCAACCAATACAGGGAACATCCTGTAAAAAGACACAATCAGAAAAAGGCCAAATCTTCAGTTCCCAGTCCAGAGGAGCCCCCATCTAGCTCTAGTCCCTAGGAAGGTGCTGTATCTGTCTCTAGTCTCTTGCTTGGAAGAGGACATTTCTCTAACACCTGTTCTGACAGCTGTTTAGCCCGAGTGACCAGTGCTGGCTCCGTCAGTCACTTCTCCAGCGCCGGTTCCACGTCCTGAGGGGCTTGTTTAACTCAAATCTCCAGAATCATTGACTGCCAATGGCTGCGATAGTGATTCCTAGGCTGCTGTGTCCATGGAGCCCGCCTCACCCGCTGCCTTGCTGGTGCCTACAATGCCGGCAGTCAGGTCATGTCTCACATGCTATCCTGCCAGTGCCCACCTCACCCAAGTGTCCAGTGCCTGGGAGTGGTTCACCAGCACCCTTCTTGCCTGACCCTGGTTCGCCAGCACCCATCATACTTCACCCTACTTCACTGGCATCTTCCCTATCTGCTGCTTCTTTGGCGCCCACCTTGCCTATTTCACCTGCTGCCACTTTGCTGTCAGCACTTGTCACGCCTGCGGTCACTCTTTCAGGAGCCTTACTCACTTCACCTGCATTTGACTCCCTGGACACCTCGCCTGCACCGGACTCATCAGCAAGTCAACAACATTGAAGATCCTTGTGAGGGACACTGGGTCTGCTCTCCATGTTTTTACGGTGATTCAGCTGTGTGTTTTCATTTTTTCTTGTTTAAGTTTGGTTGCAGTTGTTTCAATTGTTCTAATTTGGCTGATTGACTAAATTAATCACCCTCTTGGATGACCCTGCCTTCTGTGGCTTTAAATAGCCCACACTCTCAGCCTTCACTTTGCCCCCTGAGGGCATATGGCAAATATTTTGGTTCTGGACCCTTTCTTTTTGTCCCTGCATCTCTGTCTCAATGTCCCTTTGAACCACCATCTTTCCTGTACCCAAGTCCAACTCACCTTCCCTCTGTGTCTCTGCATTAATGCCCAATATCAGTTCCATCTCTCTGAACACAAACCACTCAAAGGCAGATTAAATACAATTGCTTTCTCCCAGCTCCAAGTACCTGTCTAAATAATTTCTCTTCTGTCAGTATTTCTGATATTTGTGTCATAATCACTGCTGCAAATTCTGCCACTTGCTCACTCCATATGACCCTCTTTAAGCTATTTCTAGCCCATGGGCTTGTTCCTACTGCTTTCAAATTAGCGGCTTTTACCCCCATCCTTAAAAAGCTTGGCCTTGATCCAACAGACCTTGCTAACTACTGCCTGTTTTCAAATCTTCCTTTTTTTCAAAAACATTGGAATGCATAGTCTACTTCCAACTTCTTACCTATATCGAAAATAACAGCCTCCTTGAACCACTTCAGCCTGGTTTACACCACTTCCACAGCACAGAAATCACTTTAGTTAAAGTTTTGAATGATCTACTTGTTTCAATTACCTCCTACTTCTGCTCAATTTAAGCGTGGAGAGTCAAGACAGTCTCACATCCTATTTTGAATCAGAGACTCCACAACCTTAGAGTTTGTGGGACAGCACTAGACTGGTTTATTTCATATCTCACTGACAGAAAACATATCATTACCCTATCAGTTCATAAATCAGACATATCATTTATCACATGTGGTGTCCCCCAGGGCTCTGTCCTTGGGCCACTGCTATTTATCATTTACATTCACCCCCTAGGCCAGATCATTCGCTACTTTAACCTAAATTTCCATCTCTATGCTGACAGCATCCAGATCAACTTCAGTCACAGCTCCATAAACAACCTGGCACTTTCACACATCAAATTATGTATTTCTGAAATCAAGCTATGGATGAGCCAAAAATTTCTAAAATAAAACAGTGATAAGGTGAAAATAATTGTGTTTGGGACAAAATCCACTCTCAACAAAATTACGCTGATTACACTCCAATTGGACCACGCCACCATCCCCCCTTCTCCTCTGGTCCACAACCTTAATGTTATCTTTCACCCCACTCATCTGGTGTACCCATACATTCCATAGTAAAAACAGCTTTCTTCCATCTTCACAACATTGCCCAACTTAGGCCCTGCCTTTCTAACTTTGCTGCTGAGTCCCTCATTCATGCTTTTATCTCTAGCCATCTTGACTACTGCAGCTCACTACTCAATGGAATTACTGCTAAATCTCTCCATATACTCCAAATCATCCAGAACTCTGCCACCCACCTTTTCACCCACACTCCTACCAGCACATCATGCCCATTCTTCACTGGCTCCCTATAAAAGAACACATCTACTTCAAAATAAATATCGTAATATCTAAGCCCCATCATATTCATTTTTAATTCAATTAAATTTATTTTTATATAGCACCTTTCACAACAGATTTGTCCCAAAGCACTTTACATGAATGTGTTGTGATGCATAAAACATCATTAGAGAGAGATGCAGAATGGGCAAAAGGGAGGAAAGAAATTAAATAAAGAAAGCCAGAAGACAACAGAGGAGAGGAACCAAAAACTCTCAAGTAAGGAGAAAAAAACCCTCTGGGGGTCCAAGGTCAACTGGCTGCCCACCCCCCTGGGCATACTAACATTACTGAAAACAGAAATGGACATGTTTGCAAAATGTTTAAGGTTTTAAGGTTTAAGCTGTGATTAAGAACGAAGACAAATCATATCATATTTTTCTGAACTGCTTCTCCTCTACCAACCATCCCTGCAAGCTTAAATCCTCTTCTTGCTCTCCTCATCCCCTCTTCTAAAATCTATGGCTATGGTGACTGTGCATTTTCCTGTTTAGCTCCCCCCTCCCCTTTGAACTCCCTCCCTACTGCCATTCGTCTGTTGATCTTGCTCTCAGATTTCAAAATCAAGCTAGAAACCTATTTGTTTGTTCAAGCATATAACCACCCCTATCCATTATTTGTTTATTTTTTCTGTTTACTTTATTCTATGTAAGTGTCTGAGATCTTGAACTCAGAACACTTTATTTCCAGTATGTGAACATACCAGAATTTGTCATGGTTCAGTGCTCACAGTAACAGAGACACATACAATGCATATAGACGATTCGGTACATACAGTACACTCTTTACAGTGTTTAAAGGAACTTACAGTACAGTGCAAATAGACAATACAGTACAAACACCATTCCTTACAGTGCAACAACTGCAGATTGCACTTGCATCTTAAAAAGCACTAAATTTCAACCAAGGAGACCTCAGTAGATAGTTGATAAGTGTTTATTTGAACAAATTTAAATGTTTATATGAACAGTGATTTGGCGAAGCCCGTCTCTTGGTCGTTGGTTCCATCGACTCTGGAGCTGACAGATCTGGCTGGGCGACCAGGCAGGAGGTGAAGGAGCCAAACCGAAGGAGCCGAATAGCTGTAACAGCAAAGAAATGGGTTAGATTTATTCTTTATATAAAACCTGGACCGCTGTGATTGGACACGCTGGCGTTCATTAGGTCTCCTTGTCTGAACTTTCGTATTCACTTTCATTAATAAGATGTATTATTATTATCATTATTATTATTATTATTAAAATGATCTTTTTTATTTAGGGTAGTCAAAATTAGTTTTGGGTTTCCAAAATCTCAAGAATGTCTGCCCAAAGGGCTACCAGAGATTTAGAAATTTTATGAGCCCTGCCGTTTCTCGTAACAACTTTTAGCTTCATTCACTGATTGTCACATGGGGTATTATGTTGCCTTGTACTGTACTTGCTCATATCTACCAATGCTAGTCCTGCATTCTAAGCAGTAATGCGCACATTCGCTAGGTCTGAGATGGGTTTGTTGTCTTAGGGTTTCTGCCTGGGATCAAATAAATTGAGTGTATATATAATTATGAATATAGTAGTAAGCTTTCCCTGTGTGAAATTTGCATCTTTGTGTTGTTTGTGTTGGATGGATGGATGGATTATTTGGTAGGTACTGACCACTGCATAGCAGGAACGCCAAGCAAGATCTGCCATTTTAGAGATCCTCTGACCCAATCGTCCAGCCATCACAATTTGTCTTAGGTCAAAGTTGATCAGATCCTTATGCTCGCTCATTTTAATTCCAACTCTGAATGCAGATTCAGACACACATCAACTCTGAGAACTGACTGTTTACTTACCTTTGGCACCTTTGACAAGTGCAATTGAGAGGAAAAATGCATTTTTTTTTTCTTTTTTTTCCTCCTAGACAAAAAAGCTGATTATATAACAAACATAATAGTTGACACATTGCTCAAATTTACCTTATGAGAAGTAATTAAAAAAAATTCTCCCTGACATCTCAGATTGAAGAATGGTTTTAGTAGAATTCTCATTTTATCTCTTCCTTCAGTTTGTGTTTTTGTCGGGTCCATCCATGTGAAGTGGAAGCAATCTCTCAGCACCAAGACACAGCTTCAATTTAGCTGTTCCTTCAAAGTCAGTTTACAGAAACTGCTGACAGGTCACAATAATACCTAAGGTTGAGACCATGTCGATGGAAGATGTAACCGCACAACAAAGCCAGGATTAAATTACAGTCCATCGCTGGACAAATATGCATGCAGTCATATACACTATGAGTAATTTACAGAAACCAATTATCCTACTCAAGTTCCGGAACTTAAAGGGAAAGTCCCATACAATACACCATCATCATACTACACAAATTTCTTTCCACCTATAACAAAAATGTTAATTTCATGTTATATGGTACTGAAATACCTTCATGGTACTGGAATAACTATGGTCTCATCTAACTATGGAATCACTATACAGCTTTTTTAAAATTGCTTTTAAAATTAAATTTCAAAATTAAAAAAAAAAAGTGAATTTGTAATAAAAATGTCTTGAAATTCTTCAATTAAATGAAATGCATATATACTGTAGTTTTAAACATTAAAAAGAATTTTATGCACAGCTGATTTACATGGAAATATGCAAAGGCCCCTTCACCTCTACTCTGAGTATTTTGGTCAGAAGGCATGAGAATGGTGAGAATGTGACGGGTATTTAAAAAAAAAAAAAAAAAAACACACATAAAATCATATGACATTCAACAGCACCTTAACTGCAGTTCAGATGTCAACCTCCCAGCCTTGAGGTAACAATTAAAATGCCTTACACAGCAACTCATTTACCTAATAATAACAGCCAGCTTTCTATTTCCTCATCTAATGTGTAATTACACTCTCATTAAGGCTATAATTTGTTTCCTGAATTAAGTATAATTAATTGATTGACAAGTTGATCATGCTAAATTGCAAGTGATGCTACTGGTTAGTATTACTCACCAAGGTGAAAGTGATATGTACAAAATCCAAAAGAGAAAAGCGTTTTCAGGTTTTTGGGTATTCCAAATACATTCTAAAATTCAAATTCAAATTTTATTTGTCATATACCGATAATACACAGTATGACTACCAGTGAAATGTTATTTCATGACCTTCCGTGACATAAAAACATAAATAGGATACAGCAGGGTTACACAGTAAATTACATATAGGAATCTAACAATTTGGGGGAGGGTACGTGTGGAGTAGTATGTGCAAATAGTAGTATGTGCAAACAGTCAAGCAATAAAACTATTTCATTGGATACTGTTTGATTTGGTACTATTTGATTCTATTTGATACCTTTCTGCATGTATGATCTGGATATGCACACAGATCAAACAAAAGACCTTAGAGTCATTTTTTGATTCTTAGAAACCATCTCTTTGATATTGTGTTCCCCACTTTTTTGCTACTTATTTTTTCTGTCAGACATTAAGTTGTATAGAATGATGCTCTATCATCACTCTGTTATTGCATCATCAAAACATAATGATACTGGGTATTTATTAAGCATTGGGCTTTTTACCTGCTGGATATGACACTTTGCATACAATAAAGGAGCATTTCTGTAGTAGGATTGGAATATTTCCTCTCTTTGATCTGTTCGCTGTCTTGCATCGTTAAAATCATAATGACAAAAGGAATTTCATGGACTTTGCATTAACATTATCTTTCATTGAAAAATGTAGGACCCCTTTTTTAAGAAAGTAGAAAACTTTTAAAGGTCATTTTTTTTTCTCCTAAAGCCAATGATTTGACATTTCATTGAGATGGACAATTCCCTTTTTTCTTTTCTTTTTTTGGCTTTCAGACAATAACTGAAGGATGCAAGGGGAGAGTGTGGCAAATCGAGTTAGAGACTTTTCAGGCTTTTAACCTTTTAAAATAGATTCACGGAGAGGTTCTAAGGATCAGAGAAGGCGTTCAACATTAATGCCGGACAAAGGGCCTGCTGAGTGGTCTTTAAAGGGTTCTTATGAAAGGCTTTAATGTAATGGCTACCGTGACTGGGTAAGGATTTAGGACTGCTGTTGTTCAGCTGTTATCCATATCTGTATGAGAGACAACAATTTGTGTTGAATCTGAAAGTATTTCAGCTAACAAAAGGTAGCCTTAAAAATGTGGTGTATTTTTTTTTAAGAAACAATGTTTGTATGTCAGTCCAAATCATTACTCCCAAATTATGGGACTGCATGGTTGCTATAGTAAGGATCTTTCTTCTGACTGTACCCCAAAAGGAAATTAAATATTTAGGACTATTGCACGGTGCTTAATTACTAATGCACTATGTTAATGTAAATAGTGCTGACATTATTTGCTAATGGCTGCTTTGGCTGCAGAAAAGAGTATATTACGTTTTTCCACATATAAAATTTTGGCTACATATAAAATTATTAGCTAAGCCAGTAAAGGTAAAGTGTATATTATGATAATATATGCACTACATTTAGCACCTGAATGAGGGAAACCTGTTGGAATAAAAAAAAAAAGAAAAAACAAACTATAAAAAAGGCTTTAAAATGAAGATAATGTAATAAAAACACTAAAAACAGGATATTTTTCATCCATTTATTCTTTAATATGGTTCATATTAACATTGCATTTGTCCCACTATTTTATCATTTACAAAATACTTTTAATATTTGCCTTTTTTAGTGGAAGTCGCCATTATAAATGACTGGCAGTCTGGTGCACTGATTGGAAAATTAGAAAAAGATGATAAATGGTATTCCTTCTTACACAAAATGACAGAAAAAGAGGGACAAGAATAATGAAAAAGCTGTGGACAAATGAGTTAAATGGATATAACTATGAAGTATATGTGATGACAACTCCAAATATAAACTTATAATCTTATAAGCCATATAAGAGGTTCAGGCATTTTTACCAGGGGGAACCTGCTGGTTATTATTGCCTAACACGATATATGCAATATTGGACCACTTTCATAGTAGAATTACAGCATATTCATTGACAGTACAAACATGTATTTTTTCCTTAATGTGAATAGGATTCAGAATTGCAGTTTCATTGTTTATATTTTGTGCATCACATGACTAGAATTTACAGTGTAATATGATAGCTTTTTTGATTTTTTACTGTTGGCAATGTAAATAAAAAGCTGATTTAGTAAACATCAAAGTTTAGTAATGTAATTGCTTAAGAATGTGAGTGGCAAAGTACCTTTCTTTTTCCTAAAAGCCAAATGTAAAAAGAAGAAAGTACAGACAGAGATAAGTTGGTCAGGCAAGTCCAAAAAAAAGCTATGCGATTGTATTGAGTTTCCAAAGTAATAGGGGGCGGGGAGATGGGGTGGTCAATTTGGCTACTGCAAGCATTCCTTTCTGCTTTCTGTCTGTGTTCACGGTTCAACGATGGCGCTGACAGAGCAGATCTGAGCCAGTGTGTGCATGGCGCCTGGTCGACTGGGGCATCAAGTAACGGCTCTTTACTTTATTGTGCCTAATGTACCTAGGACTGAATTATCAATGGGTCAATTCAGTGACGTAAGTGGCACAGAAATTGCAGGCCGCATTCGGCTCTGAGAACAAATTCTGAATCCAATGGAATAGGAGAATTTCTGAATGGGACCATTAGAGTGAAAACAAATGTAGTGTGACTATTTCAAGCTTCAGCCGCCCTGTTGAATGACTGTTAACACTAGTGTCCTACTTCAAATTCATTGTCATCCTCGCTGTCAACTGTGTAACTCTGTCATTGCCTCAGTATTTTAGCAACATGTTTTCAGTTTTATGGCTAACTGTCATGCCCAGAGGGCAGGACCAGGCTGACAGGAACATATAATCATTGATCACGTCACTATTTAAGGGGAAGGGAACTTCGCAGTAGTGCAAAGTATTGTTGCCATGTTGAGGATTGGTGCAGTCCTGTGTGTCTGGGTAAAGTTGGGCACAAGGTGGGAGCAGAGACAGGTGGTTGGAGATGCAGAGAAATGGCCATGAGATCCCATACTAGATCCTCAAGGGGGGCATCCTCTGGGTCATTTCCCACCGAGATTGCTAGGAAGTTGGGAGCAGGTAAGGTTGGCAGGCTGTCGGGTGCCTAAATAAGTCACAGCGGGTGGGACGGGCAAGGTGAGCTCTAACCTGGCAGCAGGCAAAGTGGCACCAGAGGGACAGCAGGTGAGGCGAGCACCTGCGGGACAGCAAGTGAAGCAGGCACCAGCGAGACAGCGGGCAAGACGGCAGGCGAGGTGGGTGCCAGCAGGACAGCAGCTTAGGTTGAGCACTGGTGAAACACTGGGCGAGACTGCAGGCGAGGCGGGGGCCAGAGGGACAGCAAGTGAGGCAGGCGCCGGTGAAACTGCATATGAAGTGGGGGCCAACTGGACAGCAGGTAAAGCAGGAGTTGGTGAGACAGCCACTGAGGCATCAGGCACCTCAGGCACTGTGGTCTGGGAGTCAACAACAGCTGACACAGCAGCTGAATATTCAAGCTCAGTGGACATGGTAGCTGAGAATCCAGGTGCTACTGTAGCACATTTATGCCTGGCAAGGTGGCAGAAGATTCTGTCACTGGAGAAGAGGATTCTATAGTCTCAATTGGAGGTACATCCGGTGGTTCTGGCACAGGCAAAGTGCTCTCCTCTGGGTCAGCTGTTGGAGATTCAAGCCAAGCGACATCCTCTGGGCCAGCCACAGGAGACTTGACAAAGTGGCCTCTTGAGGGCTGGGTGCTAGAGGGGCCAGAGACAGAAGACCTGGATAGGGCCTCCTTAGGACCTGGAGCAGGCTCTGCAGATGGGGCCTCCTTAGGGCCTTGAATTGGCTGAGGAACCTCCACAGGGCCTGGTGAAACAGTGTCTTGTTCTTGCCGGGGATTGGAAACAAGGACAGGCCTCCTTTGGACTGGAGATGCTCACTCTTCTGAACTGGGGACTGGAGACATGGGGTCCTCTGGACCGGGGATGGGGGACGCAGGTTTTGCTGGACTGTGGATTGGAGACATGGGCTCCTCTGGACCAGGGACTGGAGACACAGGCTTTTCTGGACTGGGCATTGGAGACGTGGGCTCCTCTGGACTGGGGACTGGAGACGCAGGCTCCTCTGGTCCAGGGACTGAAGACATGGGCTCCTCTGGACGGGTGACTGGACATGTGGACTCCTCTTGACTGGGGACTGGAGTTTCAGTCCTCTTCCATCGCTGGGTTTTGACAAAAAGGGGGACACGATCTTCTTAGGAGGCAACATCCTGTCCTGAGGGGATACCTTACTTACCTAGCCATTGCTTCTCCAATGGCCAATGTGGGTGAGAGTCCAGTCAGCCTCTTCCCTATCTACTGGAGCAGGGTAACAGCCTCTGGTGACCTCTGTGCATCAGGTCCTGGTTGGCTTCAATGAGCACGAAGAAGTTCACTGCCAGAATACAGCTGATGAGAGTTAAAAGTATTAAAATATAATCAGTTTTGTGTTATTTTGTTTCTGAAGCATGTTCAGTGCTACTTTTATTTTTAATATCTGTTCATAGGATATTTTTTGGGTATAAGTTTCATTGAATTACATAATTCATTCAATCCCCTATTTTACATACATAGTATCAACAAGTGTTAGGATCATATACCAGGCCAATTACTAAATTTAGTAGGAATAGATCTGAAAGCCTATGAAACTGAATGCTTTAAACACTTGGTTTTCGCTTTTTCATTCAAATATACAGCTCTTACATTTCAGATAATTGAATAGATTTTTTCCCATATGAGCAGCACTAAAGTAGTGTGGTTTCAATATATTTTACAGCAAAATACATCTGCAAGGCCTTCTATTCCCCTGATACAATAACTGTTGTTATGGTCATTATTTGTAATGGCCCTATTGTGTTGCACTGGGGTATCATAGTTCATAACAAAGCTGCATATAAATAAGAGGGGAAGCTAGATGCTATCCTGCAAGAGCCAGACACTGCTAGAGTATTTAGACAAAATGGTGTAGTCCTGAAGAATATTTAAGATCAAAAAAGAATTTCCTGAAAACTATAAAAATAAAATCTATATTTTATGGATTGTGCACTGAAGACTGTACTGTATGTCTGTGTTCCTTAATTTGTCAAGTATTTTCATACATAGACCTTATACATACACTAGGTCAGAGGTCCCCAATTACCTGACCAGGGCGCTTGCCTAATTGGTAGCCATTTTATGCTTAATGGGGTTGATACAGTAACTAAAAACACAATGCTGTAGCTTATAAGCTTGGTTGGACTATATAGTTGATTGCATTATTATTTTATCAGTAATGCATTTGAAACTTTCAGTCCATATGATACTAATAATACTGACATTGACACTATATCTATTGGTTTGGTATATTTGCTTGTTTACAGAATTGTTCTGAATTTAGAGTGGAAAAAAACGAAATACATACATGGATTTGTTCTTAAACACAATAAAGATAATTTTAACAAATTAATGAACATAAAATGTAAATTTTCCAGAATTCTTAAAATAAGTTAAATGAAAGACTGACTATATTATTAATATAAAATGTCTAACTTAAATGTCGATGTTCATAGGTTGCAGAGTAAAACGACTGACATATAAAACACCTGAAGAAATGAACAGAGGCAAGATGCACTGAGCATGCTGTGACATTGTAAATAGTCCCTTGAAGTGTTATTACTTGATCCTGATGGTGGCATGTGTGTTTCCCAGTGTCTTACTGTATGTGAAGCCTGTCCATTCCTCATGTGTATTTAGCTTTGTATAAATAAGTGTGTACCTTATAGTGTCTGACCTTCTTGTGTTTCCCCTGTTCTATTTGGTTTGGTGCTCAACAGGTGCCTGCATTCGGTCCTTGTAATGACTGCAATAAAAGAGCCTGTTCATCCCTGCACACAAATCTCCTCGTTATTTGCTGCTGCCACATTGCCCCAGTTTGCTTACCGCGTTAGTGGTGCCAGAAATCAGATGACATAAGTGGTCCTGTGCAGGCTCTCTTCTCCATCATCCGACAAGCCTGATCCAGCCAGGCAGATCACGGGGTGGCAGTGAAGTGGCGAAGCAGGAGAGGCGGCGGTTCCAGGGAAAAGTCAGCCGGGATAGAGAAGCTCGCCTGTTGGGGCTGTGGCAGGAGAGGGCACTGGCTATGCTTTTGCTCAGCTGAGAGCACTTGTACTGGAACATTGTTGGAGACGACATTGGCAACTGAGGAGAGTGGGGACCAAGGCGGACTCCGACTGCTCACGAACCATCAAGAGCTCCCCATTCGTTAGCTGCAAGGAGCTGTGGAATGATGTTGGCTGCAAGCACAACTAGCAGAGGCAGTGAGCAGAGGCTCCACCTGAGATGGGAGCCCCTCCCTGACTCCGAGAGAGCACTCCCCCCTTTTCCGACTGAGGACTATAGTCTTGGATTTGGTGGTGCTGATTTTCATCCCAGCTGCTTCACACTCGGCTGCAAACTACTCCAGTGAGAGGCGAAGGTCACAGTATGATGAGGCCAAGAGACCCACATCATCTGCAAAAAGCAGTGACCTAATCCTGAGGTCACCAAACCGGACACCCTCAACTCCATGTCTGTGCCTAGACATTCTGTCCATAAAAATTGTTTGGTGACAAAGGGCAGCCCTAGTGGAGTCCAACCCTCACCAGAAACAAGTCCAATTTACTGCCGACAATGCAGACCTAGGTCTGACATCGGTTGTACATTGACCAAACAGTCCTTATAAGGTAGCCCACACTCCCGGAGCACTCCCAACAGGATCCCCAGAGGGACGCAGTCAAATGCCTTCTCCAAGTATAGAAAGCACATGTAGACTGGTTAGGCAAACTACCGCGCAACCTCCAGGACCCTGCCAAGAGGATACAACTGGTCCACTGTTCCACGGCTAGGGTGAAAACCACACTGCTCCTCCTGAATCCAAGGTTCGACTCCGACGGATCCTCCTCTCCAGCAACCCTGAATAGACCTTACCAGGGAGGCTGAGGAGTGTGATCCCCCTATAGTTAGAACACACCCTGTGGTCCCCCTTCTTGAAGAGGGGGGACTATCACCTTGGTCTGCCAATGCAGAGGCACCATCCTTGATGTCCACACGATGCTGCAGATGCGTGTCAACCATGCCAGCTCCACAACATCCAGAGCCTTGTGAACTTCCACTATATCTTATCCACCCCAAGGCCCGGCCACTGAGGACTGCCGCTTGGCTTACTGGTACTCATCAGCTGCAAAGTTATTCACGCTTGCACTCAATGAGAACTGTCAGTGCCAGGATGTGGTCCTATTTTCCAGTCAGTTGGGATGACGCCTGTCTCCCAAATGGAAGCAAAGATTGCCTGCAATGGCTGGATGACAGCCTTACCACCAGGCTGGAGAAGTACACCCCAGATACCACAGATCCCTGTGGCCTTCCCTATCCCTGGCTGATTCACCACCCATGCAATCTCAGTGAGATTGGGTAGTTCACAGCTGATTGGAGGATCAGCCTTGAGAACCATGGACCCAGAGATGTCCAATGTCCTAGCTGGGTCAGCTTTAAGCAACTGCTCACAGTAGCCAGAAAAGCGAGTCACAACTACATTATCACATCACCTGCCCTGACGACAAGTCTCCTTATCTGCCCTCAGAGCCCTCACAGCCATCCTCCTCAATTCTTGGTACAGACTAGAGTTGCCATCAAGTCATGTGCTGCAATTCTTCTTGAAAATATCCTGGGTGCCCTGCTAGATGAATCACCTCCTTCTGGGAACACTGACAACACCAGCACAACCCTCGGCAACCTTCGGGGTCTTATCACGTAGAGTTAGTAGTTGCACCCAAGTCTCAAAGTTCCACATACAAACTGCTTGCAAACTTATAAGAAACAGCTTGATCTTGATCTGAAGTCCAGCCTCATTCTCCTAGTAGGTGGTAGCCAACAGGATCAAAGCTGAATCTTAGCAACAAGTCTATGGTCAGAATTCACAAACTAGGAACTTCTGTAAACCCTGTAGTTCTACAGGAGCTTCCAGCGTGTGTCCATGAGGATGTGGTCAATTGCCGCACCACCAGTATTAGAGTACCAAGTCCAATGTTGTGGCTCAGGGCATTAGAACCAGGATTCATCAATGAATGCATTATTATATGTTATGAATGTATTTATAAATTACTAAAAACATAGTCTTTTCTCTCTTCATTCAGAACAATTGTGTATACAAGCAAATACTCCAAAACAATAGATATGGTGTAAATGTTTTATTAGTAGCATGGAGTGAATGTTTTGCTGATGTTTTATTCCAAACCAATTTCTAGTGCAATTGAATGGTTATCAATTGGGAGAGTGTCCTGGACAGGTAGTTTCATTGTGCACTCCTGACCTAGTGTATGTACTGTATGTATGAAGTGTATTTATGTGAATAAAAATACAGGAAAACTGTAATTCAAAACAGTCTTTTCATGATTCACCTGGAAACATGTGATGCATTCAGTGTCGGTCAGTTGTAGCACATAAAGTCAAGGATGAGGACATCTCTATCTGTCCCACTCTCGCAGGAGCACAAGTACATTTACTATGGCTTTGGATTGCTAGGACATATTACTTTCTTTGAACCTATTTTTTTACTCATTTTAATTGAAAGAGTTATTTTTAATCGACCCATTGATTGGCCTGCTAGGCAAGTTGACAAGGCAGATGTCACTTGAATTCTGTGTGATGGTAACATACTTTGTATGTACTTATTTAATTCTATATAGTATTACATCATGTACATTTTATATAGCTATATAATTCTGGTGATTTTCAAAAGAAGATAATTTCCATCACATACATGAATGCAATATATATGACATAATACATATAATACAAATCATACAGTTACAATTTTAAATATATAGCAACATATATAATGTACATATCTGTATTTAATTCAATGCTATATACATATAATAAAATTAAATATTTAAATAAAATATATTGTCACAATGTCAGCACGGTGAGATATGCTTAGTGAATGAATACACAGAGACACAAACAACAGGAAACACTGTTTACTTAGTACAACTGCCAGAGACAACACATCGGACACATCAGTACATACATCAAACACCATCGAGCTTTCTAAAAAATTATGGAAGACCATTTGAAATAATCCTTCATACATCTGAAACCTAACATCCATTAATTTGGAACAGTTAAAACTTTTACACTATTGTTCTTTTCAGAAGAGGGACCCAGGATTGTGTGAACTTAAAACAAAGAATTAATGATTTCTGAACTGTTTTAGGCTACATTGACGGTGTTGGAGATCAGAGGCAGAGACTTCAAGGGTTCTGTGACAGATACCCCAACCAAGAAGGAAAAAAAGAAAAAAGAAATAGTATATTTCGACACAAGAATCTCATTCATCCATATCACTTAATCACACCTGTAATCCACTACTTGGGTATGGACCACCCTCAGAAGACATCTGAGCTGCTGTAAGCCTCACCATAATAAAACTTTAGATTCAGAAAACAAAAGTATGAGACATGGCCCATTATAGGAATTTATTTTGACATTTTATTTCAACCAAAAATAAACTGCACATTTAACAGACTCATTTTTTCAGTTTGCCTGCTCTAATTGTGATAGAATATCAGTTCAGCAGCATATTTCACAACACTTTTTTATCAATGTGAAAATTTAAGAAAATCCCAGCAGTCAGGACTGGATGAATACTAGCATCTGTCATACATGCTTGTAACCCTTTAATTAAATTATGTTTAAAACAAACATTGTGTAGATTTGAAATCCTTTCATTTAGAGGAATGCCACTTGGAAAACCCCACCACAGCTATTTACTGTGCAACAAAAATATGCTATTAAGTCTTCTTTAGATTCATGTTGCTTTTTCCCACAGTTCTATGAAGATTGTGGACAAATTATTTTAACATAGCTGGTGTACTGTAAAACCGGACCAGGACAGAGGATTCCAAGTAACCAGGTTTATTTTGGGGCGAGACAGAGAAAGGTCAGAAGCCGTTGCAGGGTTGTTATTAGAAGCTGTCCGTATGAAGCACCAGATACCGAGACGTGTCCAAAAGCCGTAGTTGAAATGGGGAGATCCGAGGGGCGAAGAGCCGGGGAGTCAGGCCGATGACATAGACGCACAGAGAAAAGGAATCCACAAGGGGTGTCACGTGGAGGGCGGAAAGAATGGAGGGCAGGCAGGAGGCACGGGTAACTCGAGAAGGGCCAGACAGCCGGAATGCAACTGTGGGAAGAACAAATAGTTAATGTGCTTGGTAGTGGCATGCCAACAACAGCTCGCACCATACTGCTGCCAGTGTAAGGTGTAAGTAGGGAGTTCCACTAATTATCCCTTAGTGAGATCAGCTGTGGTTGTTGTCGTCACCAGGTGTGCATGACAGATAGGGGTTTTATCAGTCCTTCCCCCGAGAAGTGAAATCTTAATCTTAATCTGTGCTTTTGTAGGGGTCAAGATAAAGTTTTAGCTTCATGTAAAGATATCGAATTACATACAAGAGTACATAAAAGTATGACAGATTAAAGTAAGTATTTTTGACACCGCAAAACGATAATTTCTTATATTTTGCACATTTTCTATGTTCATATCAATGCAAGTTTTGCCATGCATCTATCTTCTAACTTCCTGTTTAGCTTAGGGCCATATAAATGGGGGGAGGGGGGGGCTGCTCAAACTTGTCCCAGCAGAGGTCAGAAGGCTGGGCTGCACCCTTGTTTCTTTACTTAGGCTAATTTTAAAAACCAGATATAAATTTTATTATGAATATGTTTGTTCAGCTTCATGTAGAATTTAACCTAATTTCATATTAGAATTTACATAAAAACAGTTGTGTACATAAAAGCAATAATGCAGTGAGACAGCTGTAGAATGGGATATTTTCCATTAAACTATTAAAAGAACCATAAAAGTAATCAGTATTGATAAAAAAAGTATAGATATGTATAGGGCCGTCTTTGATGATACTGCAGTGGTCTTAAGGGGAAAGATAAAGACATTATTAATATATTCTGACATGACTGGGCTGCCCAATCATATTAGACTTGCTGGTTTTGGTGCCCAGCCTTATGCTTGTAGTTAACCCAGAATTCTTAGCTTTGACAGCAAAAGGCCTTTATAACATGTAGTAAAGGGAGTGGGTTATGTTTGTCTTTCCGCCCATGCCAGTTGCATGAATCGACATGTAAAAACACATAAAACTACGTTGGATGCTTATCCTGGATTCATTGGTAGGAAAAAGAATAAGAAAATATATGGCTTGTGCTTGAAAACAGCAGGGAGTTGTGGAATTTACTTGGCAGTTGCCAACGCACAATACATATATTGATTATTCATTTATAATGTTAGAATAGATGCGATTGTGACATTTAACAATATGTAATAACATTGTTTTTGCTTTGGGCAGAGGTGCAAAGTAAAAATATAGACCAACTTTGAGAGCCATACTCAATTTACCGTGTTTTCCGCACTATATAAACTGCATTATAACGCGCACCGTCAATCAGTGGTCTATTTTCAAACTTTTTCCACATACAAGGCGCACCGGACTTTAAAGCGCTTTAAGCAAAACCAAACAGTCAGATAAGCCAGTCAACCAAAATTTATTTTACATCACGTGTTCACAATGACTGTCAACATTGTTCAAACGTTTATGAGTGTCTTCACTACTGTTAAACACGTAAAAAAAGCAAGAGTCCTATACCGCAAAATCAAAAGTCAGCCTATTAACAACAACTCAAAATTGAACACTTATAATACCGTCCTATACAGCTAAATCAAAAGTCAGCGTATTCATAATAACTTACGAAATTGTTAATTTAGCCTTAATGCTAGTGGTGCAGCTTTGCAGTTTACCAAAGTCATACTAAAACATTCAAATCGCTTCGAGTTCAGTATGAACGGCAGAAATGAATCCATGTTTACGGCGCGCTGAATTATAAACCGCACTGTTTTTTTTTTAAGAAAATCAAAGGCTTTTTATTGGGCCCTATAGCACGGAAAATACGGTACCTGATTTACTTTACCCCAGACAATATAGAAAGGTTCTCTGTTTTCAATAATAAATCCTTTATTTTCTCATATCTTCAGCTAAAAACAGAGGAGTAATGGGAGTTCATCATATATTTCTTTCTTTGCCAAAAAGCATCATATTTTTATTTTGTATTTGCTTTGATATGAAATGCCACTTGTACAAGTAGATATTTCAGTACACATCTGCTCTTGACAGTGTGTCCTATAACATTGTTTCAAGTTCCAACCAAAACATTTGTTTCTTTGATGTTGGATGTTACTGCATGCAATTTACTTGTCTAATAGTACATTGTGCAATTTGTACATTTTGTACACACGTATAGGCAGTAAATATGTTTAGATATATATCAAAATTTCCACAATTTTGATAACATAATTACTGCACTGTTGTGCAAAATAACACATATAACAATAACAGCACAGCAGTATTCACGGGAAAATCTCACTTGGCTACAATGTCAGTAAAAAGTCTTTGATAGTTGCAGATCACCTGGACATTTAGGCCTAGTGCCAAGAACCCATTTCAACAGGTGCAGATGGGATTCAAAAGACTGCAAGTATGAATAGAATTGAGGGTTCCATCCACTATCCCTACAATGAAAGGTATGCCTGCAATGGCATGAAAACCAATTTTAGCATCATGCAAGGCATCCCCTCCTGCTGGACATTGTATGTAGTTGTATGCATAGTGCTACAGAAATGTGGTCAATGCATGCACAGATTTGCTGAGACCATGTGCAACTCTAGTGGTCTGCAGGAATCCACTGGAGGTATAGAATTAGAGAGCTGTAAGAAGCTGCACAGTGGAACTGAGGAAAAAATTCCGGTATGTTCCTCTTTTTATTTCATCCTGCATGAGCCCAAGGAGACTCATTATATCACCCCAGGTCAACCTATACTTTTTAAATGATTGGGACCAAAAACACAAGAACTGTACAAATGAGAGGAGGCCATACAGCCCATCAAGCTTATTTGGAGAGTATTCAACCAATAGCTTAAAGTTGATAAAATCATATCCAATTCAGATTTAAAGGAACCCAAGGTTTTATCTTGCACTACACTGACAAGAAGACTATTCCATACTCTAGCCACACGCTGTGTAAAGAAGTGCTTTCTAAAATCTAGCTTAAAATGTTCTCCTGCAAATTTCCACCTACTGTATGGCCACAAGTTCATGTATTTGAATTGATATTGAAGTAACTATTTGGTTGAACAGCATCCAGCCCTGTTAGCACCTTATATATCTGGATCATGTCCTCCTGTAGTTTCCTTTGCTCGAGGCTGAACAGATTCAGCTCAGCTAACCTCTCCTCATACAACATTGCTCTAAGACCAGGAATCATTCTTATAGCCCTATGTTGAACCCCTTCAGCAATGTCTTTTTTATGGTAAGGTGACCAAACCTGCACCAAGGAATTGTATAATCTTAGCATCACCTCTCTTGATTTAAACTTCACACAGTTAGAAATGTAAGCCAACACCCTGCTGCCCTGGGACAGATGAAGGAGGCGAGGAGGAAAGAGAAGAGGACATTGGAGGAGGGGAGGAGGGAGTCAAAACTGCGGTAGGCGATGGCACCAACACTGGAACAGGGTCCAGAGGTAGGGGACCAGGAACAGGGTCTGGAGTAGGAACCACGGAGAGTGGAGCAGAAACCGCTGGGACAGGACCCACGGTTGACGTGGGTCCTGAGAGATGACGTGCCTCTGGGGAAGATGCTACAGCAAGGTGATGTGCCTCTGGGGCAGGAACCGCTGGCACAGGAACCTCAGGGAGCAGAGCAGGGACCACCGACGCAGGAACCTTGGGGGGCGGAGCTACAGACACCAACTTCCTAAGGAACTTGGGGACCTTACCAATGGTGTCCTCGGGATTCCTAGCCCCATTAAGGGCCAAGCAGTTACCCCTAAAGGTACAGGCTTCGGATGCACTCATGGTGGAAGCGGCAGCACTGGGAGCTTCAGGCGTGCTCACGGAGGAACTACAGCCTACACTTCCGCTGCCAACAATACAAATGTTGTTAGCTCGAAGACTGGAATTCTGCCAACAGAATCATGTAATTCACAAAAAACAAGTATGTGATACAGGGGCCCCTGAACCGGACTCCCTCCACCCTTTTGGTATTTCTAGAAACTCTTTCCATAAAAATTATAAACATAATCAGTGACAAGGACAGCAATGAGTCCAACACCCACGAGGAACGAGACTTCTGGCAGTGCAAACCAAGCTTTCGCTCCGTTTGTACAGGGACCTGATGGCCCACAACAATAGACCCTGTACCCCATACTCCTGAAGCACCCCCCACAGGAACCCGCTTAGGGACATGATTATATGCCCTTTTTAAGTCCACAAAGCACACGTAGATGTAAACTCCCATGAACCCTCTAGTATTCTTGTGAGGGTAAAGAGCTGGTCCAGTGTTCTGTGGCCATGATGGAATCCGCATTGTTTCTATTGTATTCAAAGTCACATGGATAATGGACAAACCCTCCTCTCCAGATCTTCCCTGAGGAGGCTGAGGAGTATAATCCTCTGTAGTTAGGGCACATCCTCCAGTTTCTTTTTTTAAAAATTGGGACCACCACTCAAGTCTGCCAGAACTCTAAATATTTCTTCCACTGCCTGACTATATCCCTAGTTGTGGTCAACAGTTCTCCATCCCCACTGTAAACAGCATGTGTCAGGATCAGCTCCTGTTGTCTCAGTCTTTTGTGTCCCTTCCCCATTTGGCCAGCAGACATCACTGGCCATCCTGTCTCTCTTGTCAGTCTTTATCTTTCCCCTGTTTTCTGTCAGCCGTATGGCTCAATGTGTTGAGCATGCTGATAACTGCAAATCCCTTTCATTGTGAGTTTGAATTCCACCTCTGCTATTTTTGTATTTCGTTTCATTGTATGAGTTTTTCTAGTGTCTTCTGATTTGTATTTGGTTTTGGTTAAATTCTTTGTGTCCGTGCATGTGTTCCTACCTGTCTGTTATCCCCCAGTGTTAGTTTCTGTTTTCCTGTTTCCTTAGATAGTTCTTAGTTTACTGTACCTGTTCAGTCCCCTGAGTTAATTAGTGTCATCTGTTGCCCGTTCTTGTTCCTGTCCTTGTGTTTTTTCCTGATTGCTTGTTGTCCTGCACCTTCCCCTATTGGTTAATTGTCTGTTTTACTCCTGCTTGTCATTACCCTGTTCAGTTCCTGCCTGAGTATTAGTCCTTAGTGGTTCATTGTTTGTGATTCTGATTCTCAATGTTTGTTGTATGTTGGGCATTGTATATTGCCTACCTGCCTGTTTACCTGACCGTTTTGTAAATTTAGTCTTTATTTATGCCCTTTTGGTTTTTGACTTTTTGTT
>JAABNY020000037.1:4307022-4326129 GCA_015164015.2 Brevimyrus niger
GCTTCCGGGATAGGCTCCGGACCCCCCGCGACCCAGTAGGATAAGCGGTTTGGAAAATGGATGGATATATATATATAACTAAACAAGCATCATTATAATTACTATATATTATTTTACTGGTAATACTTGATGCAGCCATCATAATTATGAATACATCATTGTCAGGGAGCATGAAAAATTATCTATTGTAAAGCAGATGGAAAGTGGTTAATTTCTTAATTTGTTACTGACTAAACTTGTGTGATTTGTATTGAGCTTCAGAGTAGTAGGAGAGCTCAAGTAAGTGTCCTCTGTGGCATAGAGAAGATCTCCGGTGTCAGCATGACCTTGTGATGAAATGCGGCGGCAGACAACATAAACTCTTCTAAGGAAAAATGTTCCCATTGTAAATTTAAGTAGCAGTTTGACAGAATGTCTCAGCTAACCAGAATTTGTGAACAGGTTTTATCTTTTTGGACAGTCTCAGGAAAGCTACAATTGGGAGTTGCAAGAAGTAAGATATTGTATTTAGTGCAAGCATGTTATTTTTTCCATCATAAAACAAATATGTGGGTGGAAATCTGTGATTCAAACAAAATATATGTTATTTATCTAAAAAAATATTTTAAAATATTTATTTCAAAGTTTGGATTATTTCTGATTTCACTACCATTACTTGTTTATTCTTCAAATTTATGTGGTCCCAGTGGCTCACCCCAGCTCATGGCTGATTAACGGTACCCGAGATCTTTAGAATACAAACTGAAAGCTGTATCTCTCCCACCCAGATGCATCTGGCTACATTTTAGGATCACATGCACATTAGAAATCATTTCTGGCATTAATATTCAGCGTCTTCATGAAGTGTCTCTCCTGTGGTGTGTGACCCCGTTGAAACTCTGAAAACCCCTTTTACATAAGTCATTTAGCATTCGTGTTTCTGACAGCACATCATCAGAAAGACAGGAAGGCTGCAGGCCTCCTGTGAATTGAATTCCACCCTGAAATATGCATTCAGTTCTTCAGTAGCTTTCACCTTGAAAGGAAAGGTAAAGAAAAATAGGGAAAAGACCCTTTACATCTGATTCCCGAAACACCCTGGCATTTTCTTAGTGATGCTAATTTAACTTGCAGGACTAGTTGACAGTTAGCTGTGTTCGCTTTCACAGTCTGTTTGATGGGAATATGTGACGTATTTTATGTGATTCTTTTCAGAACAGGTGGATTCCGCAGAAACTCCTAAAAGTCCTGGTTTATTTATACCTTTCTCTTTTCTGACAGTGTCCCTTGTTATATGCTTTTTAGAACCTGACAAAAAGCACCATTTCTGTCCTAAGGACAAACAGTTCTGTGTGCTAAACTGCATACATCCTCTCTCCAGTATAACTGGCTATGTAATAAATTGACTATGTAATAAGAACATGTATAATCTATAACATTTATTTGACATTTATTGTAGTATATGTACATTCTTAAGTCTATAAATTGGGTTTACTTTAATATTTTAGGAAAAGGACTTAACTGTGACCCGTGACTTTGACCAGCATAAATGGTTGAAATACAGATTGATGGAATCACAGTTACTGAAAAGCGGGTAATTTATATTTAGGTAAAACCTTGTATGCATGTAATTATTCATATACTTAAATACATAGAACATAAAAAATACATTTTTAAGTTTAATTTTAACTGGCTGTTTGTGCATAACAATGAATTAAGAGCTACAGCAGGTTTATCTATTGTGTGTTCTTTTAAAAAAATTATGCTTTGTTCTATCTTTATTCTTTTATGGTCCCTTGAACAAACAAGTCATCATAAATCAACTCCAGGTAAATTTCACATATCCAACATCAGATGGATATTGTGTGATATTTTTTCTGACCTGGAAAGGGTTAGGGTTAGCAAGTAATGCAATAAAGCAGGTTTGAGACAAATGTGCTCATCATTTCAACATTTCCAACAACCCTTGTGGCTATCGGTGCAGCCAAAAAATGGAAAGGAAGGCAGAACAGAAACAATTGATTGTATTTAATTTTACTTATTGAACTTGCCAAAACATAAATATTTCACAGGCTGGCCTCACATCATACTACAGAGTGTAAATCTACATTATCATGACGTCTGCTTCCGTAACTCGCATCATTTACAGGCAAGTAGTTCTTTATGGTTTTGTCTACTAACTTAAAAATGTAACATTGTCTGATTTTGTTCAGATAAAGACAAAAATCCAGAGACCTATTACATTGAGAATATAAATGTATAATGGCTTGTGTGTAATATGCTCTATGCCATATAAAGCAAATGAATAACCTTGATTTTGGCATGCTTTGACTGTTATAATGAAACCTACAGTATGGTAACCTTTCCTTCAAGAGATTTAATGGCAATTAAGAAAAAGTGAACTTATTTGCCCTCTGGTTATTGCTTATATTGCAGTTCTTTTATATTATTTCCTTTTTTTTTCTTAGCTAGTGGACTGGAAATCAGATTCTAGGATGACAGTCACAGTCCACATGGTGTCTAGCTGTTTGGAGTTATTTGCCAAATGTTTTATCAACTAAATTGCTCTTTCCAGCAAGTCACCTACTTTAAATGTAAACATCAAACTTCTTCCTATTTAATTTATGTCCAATGAGACAGCCCATTGGTATGTTAAAAAAGCAAGAAACAGCTGCAGCCTAAACGTCATATTGTTATGGACCCAGATGTCGCTTCTATGACTTTTGGAAGCCTGACAGGGAATTCACCAAAAATGGTCACTCCATAAAAAGAAGATCCCACAAATGGCCTCAATTCTCACATATTACATGTTCTGATAAAAATGAATATGACACTAAGTGCCTTGTCTGAAGTATTAAGTTCAGGAGAATAGGGCATTACGTGTTATCAGCTAGCAAGAGATCATCATTTCAGAAAACAAATAATGACTAATTTTTACACTTGATCATAAACATTTTAATTATTAGGTTTCAGCATAAAGATTGTCTTCCCCTTTGTTTTTTCCATATTCACTTTGAAACAAACAGTTTCTCAGGAAAGCATGGACACAGCCTGGCCAGCTCATCTCAGCAAACATGGATCGAAAGCTGATCCCTTCATTGAGATACCTTGCTGAACTTTGGGCAGTTTGTAGGTTGCTGACTTAAACCCAGGCTGTATCTTTGGCCAAGCCAAACTGAGCCATGGGGGCTGGGTGGGATTCTCTTGGCTCAGCACCTTCTCTCCACTGAGTTATGGCAAGCTCTTGGCTGAGCAGGGTGCCTAATGGACCAGTATTTTCAGCAATGTTGTCATCTTTGGACTAAAAAATTGTTTTTAGATATCCTTTGTGAAAGGACTTTTGAATGTGTGTGGTTTCATAAATACAGCTCTGCATTGATGATCCAGATGTAATAACAGCTTCGACTACAAGAATGAGTCTGTCTTACTTTTATATTTTGGCACCAAAAGAGCTTTTAAGGTGGTCCATGCTCTCTTGATGCTGCATTTTACAACAACAAAAATCTTTGTCCTTTTAATCACACGGCATATAACCTGATTAGTGCATCTCGAAAAATGGAGCGCATATCTTAAGGCCACTGAGATGTTATATTTTTGTTAATTGAACTGATAACAATATACCAGAAAGCTAATCATCTCAGACTTCTTAATAATAAAATGTCCATAAATAAATAAAATAACATAAATACAATTTATGTTAAAAACCACGTTAGTATTCATTTCGGAGTTAGCAACATTACATGCTGGTTTGACTTTTTTTGCTCACAAGGAATCATGATTTCACTTATTAACAGGGAGTTGAATCTAACCTCCTAGGCTGAGGGTTAATTCCGGCCGATTTCAGTAGAGTTGTATTGCTCTTTGTGTTTCTGTGGCTTTTGTTCTTTCCCCTTTACTTCTTGCATATTTTATTGTGCTGTGGCTTTCATTTTAGTAGAAATGCATTTTTTTTCCCCCATAGATCTATACTTACACATAATGAAAAAATGTGAAATCATATTTTTGGAGACTGAAATATCTTCTCTATTAAAGTATTCAGGCCCTTCATTCAGAACTTTGCAGAAGCTCCACTGGCAGCAACTGCAGCTTCAAGTCTTCTAAGGTACATCTGTCTATGCTCTGCACACCTACGTTTGAGCAGTTAATCCAATTCTTCATGGCAGGTGCTTTTCATCTCCGTCAGACTGGATCATGGTCATCTGTGAACTGCCGTCTTCAGGTCTCCCCACAGATACTTGAAGGAGTGTAAGTCTGTGCTTTGGCTGGGCCACTTAAGCACATTCAGAGACTCATCCCTTGTTTTGGCCAGGGTCACCCCAGTCTGAGTTTGTGTACTCTGGATCTTTTCTTCATGCATGTTCCTGTATTTGGCTGCATTTATCCTTCATTCAATTCTGATCAGTCTCCTCTCTCTGTCACTGACAAGCACCCCCCATAGCACGATGCTGTCACCACCATGTTTCACTGTAGGAACGCTGTTAGCCAGGTGACTTGCAGTGCCCGGTGTTCACCAGACATAGTACTTGCTCTTCTGTCTAAGCAATTCAATTTTCGTCTCATCAGACCAGAGAATACTCTTCTTCGTGACGTCAGAGTCCTTCAAGTGCTGTTTTAGCAAACTCCAAGCCGGCTGCCATGTGCCTTTTGTTCAACAGAGGTTCCCAGCTTGTCACTGTGCTGTAGCGGTCTGATATAGGGTGCTCCTAAGATGGTTGTCTTTCCAGCAGGCTCCCTCTTCTCTGTATTTTTATTGAACTTTTACAACAGCACAAATACATCAGTGGAACATCTGGGAAAAAGGAATACAAAGAACAACACAAAGTGGAAAAACAAAAAAAAAGAAAAAGGAAAAAAAAAAAAACAGTCCACAGAGTAGTTAACATTTAGAGTGACTGTTCTTTCTCGTCTCCTTGACTAAGGCCTTCCTTACCCGGATGCCCAGGTCAGCTGGACAGCCAGCTATGGAAAAGGTCAGGGTTAGGGTTAGGATCAGGGTTAGGGTCAGGGTTCTGCCAAGCTTTCATAGATATTGAGGCCACCGTGGTTCTGGAAAAACTCAAAGCCTTAAAAATAATTTTACATCCTTGACCTGATCTGCGCCGTGCTACAATTTCATCACAAAGATCTAAAGAGAGTTCCTTGGAAATTATGGTTTTGTTTTTGTCCAGACAATACAGTGTAAATTTTGGGCCCTTATATACCCCATGTGTGCCTTTTCAAAGCAAAAATCTCAAAAAACATGTTTTCCTTTCATCATTATATGTATATTTTTAGGTAAAAAAGGCAATTCCGTTCAGTGAAAATTAAATCCACAACAAAAAGTGTGCAAAACAGAAAAAGGGTCTGAATACTTACTGAACCCACTGTATAGATTCAGTTATGTTTTTATTGCCCCAAGAAACACACCCTGATGCCTAACTTGATACCCTGTTCTAGACCATTCCGTGACTGAAGCCCCATTTTGATCACATGATTGTCCTTCTGCTGACACTGAAAAGTAGTCCCCAAATCTTCCAAAAAAATCCATAGGAAAAATTCCTTTATCAGATTTTGAAGCTAGATTATGGAATAATTTTCCATTATAATCGGTATAAAGTTAAGTTTGGTAGAAAGTGACATGAAAAATAAAATATTGGCACAGCTATTTATGGAGCAGGTACAAAAGAACACAAATTTACTGGGCTTTAATAAAAATCCATTAAACATCATAATTGTTCCTTTACCTTGAACACGGTTTGGACAACATACAAAGGTTTACTTAGTCCAAGAAAAGTGGGCAACCAGTTTAAAAAACGTAAATGTGCATGTGTCAATGATTCACTCTGGCAGCCCAACAAGCAACATCAAGTATAAAGGTTGTGGTGGCATTTTGGCACTTTTTTGTAGCTTTTGATGTTGAGGGAATCAGTTCAGTTAAAATCAGAACATAGTGATGAAGTTAAAGCTACAAATCTTCAGGCTGCATTGTGTTACAATGGCAGGCGATGATGTCTGTCTTCTATGGTATGATACAACACTCAAGCTAAGGATAATACAGTATGTAACACAAATGCTGAATATAACCCATTGGTGAGATCTGAAGCAGTGATGATTTGGTTACTACTGTAAGGAACGGGATAATTTCCACTGGTTGTTCACTTAACCTGTCCATCATTACAGAGTGATAAAAAAAGTTTAATTGCTTATACTGTATAGAGAAGTATGAAGGTTGGGCCCAGACAAAACAACTTGTGTCATTCAGAACAGAAGTGAAAAATCGCCCCTAGGTAGTGCAAAATCTCTAAGTATGGCAATAACTGGCATTGAACTTGTACACCCGTTCTAAGAAATCTTTTCTTTTATTAACAAAAATGTTTTCAAGAAAATAATTCAAAAGTTTATACAAAACGTCTTTTATAAAAGACAGTTATTTACAAAATTCATCATTTAAAAAACCTAATTAGATAACTTTCATAAATGGGGCTCTAATAAATGTAATTTTATTTCAGTTTTTTCCACATATTTACATTATTTCAATGTATTGAGCCAGATTGTAAATTATTTTACAATGCAGGCTTTTCACTCAAGAAACATACATGAAAAAAATAAAAAGCAAAAAACAAAATCACAAATACTGAATGAAAATTTCAGAAACACTTGAAGCACTCATGTATAATGCATTAGATACCTTCATAATGCATTATAATACATTCATATTGTATTACAGACATAGCTATAACTATTGATAAAAAAGACATAACATGTTATAACCATGTTATTATACATTATGAAGCTGTCATCTATAATGCACTATAAACACCTTCATAATACATTATAATGGCTTATACTGACCATTATGATACTTTATGAATGCATTATAATGCATTATGAAGGTATCTAGAATGCATTATGAGGATTGCTTTAAGTGTTGCCAAAATTTAAAATAATTTTTTATTTTTTTAAATGAAAATGTTATTTGGACATTTTCAATAAGCTGTACAATTGTATGAATTGTTTTGCTCTGTAGTTTATGATATTTCATGATGAATGTTTAATATCCTGTTAAAATCAAGGAATTTTGAAATTATGAAATGAAGATTTACATGATAAATGAATTACAAACCTCTTTCCACTTTCACATTACATGTAATACATTACAAAAAATGTGAATGTGTAAATAGTTTAAATTCTGGTAATACAACACATATTAAAGGATCCCTAATGTATTTAAACAAGTCAAACTTCTGCACAAGGTGGCACATTAATGAAATACTTAAGTTTATATAGGTTATGTAAGTGTTTAGGAAACATAGCTTCACCTTCTATATGTATACCAGCAGATTTTAACCCAATAAATCTTGCACTGATGAGAATGAAATGCAGTATTTTTAAGTAGAGCATTCCACTCTACTGTAACCTAATATGCATTTAAAGTGCAATAGCTTATCAAGTGTGAATCTACTAGACTTCCATATCATTATTATTATTATTATTATTATTATTATTATTGCTGTTGTTCATGTGGCTAATAATAATAATAAAAATAATAATAATAATGATGATTATTATGATGATGATTGATTTATTTTCATCTTGAGTGAGAAAAGTCTCCATTTGACATTGTACCCAGGGTGAGAACCCAAAGCACTTCATGCCATTCATCTACTCACTTTGTAATCAGAACAAGCTAAAATCTTAAGAGAGAATTACTTTGTCACAGGAAAGATAAAAGAAATGTTTGACTTACAAAAAAAAAATGAAGGACAATTTCTGAGACTGCTCGGTGAACTATGACAAAGAAAATAAGGGTCATTTTTCATGAAGCAACCAGATGGTCTTGTTAATGATGAACTAAAACAGAACAGGTGTTAACAAAGAAACGATCATTAGAGCAATGCTTTCTATGATAGAACTAAGATGAGGTTTATAAATTCTATAAACAATGTTGTCTCTACACACAATTACAACACATTTGTAAGCAGATGGAATTAAAAAGACCTAGATGCTTATAAATTTATATGCTTTAAAGTTTATTTTAAGCTTACTTTAAAATCCTATTTATAATATTGCTCTCAAAATTTTTAATTGTGGTACTTAACTCCAATTCCCACTTAAATTGGCTGAAACAGGTTACAAGAGAGAGTTGGCTGATAACTGCATTTTTGTGGGTGGATTCACTGTATATATTATATGTTCACACTGAGGAAATAACCTTCCTGTCAAATGAATCCTGGATACTGAAAAGTTAGGAATTACCCAAGAAGCTGAAAAGGCTTTGAACTGGAATTGAGCCAGAAAACTATTTTCATTTCATTTCTTCTTCTTTATCACTCTCTTTCTTCACTGAGAGGCACCGAACACATGTTTTGCATTTCCTGTGTCCTCCTTGCAGCTGCGTACATATTAAAGCGTGCCAATTCTGTCCGACAGAAGCCTGCTGTCCCAGGCTGAACATGGCCAACAACCATCTACACCCCTCAGTTTCCAGTGAATTATTAAAAAACAACTCTTATCGACTGAATAAGTGCCCTTTGAAAAACAGTCAATATCATGTATGTGAACAAATGATGGTTCTCAATTCTAAAAGTATAAAGAAATATCCCATTGAAGTAGTGCAAATACTCTAGTTGAGTGCTGTCTCATGTCAGACACAACTTGGAAAGCCTATAGTCAATGAAAGAGTGAATGAAACATGAATGAATGAATGTTCCTCAATCTTGGATGAAAGAATCTTTCTCATGGGTAACATTTTAACATAAGAAACAAAAACTGAAGGACATTAATGGTTTTGGCATTTGCGTGTTCGGCTGTGAAATGTTTTGTAATTGCTATTCAAATTAATTGCACCCAAGAACCTAGTGTGAACAAATTACATTTTATTAATTAATTTTCAGGAAGAGGTGATCACATGACACACCTAGTAAGTGCTTCCTGAGTTACATGCCTGTTGGGAAATGTACAGACACAGACGTCTTCTTCTCTAGCAGCAGGCCGCATGTACTGATGATACATTTGTCTGCACTGTATGGATTGTTAGATGTGCATTTGGTACACAAAGGAAATCTCAGTAATTGTTAATAGGATGTTTTGAGGGAAGAAAAGCAGTGCGGAGGAAACATCGGAAAAAACAAAGCCATTTAAAAAAAAAAAGCTATTGTGATGAAGAACCATAAAATGACATAACAAAGGTTAAATATTGTAATGTGAAAGAAATGGTGTTTGTCATCGCACTGCGCCCAGCTCCCTGAGCGACTTGTGAAAGCTGCACTTGAGCTATGAATTCCATTACAATACAGCTCATTTATTGCAGGGCTTTGTCTTTTTAAATACCCTGTTCACATATCTAGTCTCCACATGGGCAACGAAGAAGGCTACGTAGTTTCAAAGGCTGAACCATCCTGGTGCTCCATCTGCAGATATAATGCAGCGAGGAACCAGACCAGAAAAGGAAGGCCAAACAACCTTTCTCTGACTTCCAGAATAATGTGAAAGTGTCTTTACTATGTCTGTCATATCAAGATTTTTAGCTGTCTCTCCTCGCTGTCAGAAACGTCCATCACTTTACAGAGGTTATAGGTAGAAAGTTCCTTGAAAGAATATGGACCATTGCTAAAAACTTCAGACTTTATAGTAGATGTTTGCTGGGCTCTGTGGGGGCATCTCTTGGACGATGTAGACTGGATGGCCATAGTCGCCACTCAGCTTCTCATAATGGGGGCAGTAGTTGTGTTCTGTAGTCCGTAAGGGGATGATAATATCACTCGGCTCCGAACCAGCATTCCCCGAGCACTTGGGACTGGCAAGCGAGCTGAGCGACAAGGCCGCGGTGCGTTGCTGAGTGTGCTTCCTCGCCCGCTTCCTGATCTTGATGACCAGAATGATCAGGATGATGACGAACAGGAGGAAAATCACGCAGCCTGCCCCAATGGCAGCAAACAGCGCCGGCTTGGAAGCAAACATGCTCTCTGCAGTCTTGGACTTGTTATCCTGGTTGGTAGTATCTGTTTGAAGAAAAGAATGAAAGAATGAAAGAGTTAGTTTTGTTGAAATATGAGCCATATAATCATGATTTATTTTGGCAGAATGGAAAACAAAATAGCACCAACTAGCAAATAAAACTACAAATAGTTGAAAATAGTACAAAAGAAGGCACTGATTACATTGATTTCCTTCAAGATCTTTTCTTATTTAAACTCTTTTCTGTATGCAGCTCACAAGTATATTATCTGTTACTAGGCGATTCTAAAATTATATTTGTATATTAACAAAGATTAAATACAGTACAGAGCAATTTATTATCACAACGAAAGTTAAACTCTCCTAAATGACAAGGATGTGTGTTAAAATTCATCCATCGATCTTCTAAACATCTATCATGGCCAGAGTCATGTAGATTTGCATTGTAATTTCATCCAGAAAGCAATTCAATCATGGATTGAATTCAGTAGTATGTTTTAATTAATCAGTCAATAAATAAGTCCATCCATCCATCATCAGCCACACCTGTATGTTTTTCTCATTTTAACTTGATAGAAAGTTAGATCAGATCACCTGCAGGTTCATGAGCTGGACGTTGTGATCATGACATGCTACATTATATTCTTCAGTACTTTCCTAGCCTGCTATAGTCTTTGGCAGCTGAGAAGTGGTTATTTTTGTATCTGATATTAAAGCAAATGTCTTGATATTTCTAGTTTTTATCTGTTTCTGCTAGAAAAAAAAAATATAACACAGATGAGATGCTAAAACGGATGATATCATGTTCCCAAGGGAAATGACCTTTGAGATTCTCACAGACACTCAGCTTGATCTAAAAGACAGATCTTAGCTGAGGCTTTATCTTCACTGCAGGATACCTTGTAATTAGATTATTCATGTAAACAGCCTCTTCTTCCCAATGCAATTGATTATATGCATAATTTCAGTATAAAGTTTCAATTACAGTTAACTGATATTTTTATTTTTAATAGCAGTATGTCCCTTGTATTTAATTTACTTAACAATAAAGATAAAACTGAAAAATTCATTATCTCTCCTGACCCTAACCCTGTGGGTCATTGTAAAAGGGGTGTAATCTATTTCAGCTTTTTGTCACAGAAACTCCATAAATGTACTGAGAGGCTAGTATTATATAACTATTAATGCATTTTATGTATATGCATTTTGTTTTAATCACGGCTGAGTTTCCAGCCTTATTTTGTTGCATATGAAAAGCAGACTGACAAAAGTCTCTAGCATGTTGCTCACTCCACACATCACCACAAAAACTGTCGGAATATCCTGTTTTTGCCTTTCTTTTAACAATTAACAATTTTGTATTCACATTTCTGGCGGTTTAACTGGTTAAAGAGACTTTGCATGCATTTGGCTGCCTTTCAATATCATGACCGTGCAGACAGGGATGATGAACTGTACCCTTTTATTGCATTCCACTCCACCCAGAGGTATGAAGGGACTTAGGCAAGTTCTACCTTACTGCTTGTTGCAGCAACATTTCACTTCCCTAAGAGTAACTGGACACATAGGACAGTTCAAAACATGCGGAACATCAATAAAAATGGCTGCAGAAACCTTTGATTCAAAAATGAACCACACTCAGAGAATCTTGGGAAAAGCCCAAGGGAGGAAAGGAGGAACGTTTCACACATCTGAGTTTCATTTGTCCCCCAGATTTCCCAGAGATGGGGAAGAATGATTTTTTAAAAACCTTCATCAACTTCAACATTTTTCTTCTTAGTCTGACAAAAAAAAGTTCTCGCTTAGTAAATTAACCTTGGAGAGCATAGACAGAAATGTACAGTATATGCCCAGCATGAAAATGCCAGGAATACCTTATTTTCCTGAATGACTCTAATGGTGCCTGATAATTTTATCCATAACCCCATCTTAGCACCACTGCTGTGAATTTTAATTTTTTCTTCGCCAGACTCGAGTAGCATGTCAATATAGATTATCAATCAAACTAATTACAAAAACTGCTGCAGCAGACACTCTTGTGAACAGTAAATTATGTGAAGTTCACACATCAAATAAAAAGGACTCAGTATGTGCTTCATGGTCATAATTATACAATCAAAGAATGCTAACACTGATGTGACTGATGGGCCCAAAAAACAAAATGCACAAAGTCATAGAAAAATGACAGCTACAGTGTAACGAGGTGGATGGAGTGAACGGTTCAGATGAGAGGCTTTTTACTTAGGAATGCTGAGCATATCCTGGCCTTTACTCCCTCAGCAATGAAATGTAGCTCATGTAACTAATATACTTGCGTGTCACACCTACATTATATCCTTTTCCCTGTTACAATAATGATGTCTCAAAAAAAGCTGGATATTCAGTTTTAATCAGAGCTATACATTGTAAGTGCTTCCAGACATTTCCCTTGGAAAGTGGGCCATCCTTCAAAAAAATGACGTTCTCACCTTTATTGCCCTGATCTGCTGACATATTCTTCTGTCTTTTCTTGGCTGGGCTGCTGGTGGAGTCCTTTGTTTTGCTTTCGTAATCTTTCCTCGGTATTTCAGTGTTTACTGGGTCTGGGAGTACGGTGTTGGGGTCTGCAACAATAAAAAAATATTGCAATCAATGCATGCTTTTTGCTTTATGTATGGACATAGTTAAACTTAAAGTGCAGTATATACCATTAATTTCAGCAGCATTATAAATCATATGCAGTGCTTTTTGATGCAATTAAAGAGCTTGAAATATTAAGTATTATAGGAGAGTTATCATAAGTAAATATATCAACACACAAATATCATAACCATAAAACCTAAAATAACTAAATAAATAAACCTAAAATTATGCATTTGAATGTAATTTATTTTGGCCTGTATTTCAGACCTATGAATTAAAAGGATAATGGGGATGAATAATAAATTTCACCCACTCCTTGAAATCCTTTTCAACTACCATAGTGTCATGACTTGAAGGATGAAGGACTCAAGGGCAGGGGTTGTAACAAAACAAAAGGGGGGTTACCGAACTCAAAAGAACAGAGGCTGGAAATAAATGGAATTGCAGGGATCACAAAATGGGAGGAGTGGAACAAGGAAGGGCATGGACAACAAGAGAGTCAAGGACTGGACTGGGGAACACGGGACTGGGAAGCATGCATTATAGGACTAATCAGAGAACTAACAAGAGGCAGCTGAGAGTGATTTCCACATGAAGGTTATGAACGAGAGGGATAGGCGTAGCTTGTTAGAGCCATAACAGGGAGGAGATAGGCAGGTTTATGACACACAGTACTTCTAAATTCATAGATCAATGAAGACCCTTGCCACTATCCTCTTAAATGAGCACATCATATAAACATACTACAAAATATTGATATTCTCCATAATTTTTAGTATTTTTATATGTTCATTTTGCAGAAAATATAATACTAAATATTACCATATCTTTCTACATAGCCAAAATAACCATGTGATTCATCAATACAAGTGAAGCCAAAAGTATGTAAATCAGGAGCCAGATTACAATGAAATCAGATTACCCTGGATGGCATGGATTGCAATTTCACAATGCAGATTTTTTGACTTATGATGAGACAAAGGATATAAACACTGTTGCAGATAATATATGTTAAAGTATTTTTTTAATGTGATGTTTTAAATGGAGGCTCCATTCCCTGTGATAAAAAAATTCTGCTCCAGTAACAAGTTTTCTGTTAGTATTGACATATTTATTTCTTCACCATTAAATGTGATTTAAAAATGAATTCCCAACAGTAGCTAGGCTTCCACTGACAATGATTTCTTACCACAGCAGTTTGCCTCGCTTAGTCTTTGGGGGACAGTGACTGAGGTGGTTAAAGAAGAGAAAAACTCAGAGACTGAAACAACATGACATAACATCACAGCCCCCTGGCATATTTAGAGGGTCAACAGGAAAGATTCACTGATACATTTGGATTTGTTAGGCTATTTAGGAATATAAGATGTAGCTGTGTTTGTTAACAAAGGTAAAATTTCCAAATCTGAAAGTAAATGGATATGAATTTGCTGTTCCAGGTCTGAACTGATTTTTTAGATTACTTACTGTAAGATTACTAGATGACTCCAGTTTCCAAACCAAGTCTAATAGGGAGTTACCCTTTGTGAAAGATAAATTCACCTCTGGTGACACCCATACTTGACCCACACTTGGCATGAAATGTTCCACTTAAGTGATGACTTCATAAATAGAGGCGGAGCATGGTAAGTCACTGAGGGTGCAAGTGTGTCCCAATACACTTTTCATCGGTGTTACTTTTCTCGCTCAGTCACTTGTTTCTTCCCTCATCAGCTTCATGAACTTTTAAATTTAAACATCAAGTCATTCAAGGAGGGAGCGAAGGAGCATGCATGTTTTGATTTTAGCTTTGAATTCTGGGATTCTGTGTAATGTCACAACCTAAACTCTTACATTGTACATTGTTTATAACCAGAAAGGAATATTATAGGTCCCTCTTAAAAATCTTTGCTCATAAAATTCTCCTATTTGGGAATCTAATTACTGCATACATTAAGGATTAAATAAATAATAATACACTATGACTTTAGATACCCTGCAAGGATTTACAGATGACAGTAATAAATTCATGGTTAAATTCCCACAGCCATAGTCACTCATATTTAACTGATTTCAAATAAGAGAAGTAACTCACCCTGGCCAACTTTCATGATGATCTTCATGGAGTGGCTGCTGCACACTCCGCCTTCCCGGTTCTCTAGCCCTTCCAAGGTCCCGTTCGATGTAGCTGCAATGAATGATAAATGTCCTGGATACGCAAAAAATAATCGGAACCATAGACAAACTAGTCTGGCACTTACTGTACGGCAGGCATGACCGTCAAATAAACACACAGGATATATATACATAGATTGATAGAAAACAGATCAACATTTCTGAAAAACACTGGCTGTCAGCGGTCTCGGAAAGGTGATACACCCTACTGGATAACCAAAATGTTCTCACACCGCTGACATGAATGTGACTGAGGGGCTGCAGTCTCAGGGATATTATTCATCTTGGGCTAATGAACTAACCTACCTTTTATCACAGGCATGATCACCCAATAACCAGTGTACAAAAAGTCATGTGACACATGGAGCTGGAAGACTGTAAAAGATGTAATGTGTAATACTTACAAAATGTACAGCTTGCCTTTAAATAGCATATTTTCATGGTTTACATGTGTTATAGTGTTAATTGCAAAATGAAAAATGCTTCCTCCTGCAGCTAGAGACGGCAAACAGAGCTGAGACTAACTGTTATGGCCGGCACGTCACCTCCGAGTATACAGCACTGGGGGTGTTCATCCATCGAGAGATCAACAGGCTGCACCTGCAGCAGTAGGTTGGCACTGGGGGGATCGGTTTCAGAACCAAACCCCCCCCCCCCCCTTATATATTCATATGACAGCAAAATGGGGTTGAAAGCGGCTTGAAGAGTTGCCACTAACAGTTTTGTGATTGAAACTGCAGCAAAGGAATGTAGCAGCTTTCAAGGTGATTTTGAAAATGTAGATTTTTAAGAATGAGTTGTTTAAGTTTCACTGAATTGTCATTCAGTATGTAGAATCTGTAATTTCAGTTTTCTCTTTGCTCCTTATTTCTTTTCAAGTTTAATCAGTCAATTTTATTTTGTGTAGCACATTTTCACAGCATCACATTGTCTCAAAATGCTTTACATTATCCCTGCCCAAAGCTCCTTTCCTTGATCTTACTCCTCCTTACAGGAATGTACCAAGCAATTGACCAGGCGAGTTTTGCCAGCAGCAATTACAGCAAGCAGAAAATGCCATGGGCTTAACCTTCTTTTTTGCAAGCCCTGTAATTAGTGACAGGGTGGCACAGTAGGCTAAAAACCTGATCTTAGAGAAGGAGTTTTCTTAAAATCAAACACCACCGAAAAGGGGTGGGGGTGGGGGGGGGGCAGTTTTAGCACTGTTAGTTTTGCATATTGAAAAAGGACATCCAAAAACAAGCATCTCATCTAATCTGGAAGAAAACAACACAAGCATTAAGTTCATAATGATGTCTTCAGATTGTGAAGCAGAGGGACGTTTCTGCTCATGATAAATCCACTGCCTGCTCTCCCCTACAGTCCCTGTCACGACTCCATGGTTATTTGAGCTCCATCCAAAGTCCTCCGTCTTCCCAGCCTTGTACCCACTCTCACCTTTTGACGAATGGCTGCCTTATTAAATTGCCCAGACTCCACCCTCATTAGCCAGTGTAAATGAGTACTTAAAAAATGTTCAACTAATAAGATCCCACTCCATAAGTATCAAAGCCCTCTCTGTGCAGCAGTGGCACCAGGGCCGGCAACAAAGAGAGCAGGTCTCCTTCAAGGAAGCTGTATCCTGCCAGACAAGTGCTACTTCCATGACTTACGGAGTGGCAGGCTTGTTAACCTTGTTTCTCCTTGCGTTTTTTCATTCTAACCGACTCCCGGCATTCCACACTCTGAGGTTTCTACAAATGCTCCGTAAGGCGTATAGAAAAGGCCTTTGAAGACCAGATACTTTTTCCATGTGTTCCCTCACAGAAGGTGACAGAGTAGAGCACAGCTTGCCTCTCAGTTCTTGCACCGAGACGGACTGAGAGATTACAGAAGATCAATTAAAGGCATGAAAAAGCCAGGAATACTTTTCGTTAAAGGCAAGATAAATTACATTATTTATGATTATGTTTTTTGATAAAGCTAGATGTAAGATAAAAAAAACCATGAACTGAGATGTCAGTACAGCATAAACTGACACATTGAGTAATATTTGTATGTGAGTAATATTTGTATTATTTTTCTTGTTTTGATAATGGTTTGATTGGCTAAATCAAATTAGTATTCCTTGCTTACACTAATAACCAAAAAAATTGACTGCAAACCAAACTCCACCTTTTGTGGCCAAATTGAATGGACAGCTGTACTGCCTGACTTATCTAAGTAGCCATTTTCATTATATTTTTAAAAGACAGCCAGTCACAAACTCCATATATAGGTGTGAATATCACGTCAGAGAGCAGCACAAAAAGTTTAAGCGTATTACAAAGACATCATCACCTCAGCTATGTATATTTTAGCAATGATACACCAATAGCAAATGAATGAATAAAATATTCTCACATAAATGCACAAAAAATGGTGCCCAGGGGTCCTATTGCTCATAATGGGCTAGCACTCAAAAATAATCACTGATTCAATATGCGGATAAAACTGTTAGCTAAAATAACTAAAAGTAGCCCAATCAAGAAACATAAATACAGCACAGCACCCTGTCTCCATTATGTTATTTCATACTGATGATGCTAAAAGGCATTTATTTCTTTCCAAATGATTTACTTTCTTACCAACAGCATAGCAATGTTAGGAAAAATTAAAAGTGGCAACATAATTGGTTGTTTGATGAACATGAAAGGCAGGATACGATTTTGGCATTCTGAAATAATCGGGTTCCTTGACAAAAATCTCTGGAGGTTCCTATTGTTCCCCTGGTAAAATGCCGCTCCTTTCTCTGTGTGCGATCTCTTCCATTCCATCACCGTTTAATGGGGAGGTAGAGAAAGAAGAGTACATGGCTCCCAGTTCGTATTAGATCTGAGCGCACAAGAAATGTAAAGAAGAACAATCAATAGCTAACACCAATTAACAAGAGAACAAATCATGCTTTAGTTTCCCAAATGCTTGTTTAACGGTCTATTTGCAGACAGCCGGGTGTTAAGCAGAAGCGGATCAGCAGCCTGAATGATGTCACCACTATTAAGATGCATGATTCTGGGAGAGATGCCAGATTCCATCCAAATTGTCATGCAGAAAACCAGGGGGTTGTGGTAGTACTAAGCAGCAGGATGGTTCAAGATGACCCCACTGAATCACAGCTATGTTACATTGTACAAGTTGAACCAGAGTAAAATGAAAACAAAACAACAGAAATGCATTAGGCATATTCAAGAAGGGAATACATTTCAGTTGAATCATTCCGAACTGAGCACTAAGTTCAAGCAAGCCATACAAATGTTTTAATGCGATAATGCCCAGTGATTATACATCATAGCTTGCTGAGCTTAGGAGGGCAATTCATACTGTGTGAAAGACAGCTTTGAACCTGCCATGAGATATGAAACATCCCAGGAAAGCTCTCTCTCTGTCTATATATATATGTATGCAGTTTTTAGAAGGTCATCAGCAAAGATTCACAAAAAAAAAGTGGAAAGAGAAAAAGCATAAGAACATAAGAATGTTACATTCGGCCCATTAAGCTCATCTTAACTAATAGCGCAGAGTTGTTAAACTAATATTGAAATGACCATTTGGCTGAACAGCATCCAGACCTGTTTGAATCTTCCTTTGAGTGCAGTAATCCATTTCTTGACTAACACAAGAAATATATACTTTCAAGTTGAATTTTACTCCCAAAAACTCAAACCAAGTAAGACTCAAACCATGTTGTTATGACCAGCACGTCACCACAGAATATTTTTATATGAATATATAGCACTGGGGGGTATCCATCGGGCAGTGTGGCATACTGAACTGGTGCCAGCCGTGCAGATGATGGTTGTGTTTGCCCATTGTAAGGACTATCAATAAAGGATCATCACCATTCGAATAATAAAGGATCATCACCATTCGAAGGAAGCAGCCACACCTTCCTGCTGCTGGGTCTGCTGAGCGCTACAATGTTTAACTTTTTTCCAACATAAGATGAGTTCGAGGGTGATGCTACTAATTAACCCGATAAGAAAAAGACAAATGAAGTCTGTGTCCATTTGCAATATTTATACTGGAACACAAAGCAGCTAATATATGCATGTAATTCATTACCCATGAATAAGTGCACTGCAAGCATAACTGTGGGAATTAATTTAAGTAAAATATGTTCATTCATAATCTAAGTTTTGTTTCCCCACAATATTAGTTTAAAACATGCTGAATCTTGCCTATGGAAGAAAAACTGAAAGGGTAGGTAGGTTATTAGGAGGATATTAAATTATATTGGACATTAAATTTACATTTAATTTACAGTAAGATATTATTCCACACAAGGATGTCAATAAAATATATATTTTTTGTGTATTGCTTAAGTTGTTAAATAGTAGTCTATATAAACACTAATATCAAATATATATGTATTTATGCATGTGTGTGTAAAAGCTGGTT
>JAABNY020000037.1:4344642-4368212 GCA_015164015.2 Brevimyrus niger
ACAGACTTTAGGTATAGAGAAGGACTACAGACTTTAGGTAAAGGGAAGGACTACAGACTTTAGAAATTCAGGTATAGGGAAGGACTACAGACTTTAGGTATTGGTGGGGAGGAATGAAAGCAAAGATGGCAAAAAAGTATATCAGGGTGCAGACTTGTCTATCCTGCTCTGGGCATATGGCCCAAGAAAAGAACAGAACGCAGTCTTTGTGATTCACCCTGGATTGGGACACCCCAGCCGCAAATCTGTATATACCCATGGTGATTATACTGGTCTACCAATTATTACTAGGGGTTTACTCAAACATAGCCTGTTAACATATGCCATTATTCAATTAGATACAACAGAGAGAAAACCTTGTAAATATCCTACCTCCAGAATGACACAAACAGCACAGATCAGTTATTGGAACCATTTGTCTAGGTCACAAAACAGACATGCAAGGCGAGATGGTGCTCAGGCAAGTAATTATCTGCAACTATAGTCATAACCGTAAGAGCAGCTAACAGGCAGAGCTTCAGTACTGCAAAGGTTACCTGAGGACAACCACATGAAGATACCCAAAGCACAACCTTGAAAAGAAAACATGTCCTCTTCTTTTGATTTATTTACTAAATAAATAAATAAATCAAAGTAAAACTTAGCTTTTGGTTGTAGGGTTGTGTCCGTCAGGGGCTCACGTACGGCTTTGCAGGTTTAACACTTTTTCAGTGGCATTTGTTTTCTATGGAAATTGGTTGTTACAGATTTACTACCATACTAATTATAAATCAATGTTATTGTCTGAGTACTTATCATGACACCTGGATATGAAACTTCACGAGCATGACGATTCGTCAGTGCATTTATTTACTGTGCAAAATACTTCTCTTGGATTCTTTGCTCATAATCAATATAAATACGTACATGTTCCATACAGTAGTATGTTAAAACTGAACATCTCTCAAAAGGAAACATTTTTGTTCCTATTTGTTAGCAAATGTGAAAAAACATGAGCAGCATGCTATCTTGGTTGTGCTGTTTGAGTGTTTCAGTTGATTTCAACTAGTCTGGTGATTTGGTGTCTCTAAATGGCATTTATTATGACAAAGTGTGCGTAACAAACTAGCATCACCCCTAGGATGTTGCCTTGTGCTCTGAGCTTCCTGGGACTCTATCCTATACTGTCCTATGCTGGAAAAAGTACTCAATGTTCATACTTAAGTAAAGAACAGAAAGTCAAGTAAGATTCATCCAGTAAAATACTACTCAAGTAAAAAAAATACCAGGTTTTAGAATTACATAAGTAAAAAGTACCATACAGTGAGTTCTGCTACAGCAGAATTGATATGTTCCTGAGAAACCCTGTGTTCACTAAAATCACAGACTAAAATACACATATCCAATTGGAAAAACAGGGTTAGGGGAATCCGGCTCCAAAATAGTAACTTACACCAAATAATGAATTAAATAATAACAGTGATGTCAGTGACCAACAATGTAATTAAATGCATTTGAAATAAGAAATGATAGTAATACATTAATAAATTATATCATAAACATCTCCTGTGGGTCTTGTGGGAGAATTTCCTAGTAACCACTTCAGCAAAACATTCCATACTCGCTAACTTCTCGATTGCAGAGAGTTTGGAGCAGTGATGGCCATATTGACACTAATAATGATTTGTAATTTGTTACTTTACACCACTGATATTAAAATAGTGATTATGAATGATTAAAATAATTAGGCAAACTCAAATCAGGAAGGAACAATGGAAAAAAAAACATTGTTACATATTTCACATTTTTTTCAGACTATGGTACACCACAGATAATGGAAACTAGATACGGGGCAGGGGAGAGAGGGGGGTGCATGACACTACTGTATGGACTGTCTTCGGCTGCTGATTCATATGATCAACTTTAACTTTTTTAGACACGCCACATGGTATGCGGTCTGAGGTGGTCAAGCACAAAATGGTGGATTTTTTTATTTATTTATTTTTTACCATCAACTCTGTTACTACAGAGTTCATGATGAGTAACACAGTCAGATGTTCCCAATTGAAATATTTTGTATTGTTTTATATTTATTATGGGTTGTGGGACAATGTAAAGTGTACATCTGTGTTAGCTTTTGGTTGTAGGGTTGTGTCCACCATTTTGTGCTTGACCACCTCAGACCGCATACCATGTGGCGTGTCTAAAAAAGTTTAAGTTGATCATATGAATCAGCAGCCGAAGAGTAACACAGTCAGATGTTCCCAATTGAAATATTTCGTATTGTTTTATATTTATTATGGGTTGTGGGACAATGTAAAGTGTACATCTGTGTTATACTAGTACGGGTAGAAGGAGCTGTCCACAGTAGAAAGGTAACTGCTGTACCGCTATCCTACACTGATGAGAAAGTGGATCAAAAAGCTGCACAGAAGATGCCAAACAACTGTAATGGATGTCAGACGAAAGTTCTCCTATAGAAGACTAGGTTTTAAATTGTATTACATTAGTTAACTATATATTTTGACCCAACTTGTTTATAAGAGTTGACTGTTTTTTTCTGTTAGTACATCATGTTTTTCAGAATAAATATTCGAAATTTTGCAGGTATATAACGTGTCAGAAAATGCTGAAATTGTTAAATCTAAAGTGTTCTCTTTGAGAATAAAAAGTTTTAATAGATTTCTTTTGTTTGTTTTTGTTCTATACTTGAAATTTCTCCTCAGTTTTGCAATGGGCCGTACACCATGCTAATATGGCTGCATGTGTAATGTTAAATCTCATATTGGTTATAGAGTATTATATGGCCAGTCCAGTTTTTTTTCAGATAACAAGAAAGCTGCCTCACATTTAAACTGCAAAATTTTGCATGGTTGAAGTCAACAGGTGAAAGAAAGGGAGGAAGAGAAAATGAGAGGGATTTGTAGAAGGTACAAAAAGCTGTCCCATTTGAGGAAAAAAAATCATGGCAACATAAGAGGAGCTATGGTTGAATAACAATGTATTACTGAAAGCAAAGTGCTGGGTAAAATCCAACTGCCGATCTTGAAATAGTCTATTGTCTAAGAACCGAGGCATAAAATACAAATGAATGTGTACTGATTGATGAAGACATTAGACACACATTTTCTCCTGTCTGCATATTGCAAAGACAGATATATAAATGTAGTGTGAAACACAAATCCAGATATCAAAATCGATAAAAATCATTTACATTGTTAAGGGAAATGGAACTAGATCCTTATAGTGTCTTATATGTACAGTGACTTACTAAAACTCCAAGTCTTTTTTCCACTGACAGCAGTTATGTTTGCACATGGAACTGGGGCTAAAGTGTGCACTGTTCGAAACTCTGAGTTAGGCATATTTGGCACAAACAATTGCAAACTAAAGTATTTTCCTGTTACTAGTTATTTATAGCTAGTTATTTATCATTATATATTATTGCTGTTACTATTATTTGTGATTATTATTATCATTAATAATAATAATAATAATAATAATAATAATGACAAATAAATAAATAAATAAACTCTATTTTACCTTCTGTGGTGGGAAAATGTTTTAGCTCTGACAAAAGAAAAAAAACAATGATTTTAATTGAGGAAAAATCTTCTGTAATTTCCCAGATTGCATACCATGATGTTAATAACCTACAAGCAGTCCTCATATAACAAATGAGATCTGTTCAGTAAGTCTGTCTCTGTTTTGTAGGTAAGCCAGAAAAATAACAATACGGTGAATAATAATCATTATTTTAGAGTAATAATAAAAGTAATTAAATAAGGTACTGAACTGTGGCTCGAGCTGACAAACCACAGCAATGTTTTCAAGAGCATCACAAAGTATTGTTTTGTGCAACTTTGTTATTATGCAGCATTGAATTTGACTCAAATTGTTAACATAATAGGTTTTATATAAGAGCTGAGCTGATAATGTCAACAGGTGAATGTTTAATTTAATAAACTACCTTTTCTGTGTTCAGAATGATGTAACAATTAAGACCTTTAACAATCTTAATAGTGTCATGACAATGTTGAAATGCGGTATTTTTCTTATTGTCAAAGATGTTAATATTTGAAAAACCTGCTAATGAAAAACAGCTGCAAATCTGTTAAGTGAAAATATTCACGTGTTCTCCTCATTAGTAAAAGGTATGATTTTCTTTCAAACAATCTGGTGCTGGGAAAACCCAATACAATCTGGGTGCTCAGTTCATTTCAAATGACTGACAACGGCCCCATTAATAAATTTAGGAATAAGAATAACTTCAGGTCTTTCTTCCCACCTCCTCCCTCATTAGGGCCTCCCCACTTTAATGCTGTTATTTCTTTTGCAGACCAATTCATGTCCCAGGGAAGCCATGCCCTCATTCTCCCTCCAATTGGATTTACAAGATTCACCAGTGGAGCATAAACAAATTGCCATGGTAACACTGGGTTTTGTTACCATCCCTTTTGCCCCAAAAGCTTTGATTCTGATACGTTTGTATTTCCAGCTGACCACAGATGCGATCCACCATTCTTATATATACCTCTACTTTAAATCTTAAACTAAATGTGTCATTTTGTTTCTTACCGATAACTGTGCAGTAGGAGTATAAGTACTGGCAAACACTCATTTTCTCACATGTTACCATTCAAGTCTATTCTCCAAACTCAGGTCTTCTACTTCTGCAGACTGTGCATTCTAGGTGGTAGCAATATGGTTCACATGTTGTTTTGCCAGCTAAAAGAATATTTAATATGATATAATTTCTGTAAATTTAGTTGTAGCATGTAGATCAGAGATGAAGGAACCTGCTTTTTACTGTCGCCACACCTGTTACAATTTATATTAATAACAAAAGGATATCTTTATCTACTTAAATGTATTCTTCATGAAACGTCTGTTTACATATGTGCATGACAAAGTATAATCAAAATAAATGATTGCATATGTCAAGGGACATGTTCTGTCATACAAGAAATTAATTATTGTTTTTGTTTGAGAACAGAACAGTGTAAACAGTTAATGGAACATATTACTCATGAAACAAAGAAAGGATCCGTTTTAGTTCAGAAGTAAGACTACCAAATGTGGTTCAAAAATTGGAATAAGATATTCAACAATATTTAAAATAAGCTTATGATAAACCTCATTTGAATTTAAAAAACACTATGTTAAACATTTAACTGTCAAACAAAGGCCATGTAAAATGAGTTAAGTAGGTATTAGACATTTTTGTCAAACAATGAACTGGATAAATATATGGCAGTAGAACACCATCCCATCATTGACAGCCATGTGTACTATGCTGTAAAGTTTACACATTCGCTCATGTAACACAGTTTGTTTTACTAACAAAGAATAATAAAAAAGAAATGCTCTAATGGAACCACACCATTCTGGCCGGTCTGTTCTCACTGCTTACGGTTCTGGCAGCAACTGCAGCACAAACTAGTCAAAACACGAACCAGCTAAGGCGAAGTGTATTACACAGGCAGCGTAAGAACACAAATTGCAAACACTGCAAAATAGTAACGAAGGTCTTCGTTGTTAAGATAAGATAAACAAAAGACAATTCCTTAAAACAGTTTAGTATGAGTTAGTGAACTAGAGGCTAATATTTACGCATAACAAAAAAATGTAATATGTTCCTTTCTTGTCCACAAAAACATTACTTATTAAAATGAATTGGAATACTGTGGACAACCTAATTTAACTAATTTAACTTAAATGTGTTTTATCTAAATAAACATGCAGTTTTGTAAGACAATAATTAAACTTAAAAACCATATGCATGTAGTTACCAGCATGCTTTACACCACACTGCACATTTTCTAAATGGTGTAAACTGATATGATCATTGTTGTATTTATGTTAATGTGGTAACTGTGTAATGTTTGCTGTGGAATGTGTGTGTTATGTTAGCATGTACTGTAACCGTGATTGTCAGGTAAATTGTTGGCTTCCCTTTCTGTGCCACCAGTAGTATTAAACTGATAGAGGCTGTTAAAGAGAGTATTTCTGGCTGAAAAAGATGTCATCTCCTTTATTAAAATGCCTCAAGCATTCACCACAATATGTTTTCTTGCACTGTTTATGTGGCCCTACTGCACCAGAAACATTCGACTCTCTTTTGGTTTGTGAAGTTTGTAATATTGCCTATCTATTCTATCTCTCTTTCCCTCCTAAATAATAGACCTACATTTGTTTATTGGAATGTTAGCTGTTTAATAGTTATTGTAATGCAATTGTCTGTGGTTGCTTAGCAGGGAAAGGGTTCATTTGTTATATGTTATCAAATAATTGTTATATTTCTTTTTATATAATATATATCATATATATATATGTATTCAAAAAGCTTTGTTCCAAACATAATTGGAAAAAGTGGGAAGACAGTCTAACAATCGGGCCAAAAAAAGCAGCCCTTATTTGCTTAATGCCATTGCTCCCATTCTGAGCAGGCTGTTCACAGTAAATCATGACAGCAGCATTATGTATTTACCAACATAACGGCTAAAAAAAAGTAGAAAAGGGACAAGGGTTATGGCTGCACTTCCCCTTTCCTGTTTTGTTTGGTTTTTTTCCACTAAACACAGAATCTAGCATGAATGTGACCAATTAAACTTAGTGTTTTGTCCGTGCTTTCGGCGATGCAAATGAAGTTCATTCACGTTTTCAAGACGTGACATTGCTCTCAAGTCCCCCTGAATACGGTTCCCATGAGGGGCACCCTGCACTCACTCTATTCTGCCCTGCCGACCCCATTCCAGGAAAGTATATACTGTAGGCACATGACTTGGCATTTCCCATAAGCCCAAAATACCCAGAATTGGAAGGGAGATAGAACAGAGGGAAAGGGCGCTCTGGCAGGCTTTTGCGGCAGCTTCGGCTAGCCTGGCCCTATCAACTGCCAGCATTCATATCTCCCTCAATGGGCCTCACGCTAGCTATGAGGTAAGGGGGACTGAAAGCCTATTCTGTGAACAGAGGACATCTCACTGACAAGTGCACGACTGCCACTGAATAAAAAGCCCATATGTGGTAAACAGTAATACATTTATTTCTGTAGCCAAAAAGCAGCATGAAAAGATTACATTTCCACTGGTGTTAATAAAGTTCTTCCAAGAGACAAGCTAATCTATCCCCTCCCAAAAAAACACCCACTGGCAAAATGGTGAGTATAGGTACGCTCTGTTTTCCTTTAATTATGGATTAATTTAACTGGCAAAATGGTGAGTATAGGTATGCTCTGTTTTCCTTTAGTTATGTATTACTGTAATTTAACATTTAACTGGCAAAATAGTGAGTATAGATATGCTCAGTTTTCCTTTAGTTATGTATTAATTTAACATTTAACTGGCAAAATAGTGAATATAGGTATACTCTGTTTTTTTTTAGTTATAGATTAATATAACTGGGAAAATAGCGAGTATTGGTACCCTCTGTTTTCTTTTAGTTATGGATTAACTGGCAAAGTACAGAGTATAAGTATGCTCTGTTTTCCTTTAGTTATGGATTAATTTTCAGGTCATAAAAAATGTCTGCTTGCTGAAAGAGCTTGTAAAATGCTACAGAAATCTGTATTCAAAGAAAGAATATTACATAAAATCTTCCATCCAGCTTCTGACCACATATCCTGGTCAGAGTTGTGGGGAAATTTACTACATAAAAAGTAAAAACTTAATGCACCCACAATAAATATCTAATCTACCAATGAGCAAATTATCTTTGTAGAATTTTTGTGGCATAAAATATAGTCACATTGTTTTAAAGAAAATGAATGGTTTTCTGTGGCTAGTGCTACCCAATGAGCGCTTGTCTTTGCTGAGTGTGTTTGCTACTCAGTAATTATGCAATGTATACCTCTTTTTGTAATCAAAGACCTATTGTACCTATTGAACTAATAAAGGAAAAAGTCTTCAAATCCATTAATTTCCTGATTCATGAGTTAAAATAACAAAAGATAAATGGACAAAAATAAATGAAATGAGTCCCTTACTATGTGATGTCCATTCACTCCTTTGCATTCTAGTATTCAAGGACAGACAAGTATACATTGTTCTGCCTGTACTGCATGGAATAATGGCTTTTGTATTTATGTTAAACTGCCTTTGGTTTTTAGGAAGCTTGGTGTTTCTAAGAATGAGATCTGTGTGGTGCAAACAATTTTCAAGTGCTGCCATCCAGATGAAAACTAGGTGGCTTGCGATCGGTATTGGACATTGTCTGACAGAATAAGGGCCAACCTCAGTGGCTTAAACACATTACATCTGCCCTGCTTTGACTTCTATTCTCATCACTACGGCAAACATGGAGGCTACGAGGGACAGAATAATTAAAACATGGCTCCAGCTCTTCACGATCGAGGACCTAGTTTTAAGTAGCGACCCTGATGGGTCTGAGAATGAAGCCAAGGACTCACTGTGTGAATTATCTAATGATCCCAATTACCTCCACATGGTCTGAACATTCTCAGGAAGGGTTAGGAGTGCAGCAACCTCACATAGCAGTCATGGAAAAAATGAAGACTATCATTTGCTTTAGAGGTCCTACTTAAACCTAATAATAAAATCAACAAATAGTTGCCCTTATAATATGTAATACGATGTACCAAAGTAGAAATCAAAAACTCAAGTACTCAAGTACCTCAATTAGTTTAAATTTAAGAAAAAATGAAGGACATGTGCTTTACAGTTAACCATTTCATGTATTTTAAAATTACATAAGCTGAATGAAAAACCTGGTATTATTGCAAACTTTCTAAACATGCATCTTTGCATAGGTAAAAACATGAAACATCACACAGATAATCACAAAGATGAACATAAAATTTCCAGCCTTATGGATATTCCATAACTGACAGCCATGTAGGAATCTTCCCTTTCATGTGTATCTGTAGCTGCCCAAATAATTATGCAGTTTAAATGAATTCCAAACTCCACCATGAAGTGCAAGCTGGCCAGATTAACAAAGAAAGATGGGAGGACGAAAGAAATGAACACTGTGTGATACTGACCACTCATCATTTTAGAAGTCATTTATTTTACGGGGCAATTTTGCTTTTGGCGTAGGCATAGTCTGGGCCTGTTTCAGGAGGGATTTAGACATCGACCCAGTCTGCTTTGTCAAGCCGTGAGACAGAAGGGGGCTCTTTTTCCCCAGCTTCTGTCCATGGACAGGCTCGTGTGGCGCAGACGGGAGGGAACGGCTATCCCAGATGGACTTGCCGTGCTCCACTGGAGACGACGGCTCCAGGCCTGGATCCTGACGGCAGCCAGGACGGCCGGCTCCCTGGCCGAGGAGCACCCAGCGATGAAAAGCCGGCGGTTCTCCGCTGGGTTTCCTCAGAAGATGGACCATGACTATAATGCCTTACTCCTACTGAGGACGTCTCAGGCCGTGCCACCAGAGAGAATGACAAAAAATATTATATTTTAACATGGGGGAATAAATCCGCTGCTGACCTGACAGAAATATGCACAGTTAGGGAAACAGGGACTCAAGCAAGGTCTGAAGCAGGGACTGAATTAGGGACTGAAGCACGGACTCAAGCAAGGTCTGAAGCAGGTACTGAATTAGGGACTGAAGCACGGACTCAAGCAAGATCTGAAGCAGGTACTGAATTAGGGACTGAAGCAGGGACTCAAGCAAGGTCTAAAGCAGGTACTGAATTAGGGACTGAAGCAAGGAACATAGCACCTCAAAAATCTTGCCCATAGTAAAGTGTGAGACTAACAATACTCCTGTCTCCTCTGCACGGATATTCTTGAAATCGGCAGTAAATTTAACCTGCAAAGCTTGATATGATAAACCTTGTATAAACAGTGCTGAAACCCGGATCAAATATTTTTGCCAAGCAAATCGCGAACAGTTTGATTTTCTCTAATACTATAATAGTGCCACCCTACTCACTGGGCACAAATACACTTTGGTACTTTACTCTTACCATGTATAGCCTACAATACATAGAAAAAAGAACAGTGACTTAGTACTTTACCACTTACTCCAAAGACACTGTGTCACTTACTGCCATATTATGACCATGTTACATACATTTATCACTACAACTACTGAAAACTCGCACCTTTAAGCAAATTATTGTCTTTTACCATAATTTTTTTTTTTTTGCTCTCTGCATTCATTTAATCTCAAATACTGCCATATCAATTTGGATGCCTCTGTGTATGTATAAAATTTTGCAAGGATGGATCAAACAGGTAAATTAAATAGGTCAGTCAAAATTCAACCTAAAGCATGACTAGCAACATAACCCAGTATATATAAATATATTAAAGCATATTTCTGTGCTTAAGAAAGTGGGAGTTGCACAGGATTGTAAGTCCTGGCTCTGAACACTTCATTATGGTCTCGCCTCAAAGCGAGAAGAAAGCTGACCCCCGATATTTGTCTGGTGCCATTTCTGCCAGCTGCCGCCTCGTTTCCAGGTTACAGGTTACAATTATCAGTCCCATTGTCAGAAGCTAATAAGTATGACTGATGGTCCGAGCCCCCGAGTACTCCTAGTCCTCAACAAGTGTTGGCCTTTTTTTACCCAGAATCCCCCACCTCCAGAAAAAAACATTGCAGGGCACAAAGTTGGTGAGGTGCATGTGTTGCTCGAGTCAGCATGAGGCCAGATTGAGTTTGCCCCCCCCCAAAGGTGAGGAGGCTACATGTCCTTTACTAGAACTCTTTTAGTGGATTTTCAGTGCCTCTTAATATGAGGGAAAACCCAAATGAAACGGGACTTAATTTGCCTGGCATGTCTGAAGCCATATCAGGGGAAAACAGCAATTTCTACTCTATTGGTTTAATCTGGACCAATTTACATACCATTTTTACATCTTGTACATGACAGCCCTGTTCCGATTAAAAACGAATAGCTCTGCTGTTATATTATCACATATTAACCATATGCAGAATGGAAATGCTCCACGACTCATATGACCCTCGGTTTCCCACAGCAAAATCAAAGTTCTAGTTGCTGAAGACAACACAGAACAAGGCAAATGGATGGCCAATAGTTATAGTTTTCTTCTTTACACTGACAGTGTCAAATATTTATCTGTCTTTGTCTTCATTTGAACAGTTACAAATCATTGTCTGCTTTCCACCCTTGGACAAAAGACACATTCCTAGTTCATGTTCCCCAGATACGTCGACCAGATACCTACCATTTGCTCTCCAGACCAGACGGGAGGAAAAAGGGCCAGAAGTTAATAATATGAAGACAAGATGCTTTTCTTTTTCCCCGACAAAAATTATATATATATAGTACAGATATAGTGCAGCAAATGGCAAACAGCCACTCTATGCAGTTAGAAACTAAACACTGAAGTGTAGCCTATTACTAAGACTGAAGTAAAACCCCCATATAAAATCTGATCAGATGTATTTTTGATTGTATTTTACAGCATTCCTAATGATATGTTATATTTTGCAACTTTTATCATATAGTATATATTATTATATGGAAGACTATACCATTGCTATCTTTGATTTTCACGACTGAAAATCTGCTTAATTACAGTTGACTATGTACACACAGCTTGTGTTATATTAAGTTCTTCCCCAAGATAAATAGCGCTACATTTGTTAGCAGATGCGTATACACGGCTGTGCTCTAGCCCTTCATAGCCAAACAGACTTTTTTTTATTACATAGCTTGTACAGTTTTTCAAAGCAGCAAGTAGTGAGAAGTTCCAGATTGTCCATGTCTTGCGAGAAAAAACATGTAAGGGTTACACTGGGAATTATTTACAGTGTTATACACCCCTGTGAAGGAAGTATTTATTAAACGAGAATCACATTAAGCAGTAATACTAATACTATCACTGAAATAGTTTTTTTTTTGATTGTATGAATTTAATGTACCATTTTTTTTTGCAGGAATTTCATCTATGGTGTGGCAGGTAAGTTCCTATTTCCCATCAAGCCTTGTTTTATGCAAAATAACAGAAATAAGTGTTGATGGAGAAATACAGGGTTGGGGACAGGCCACTCGAAACCTTAACAATTACATTCAAAAGATCAAGCTCTTCTTTGATTATTAAAGGCCTCCTTTTATATCCAAAGCCTTTGATTTCACAATATACAATTTCACTTTCTTGTAAACCTTGCTCACTCATATTTTTGGCACTATAGAAAACTTTATGAAAATTCAGGGAGATGTTACCAGTGACCCTGTGCAGGATGAGTGGTTGGGAATTGATACAATTTAATTTTTGCATTGACTAAATACAATTTATATTGATCTAACAGATTCTGAAATGCCCTGCATTTGAAGTAAAAGGTTTAAATAAAGGCCTTAACCCTGACTGCTTAACATGTGCTGGATGCTAGTTGACTCAGCTCTCTGACCTCCAGCTTTCCTCATGAATTACCTCATGAATGTGTCTCTTAATACATGTATAGTAAATGAGGAGAATAAAGAGCCAGAAATAGTGACATAACGCATGATTCAATTTCTGACAGCTTTCCGTTTTTCCTTCTGCATTCTTTCCAAATTTGAGCCGGACCGGGTGTTTTGAATTCATGCAGCTGCATGACAAGTTGGGCCGCTTGCGGATTCAGATCAGCTTTTCATTACACCCCTAAGAAGAAGCTCTTCCAAAGCAAAGTGCGTATTCCTTCACAGACCACCATGTTCAGGAGGGCTGCCCCATTATACAAAATGTAAACATTAAGGGAGAAAACGCATACCAGCCAAAACAAATTCATGTTACACTGATTTATTTCCCCTATTTTCAAATTGACCCAATACAAGTTTTGGATATGCATGTATTGCCAGTATTACCAACAACCCAAAATCTGACCAAGAGGACATTTTTTTATGCAATCTTGGAAAGTTAAATGGCGCGTAAACATTGTCCATGGAGATGGCAACTAACTGATTAAGCAGTAATGGCACATAATTGTATTGGAAACTTTAAAATCCCAGAAGGAATGAATCAAAATGATATTAATGAATGGGCACAGAAGAGAAAATTAATGAGTTCAGAGACGTGAGCTGATATGAGCCTGATGTGTCCTTCAGCTTCATCAGGCTCTCTGACAGAAATTTAGCCCTAGATTATTTTTCCATTATTTTTTTCCAGAGGTCAAATGTTTGATTCTTAACAAGTCTAAGCAGCTCAAAACATGACCTGATGTCTATTACATTTGCATCTTTCTCATTGTCAGTGTCACCAACAAGCCTGAACATCTTTAGGGCTAATGATCCAATTCTTAGATGAAAAACATGCGTATCAGTTATACATATAGGTTGGGATGTTTTGTCTCTATATAAGGGACATGCATGTACTCCACAGCCTGCAATAACATTCAGCAACACAGCTGGAAGTCGGCAGGCTGTTCCAGGAAAAAGAATACAAGCGCTACATAATATTCCACTCCAGACGCACACATATGCAATTCAGTTAAATGACACGTCTTCAAACCTTTGTAAGAAATCTGAATGTTTGGGGGAAAACTCCTCATACAAAGGGCAGCGCTGTAAGAAAATACTTTACTTCCACAGTATAATTATTACAGTATATATTTATAATAACTCTCCTGGTATCTTCATTGTAAAGCTAATCGAAGCATGCATCATTGAAGGAAACAACATGGCTATGAAAGTAATAAAGAATTCTTGCATAATAATTTGTACCTGTTAGCTTAACAACAGTACAAGCCAAGCTATGTCTGCACTTGCTGGCTCTTGGGCCATGTCTGGGGGCTGACAGGACCTACTGTGAAACCCTAATTTTTTTAAGCTATTAAAAAGGGGGTGAGAATTAAGAGAAAAGCACATACTGTACACATATGTGACGGCTGCACACATTGTTAAACATTTTAGATATAAAATCAGACCATTAAAATTTTCATTTAATATTTGCAATACTTATTGACCTAGTTGTTTAAATTAAGAACAGATCATCGAGTCAAAATAAATGTATGAATACTGACTGCAATGAATTCCCTAACAACTCAAGACTTCAAGTAAATTCTACAGGAAACTATTTAATACATTTTTTTTGTTTTTTTAACTTGGACGTATTCCTTATGAACATGGAAATATTTATTGTTCGGCATTTTCCTGGAATTTTACAAGACTGAATACATGAATAAAATAAACAGTATTGCTGAAGCATCTGCATTTAATAAATTATAAAATGACACATATTGTTTACCCTTGTTATGTACTACCTCCTATTTGTGATCTCCTTTGAAAAATAGTCTGCATATAAATATTTATCAGAAACAACTGTTACTTAAAGAGCATTTAATGCATTTGCAGATGTATAATTCATCTGATGATCCAATGTGTGCATTTTGCATGGTAGGCTACGTGGAAAGATACCGTATATACAGGTCTGGAGAAGACTGAGAAACCACAGCAACGTTCTGGTTTTACTTATTTCTCAGTTTATGGGAATGTATGTGTGTAAAATACACATTTTTTGTAAACTGCAGCCTGGCTCTTCCCTGATTCTCATTGACGAAGGGCTTCTTCCTGGCTTTATGGGTCTTTAACGGCTTCTGGGAGTCCTAGCAGTCCTAACTGTGCTAACAGTGCACTTCACACCACTTAATGTTTCTCATTCTTTTCGAAAGGTCACATGATGTCATCCCCTGATTCATGAGGCACTGTTGTGTAAGTTGGCAGTCATCGCTGGCACTAGAAAGTTGCTTCAGCCCTCTAGTTGGCTGATTTTTGGTCATTGCCAGTGTCTCCTGGTTCACCTTGTTCATGTGTACTGCTGTCTTTGACTTTGAGCTTGGAAGAAGCAGAACAAGGATTAAACCAGGATTTAAGAATGCATTTTTTTATTAAAGAATGTAAATAAAGTGGTCTCTTAATTTGTTCCAGAGTCGAATGTGCATTCCCTTTGAGCTGAGCAGACTGATATTATCCTCATTCAAAAACTATAGTTCAAACAATTCAAACAAAAGGCTGTATATCAAATACAATGGCAGAAATGATCTAACACCTTTCATTAATCTTTAGGGCATAAAGATAATCACTACAATATTCATTACACACCTGCTCATAAGACGGCCGATAACCCACAATAGGCATCCCTCACTACTGGAGGCCCTTCCTATGAGAACAGCCGCTTTACGCCCTACAGTATTAACCTGGGTATAGAACCCTCATGATGCCCTACAGCATTAACCTGGGTATAGAACTCTCATAATTCCCTACAAGATTAACCTGGGTATAGAACCCTCATTACACCCTACAAGATTAACCTGGGTATAGAACACTCATGACACAGGCTGGTGTATAAACAGCCTGGTTCTTGTCCTTTTTCATGGGTCTATGATGTTCTAGTATGATAGCAGGTTTGGCTTGTTGTTTCCCACATGTGATGGCCTGTCGGCTATATTGTAGAAAATAGAGTCTGAGTGCAAAGCCAATACAGTAGCTTGATCTGAATATCAGAAGTCGAACCGTGAACGCTGACCTAATATAAATTGTACTGGCCAGAAAATTAATCATATTACAATGCAATTCTTACTTGAATGCCTTCTTCACAGACTGGACGATTAACCAAAAAAGCAGCACAACATTACAGTAACTAACAATAAATAAACCACGGACTTACATGTACTATTAGAGCATTTATGTAATTTATTATACTTTATTTTACTAGGTAAATTAACTGAAAACCAGTTCTCACTGCTTTACGTGAAACTCGGGAAAAATAGCAGATTACGCATCGAAACTGCCTGGGATACAAATGTCATGCATGTAACTAAACTTTTCAGCCAATAAAGGCAAAGGTGTGTCTTCACGGAGGCGGTTCCAGTTTGTGCAACCATAATGCATTGTGTCAGGATCAGAATGCGTTGCTTTAAGCCAGCAATGTAAGGAAGTGGAACGCACCCAATGACCGGACTGGGAAAACAAACTGAAACGCGGACTTAATACAGAGGACTAATGACAACAACCACAAACAGTTCATCACATGGGGATCCCACACAAGGTTAATGAGCAGGCGTGGGACACGGAAAAAGCGGACAATAGGGGCAGGACAGGGTAATGTTGAGATAAGATCTTTATTGTTTTGGAAGCCATTAAGAAAAAAAATGCTCTTCTTGTTTTATCCTGTTAATTTTGTGTTTAAATACAAAAAAATACAATAAAACATATTTAGGTCTAATTTTGAGGGGGGGGGATGGACCAATTAATTGGTTTTCCATTATTTCTTATGGGAAAAATTCGATCAGAACTCAAACTTTTTAGGATTCGATCCGAAGTCCGGAACGAATTAAGTTCGAAAATCAAGGTACCACTGTACTGTCATCCTGACCCTGATGTGTGTTTTTTTTGACACTTAGAGGACTTATATAATGCTATAATAATAAAATAATATTATCTGTATAATAACAGATTCCATAAACACTGTATTAAATTGTACTGGTGAAATTTCGGGGTGATTAAATTCTAAAATGCCCATTAAAAACCTTACTTTTCTCTTTACTGGATTTGCAAGCTGAAATTTATGACTAGCATTTAAGACTTTCATTGTAATTAAAAAAATATATGTAGTGAAGATTCAAGGAGGAAAATTCTTTAAAGTTATCTTGCCCGGCTAGCCCAAGGAGCGAGAATTTACTGTGACATTTACTGAGCGTGAAATCTCAGGTGGAGCCCCAGGGTTAAGGAATCATGCAGGAATCAGACTGGAGCAGAACCATCATACAGGAATCAAATTTCGAATTTAATCTAATGGCACATATATGCCATGTGAATTAGAATAAGCCAAAAAACTGACATCACAAAGGTGGTTAGTCTCTACTTTGAATGAAAAAGGCTTATCGGTTATTATGCGAAGAAGCCTAATGGGCATTTCTCAGAAAATGGAATAATGCTGAATATAGTGACTATACAGTATCCAAAGCTTTATATGGGTTATTAAAGACATGCTGCAAAGGAGAAGCAGCTCGAAGCACCTTGAGAGCACACAAGTTCAAAAGAGCGGAGTAATATGAACCCCGAGCCAGACTAGTCCCAGCAGGATTTGCTACCCTGGAGTCAATGATTCCCTCTTGCATTAATATTATATGCTCAGTTAAAATAATATACACTAAATTACAAGATAATTCTTTACTGTGCAGCACAATTAAGCAGGCCTCAAGCAAATCTATTAGCAACTCTCCTATCAGACAGCAATACGTTCCTGCTGTCATCGAAGAAAAAAAATACTCTGTTTAAAGCCTGTTTAAATTTTTCTTTCTCCTCCACTTGCTTGTTATCTCAGTAATTCTGAAGTGTCTGTGTTATGTTGTTCTAACTTTGTTTCAGAACCAGTGTGTAGAAGACTGGTGTAAGGAGCTGTGTACTGGTGAATCAAACTCTGAACTCTATGGTCCCCCAAGGAGGAGTTATGTGCACCATTGCACTGTTGAAAGGATGCTACCCGTGTATGATTTCCAGGCAATGCAGCGGTGTGGTGGTGCTTTGCTGGATCTGAGGTTCTGCACAGAGAACTAATAGAAATCTATAGAAATCTGCATAGAGTGACTGGGATTTTGAATGAGAAAGGCTCCCATAGCATCCTGCAGCGGCACGCCATTCCATCAGTCAACAGAATGATCGGTCAGCCATTCTTTACGCAAGAGGACAATGAGCCCAAACATACCTCCAAACTGTATCACAACTATCTGAAAAGGAAAGAAAAAGAAGTGAAGCTGAAACTTATTTTAGCATTTTCTAGATTTTTCTTGTACAAACCAGGTGTGATTCAAAGCAGAAGTCACCCCACATGACATACCGCAGTTGAACCTCCTGAATTCCAAAGCGTGTTTGGTAAAGGTCTTTGCTTTGCTGAGCTTAAGTAATAAGAATTAATTAATCATTAAACATATGGTAATGATGTCGGTCAAAACTTAAAGTATTGAACATTCCACTTTTATAATGACACGTCACGTGAATGCAGACAAAGGTGTCTCATTCAGAGAAACGCAGACGTCACGTGTGTTGACGCAAAAGCAGTAATCGATTGAGCTGTATACCAATTATGAGCTGAGACCCTCCATCTGAGTTCTGGGTAAACGGCGCCATGTTTGCAAATCCCCAAGCACCTTCACTGAGGGCAAAATGTCAGCATGAGCCAGCTGTGAAATGGGGCTTAGAACATAAGAAATTTACAAAGGAGAGGAGGCCATTCGGCCCATCGAGCTCGTTTTGGCAGAACTTAACTCATAGCTCAGAGTTGTTAAAATCTTATCTAGCTCTGATTTAAAGGATCTCAAGGTTTTAGCTTCCGCTACACTAGCAGGAAGAATATTCCATACTCCAATTACATGCTGTTTAAAGAAATGCTTCCTCAAATTAATTTTAAAATGTTCTACCGCTAATTTCTACTTATGGCCACGAGTGCTAGTATTTAAACTAATATTCAAGTAACCATTTGGCTGAACAGCATCCAGACCCGTTAGAATCTTATATACCTGGATCATGTCCCCCCTTAGTCTCCTTTGTTCAAGGCTAAACAGATTCAGCTCAGCTAACCTCTCCTCATAAGACATTCCTCTAAGACCAGGAATCATTCTTGTAACCTCCTGTTGCTCCTTTTCTAGGGCAGCAATGTCCTTTAAAGGTATGGTGACCAAACCTGCACACAAGATTCTACGTGGGATCTTACCAAGGAACTGTATAATCGTTATTATATTAATAATCATTTTTGCTCCCTGCATGGATTACCTTACATTTATCTATGTTAAATTTCATCTGTCAGGTATCAGCCCAGTCACTATTTAAATCCAGATCCCGTTGTAGCCTCTCTGCTGCTAGATCAGTATCTGCTACACCACCCACCTTGGTGTCATCTGCAAATTTAACCAGTTTACTGTATTTATTGGTGTCAATATCATTAATGTAAATTAGGAACAATAGTGGTCGTAAAATTGAACCCTGCCTGAATGCATGGTTAAACAGGGCCCCCATTTAAAAAGATCAAACTTCTCCAACAAAAACTCATATAAGGAATATCACTGAAAAGAAATTCAACACAGAAAATGTACAGAATCCAATCATACCCAGTTGAGTGTCCTAAATATCCCATGGTAATCACTCAAGACAGATGCAACAGATGCGACTTAAGTGTAAAAAGCCGGTTAAAAATTTAGCTCTCTAGATACATTTTTATATGTTTCAGAATTTCAAAAACTAAACCAAAGATAAATTCATATAATGAAAGTTAGCTGTTATATTAACTTCTGGTAAATATTTTAGTGGTGTATCAGTTTGGTGTTATTGCGTTAAACCTTCGGGTTAGCGGTTCCCACTGCTGTCTGTGGAGCTTCTCTCTCCAGCTGGAACACGATTCCACGGAATGAAACTCAATACGGATTTGCCACACTGTGATGCCGGTTCCCTTCTTTTAAACGTTAAGCCAGTAGTTTATCGATTTTAAACCAAACGCTTTTGTCTCCACAGCTGAAACCTGTGCTTTTTTTATCTGAAGCAGTTCTGCCAAAGAAAAGAACAACAATTAAATTAAATCAAGCGGCAATCAATACTTTCATTAAAGGACACTATAATACCATCTATACTCAAACGTCAGAGGTATATCATATACGCATGACATTTATTTTCCATTATTATCATACAATACCTCTTTCAAACTTCATTTATGAAAGGTCACTTGGCCAGACAAAATAATAAATTCCTCACTGAATTATTAAGCATGTTGCGAGACTTTTTTTTGCCCCCTCTAATGGCATTCAGAAAATTCAGGGTGTTAGCCAGAGAGAGAGAGACTGGGAGTCTATGAAGCTGCACTGGGGGTGTGAGAATACAAACCTGTGGATTAGCTGCTGCGGCACAGCATGAATCCACCGTGCTCAGCCTCTGCAGCTGCCGTGATGCCGACCGGCTAAGGCTCTGTGAGCCTTGGATGAGGCGTTAGTATTACATCTAATCCATTTTCTCACCTCCACCATAACCCCCATAAAAAAAAAACTGCCCCCTATAGACCAGAAGACCCTTTTCAGGAACAAGCATTACTGACGAAGGTTAGGCAAGCCCAGCTACAGCAGGCTGGGGCCGTCCGGGAAAGCCAGCGGCTGACAGGTACCCGGGAGCTGCAGCCATGTCGGCCCCGAGGGCCGTGCACTGGGGCCCACCTGACGGGCGCGGCAGCATGAGGACGGAAGAGGATCCTGCCTAAAGTCAAACCCCAACCTCCACCTGATGCTTCCACTTCCAAGGAGGCAAATCTTTTCAGAAAAATAAATGGAAGAATCTCTTATTCCCGGGGCTTCTACTGCTATTCCTCAGTTGCTCAGATCCGTTTCACATACTCTTGGGCTAAAGGTTCAGGACAGTGTTATGTTTCATATTGAAAATTATGCAAGCAAGAGTCCATCTGGTAGAACCTGACACTTAAAGCGCTGTAAGCTGAGGAGGGACTGCGTTGTCCATTAAACTAAACCTTCACTGTAATGTTCATCCTAATGGGTTTTGGAATGGATGTCAGATCCATCCGTTTCACAAGCCCTTAGTCTGAATGCATGGTTAAGCAGGGGCCCCATTTAAAAAGATCAAGCCTCTGTTGTGGACCGCTCATGTCCTGTCTGTCACACATGAGTGCTGCCGCTAGCCACTTAAAAGCAGACGGGTGACATTTTGGCCTAACTGCGTGGAGCAGCAGCCACATTCCCGACCTGCACCTTGTTGCTTATCTCCTGGTATTGCTGCCAAATATCAGCCCTTCCTCCCTTCATAATACCAAGGCCATCAAAGACACCCCAAAACCAAAACTTAAGCTCAAGTTGTGCCGGCGCCAGAGGGCAGGCTTTGGGGGAACACTGTGGGTCACCACGCTATGTTGTATGTTATGTGTGCAGCGATTTAACTTGAAAGCAGGGGCAGGGTATGTTACAATCACCTGACACCTCATAGGTGAAACTCGTTGGGCCCCGCTTTGTAAAATTAAACAGCATGTGTCCCCAGAAAGCAAACCCAACCATAAAAGCATAAAGTGCATTGTTTGATGTTAAGAGAGCTTTCTTGAAAGCGAGTACATCATGCAAGTATGTAACCAGTCAATAGTAAGCTATTTTTTTTTTTAAATGACCCCAGTGGTTTTACATTATTGTAAATTAAGCAATATTACATTTCTGCATTTCTCTCCACAAATTGACATCATATTTTTTTAACTTTTTTCATAAACAATCATTACTGACTATTCACTGGTTTTAAGCCTACTGCCTCAAAAATCTAAAAAATTAAAGAAACACAAAGAAAAGAGAATCATCCATCTCCCATAATCACTTATGCTGTAGAAAGTTGCAATGTGAAAAAAAGCAATATCTGTAAAAATCTGATTAGAATTTGTAAAAATGTAGCCACTTTGAACTGTCAGACTATCTATTGAGACAGATGTCACTATATATTGCAGATCTTTCTTCTAAAAATGCTGTATGTAATTGTGTGTCAATCTGTGGCAACCTGAGGCTTACTATACTGAAATTAGCCCAGCTGTCTTCATAAACGCCGCCAGCACAACTTTCATGCTGACAGACCAGTTGCTTTCTGTAAGTGTAACATCAGCATGACTGCCCTCACGATGGCTGCCTTTACACTTTCATTCTTTGTGGGCTTAGCCATCCCGAGGTGGATCTGAGTTCCTGCACATTGTGATCAGATCGGAATTCCTGTGAAATGTGATCAGAACTCGGGTGAAGCAGGGGAGTGGAAAGAATGAATCGGAGGCCCTCCTTAAGACTTCTTTTCTTGTGTGTGACTAAACCCCAATGAGCTGCATGGGTTTATAAAATAGTTTAAAGTTTTGTGTCACCTATTTAGATTGTGACAAAGTTAATCCTATGATTGTCATTAAGCACAGGAACGTTGATCAAATTGCACAGATGAGTCTGAACTTTCCCTTTATAACTGGCTTTATAACTGTCAGAAAGACAAATAGCATATTTTACACATATAACCTACCTAACATTTATCCTTAGTTAACTAGGGCCAAAAATTAATCTTAACTATATAATCATGAGATAAACGACAATGGAAATGGTAGGGATGGTGTTGCTGGTACTACTTTGTATGGTAAATCTGCTAATGCCTTCTGAACCCAATGTTAACTTTTTATTTTCAATGCAGGTTGTCCAAATAGCATTTTATGTAATTGTTGTTAGGTCTCTTGCTCAAGATCATTTGCTAAAAAAAAATTGGTTTGGGTCAGGAACTTCTAAAAACAGCACACAAAAACCAGCACAGTATAATTTCAGAAGTTAAACACCACTAAATAAATAACGATTGCAGAAAGTTACCACAGTGGAGTTTAAGGCAGTGTGCAAGTCACATTTTGGATTATCAAATGCTCCAAAGTATCTGAAAGGGTAGACTAATCCATGGTCATCCAGAAAAGCAGCATGTAGAGAAATATGAGAATAAAAAGGAAATCTAAAAATATATTTTTTTAAACAAAGACGTAGTGGAATTATGGTGAAAATCCCATAAGGCTATTGAGCGTGATGTAGTAGCCCATGCAAACATAGAGTAGTGATATTCCACATGGCCATCTTAGTGGCCTTTGCGATACTTCTCCATAACCACCACCTCCCAGCATAAAACCATCACATCCGGCAGCAACTGGAACAATGTTTGTTTAGCATCCATGTAAAGAAAGAGATTCTAATACTAATGCAGGATAATGACACTCAACAAAGAACTTAATCTTCTAATGGTGGTGTGTGTTCTGAAAAATAGCAACATACATATCCTGAGTGATCCCACATAGAATATGGGTGTATGTGACCATTAGCTTATATACCTATTTAATAAACAGATCCTATAGTTAGCTGAACAGTTAGATATGTGAGATAACCACACTTAACTAGTAAAAAAAAGGAAAAAAAACAAAATATTAAACATTTTGCTCAATATATATATATTTAAAAAAAAAAAAAAAAAAAAAAAAAACAATTTAGGCTAAAAACACATGCTGGGTATATCCTTTAAAAAAAAACACAATCAGAATTTCAAGTGCTGATCTGAATAAACTACTAGGTCCATCTGGGCGCCAGGCATATGCAAGCAGAACAACAATGATCAATCGAGATGTGCAGATAAACATCATATTGCTTGAGAAAACGGCCATTAACCTCTTATTTTTACATCTGTTTGCAACTGCTACTTTGTTTAAAACACATGTGGAATTCCGAATACCTTTAGCATTTACAAATATCATAGCCACTCCACAACTACCTGAGTAGCATTCATTATTCACTACACATGTATTGTACTTGTATTTAGTAAAATTTGAAATTATGTTGAAAGTTCTATGTTATATTGTCTTTTCATCGTAAGAAAAGTTAATGTGATACAATTTATCTAACGCTTACCTGCATTCACAATACATGCGTCTTTATCAAGTAGATATGCTTTCTGAAAGCTTCGTGATAGTTCAGAATCACTTTACAGTAATTCAATTTCCCAGTAAATTTTGTGGAAAAAATGTATGATGTGTATTTAAAAATATTTAAGACGATGCATTATGATGTTAAATCACAGGCCAATAGAAAACTATTTTTTTTTAAAAAACTTCCAAGTTCGATTAAACCTTGTACGTTAAATGCATATAATTATAAGG
>JAABNY020000037.1:4447827-4464790 GCA_015164015.2 Brevimyrus niger
TACAATCAGGGCAAAACAGGAGGTAACGATGGGGGCGTGGCACACAATCAGGATCGTTGGGAGCGGGACGTCACAACGTTGAATCTGAAAAAATAATAATTTATGAGATCATTTTATCTCATAATGGTAATGTGTGTACGCAATTTATACAACCAAAATCATTATTAATCATTAAAGTGTAGGATAATTATTCCATCATTTGATTTCTTATGTTAAGGTCAGTCTTTTTTCCAGTCTGACGAATGGCAAACATTATTCCCCAAAGTCCACAAAATACTTCCTTTTAACATTAGTAATACTTTTAACACATATAGACACCTACTGTATGAAATAGGGCGGAGCAATGTGGCAACATATTTTCATAATCACAATATAATTCAAGTCATTATTTCTTAACAGGCAGTAAACAAAAATCCCTACTTGAAAAAAGTGATAAATTTAATGAACTGTAAATTGAAAACTGATTTTAATAAATCATACAAAAATTGTTGTTGGCTGTTCAGCTTGAAAATGCTGACAGTGCAGTTTGTTGCTGGGCTTTTTGCTTGGCTGCCATGCTGCTCTTTCCACAGAGCAGGTCTGACATTGCTGGTAGACTTGTTACCTGTCCTGCAGTGGAACCTACTGTACAACGCTGTAACCAATACAGGATGTGATTTCTCTCATGTTTCATCAGATTGACAGTAGAGACTTTATTTTCTGGTGTTTGTCACTGTCTGTTCTACTGCATGGCGATGCTGTAAGTGGTGAAATGACTTCGCAGTATTTTCAGTTTCAGTTTTCGGCACAGTTTACAGTGCACAGCCCCAGTGTGTTGCATCGGACTTCTAATTGCAAAAACACCACCAACATAATTTTGCCTTTGTTTTATCTACTAATTTAAAAGAGGTTGTGGCTGATGAACTGTCACTCTTCTTTAGCAACACTTGAAGCTTCCTCCAAAGGAGTGCGTACCTCTTCTATGATAGTACCAACACAGCTACATGTAGCACTGTCACACCCTGCTCTGAACGCTCCTCATTGTGTGCCACGCCCACCTCGTTACCTCCTGTTTTTGCCTAATTGTGGTCACCTGTTGCTCGTTCAGTCTAGCTTGTCTTTTGTATTTAGTCCGTGTCTCTGTTAGTTTCCCCAGATTGGTCATTGAAGTCTACATGTTTGAGTACCCTTTTTTTTTCCCCATTAAACCCCTTTATTTTCATCATCCTTGTTGCTCCTGCCTCCCTTGTCTGCTCGTCACTCACCAACCGTGACATAGCACGCTCTGCTAACTCAAATTTGCTGTGTTTGCTGGACATACGTTGTCCATTTTTAAAAGACTGCCATATGATTGTTTAGAACTGTATTCATTTCTGTGATGTGACAGGTTGACGTGTTCTATCGAGAAATGTTCCTCATGCATGACGGTATATACACATTTCTCTTTTCCTTGTAAATTAAATTTTTATATAAATAAGTCAATATATCATTTGTAGTGGCCAGCCCTACTACCAAAATCTTTTCACAAAATATTTTACCAATCCATAGTCTAGCTCCTGACCTCGAAACTCTTTTACACTCAACACATCTCAAAAAATAAATAAATGGTCTTGAATCCGATCTTTTCATGATGTTTTTTTCTTTACTATAAACTTAACACTGTACAAAACAAAAGACGAATTTCTACAGTAATTGCTACGAATATACATTACACGACATGAAGTGACGGAACAAAAGACCGTGATGCTCCTAGATTCAAGGCTTCTACTGTCATGCGTCCTTATGCTTTTTACACTAAACTCAGCAGCCAATCAACTTGCATCACATGGCAATTACATGCTAAAGTTACTACTTCTTACATTATAACAAATACAAAGCTATAAAAATATTCAAATACTCAAAATATAACTCAAAATTCTATTACAAATATTGATAAAATATTAAATCCAGATAATCAAATGTGCATATTTAGTTACAGCAAAAAATAGCTCTAACAATAGTATAACAGTCATAAATGATGTAATGTAGCAAATTGCGTATATTTCATACATGCAGCTACTACACAATGTAGATAAAAAGAGTACATCTGTTAATAAAATCCAGTGAAAATACTATGGTCAGATCAAACTATACATTTAAGGACACTGTGCAACATCACCACGATCAAATGAAATTGTAGCATTATCAAAACTGAAAGCATAAAAGAAGTGGCAAAAAAATGGACTAAATTAATAAGGCCGATGATCCAAACTTTTATACAGGTGATTTTTCTGACATTCACATCATCCAGACACAGGGAAGTTTGGAAATTGTGAGGGCCGGTCTTTCTACCCAAATCTGTTGGTTGATCTCAGCATATTTACAGGTCATTTGCAAGAGAAGATTAATGTATAATGCTTTATTTAATTGGTGGCCAACTGGTTGATCGCAATTGGGCTGCTTTTTACTACCAGTCTACCCCTGACATCATCCCAACATGAGAGGGTTTTATTTTAAATATTCAGTCTGAATCATTTGGGTAGTTTTCTAGTCATAACTTAGATGTTCTTCCCAGTTGATTCTGGTGTCCATCAGGGGCGTGTTCTTGCTCCTACTCTGTTCAATGCTTGTATGGACTGCATGTTCGGCAGGGTCTTAGGGGCCACCGGCTCTGGAGCATCTGTTGGTCAGGAAAGATTTACTGATCTTGACTTTGCCAACGATGCTGTGATCATCACAGAGTCAATGAGAGTTCTGATTGGGGTTCTTGAGAGGCTGAGTGAGGAGTCTGCATGTCTGGGTTTGTGAGTGTCCTGCATAAAAATGAAGATCCGGGCCTTTAATGACCCCTCGTGCACAGCCATCAGTGTGTCTGTATGCGGAGAGAATGTTGACCATGTTGAGAGGTTCACTTACTTCAGCAGCAACATTCGTACCTCTGGTGACTCTTCACAAAGTCAGTAGACGGGATTGGGGGAGCATAGTAAGGGGTGTGTAGTGATCCTCATATCTTTGCAGGAGGACAAAGATCGAAGTATTTAGAGTCCTGATGCTCCCTCTCTTGCTGTATTTTTATGAGACTTGGATGCTATCCAGTGACCTCAAATGAAGACTGGACTCCGTTGGTACTGTGTCTCTTTGGAGAATCCAAAGACTTTGGTTAGACTTTGTGTCAAATGAGCCATTGCTCAGAGAGCCCTGAATGATGTACATTACCTGTATTATGAGGGAGCAACAGTTACGGCACTACAGCCAAATGGCGCATTTCCCTGAGAGCGACTTAAAAGTTCTTATCTTTTTACTTAGAAGCCAATATACTTTAAATTTTAACCTACAATGGCAAATGTGTTAGAAAATTATTTAATGGTTCAGAAATGGTAAATATTGCGTACAAATGTCTTGACATCTTTACAACAGGTACCAGATTTGTATCAAACAGATATTTATTTATTTGTTTGTTTGTTTGTTTTTTTGTTTGTTTGCCTGCTTGCTAGCAGAACCACAAATGAGACAAGTTTTGGTGAAACTAGTGAATTTTCTGCCACACTCAGCACTTGTTACTTGTAAGCATAAAAGATCAGCCTAATGTCGGGTCGTAATTGGGTAAAGGATGTTAAATCATTTATGCTGTACATGCAAACACTCATATCTCTTGGGATGCATGTGATTCAATTGCCTTGTGAATTAAATTTATGTGTTTTGCTTGTATGTTTGTTTCTTGAATGTTAAAATTCATGTGTATTTACGGTTGAATGGAATATTAAGTCCACCGTAGAAAATCCTGACTTAATCTTTGAACAAGGTGTAATTACAAGGTATCTGCAGTGTGTTTTAATGTATAAGTGATTAATTAGTGTAGTATCGATAAATGTATTAGAATGTATTACTAGTAAAATAAATCAGCCTAATGTTTGGTAATGGTTTAAAATTTTATTAGAGTACTTTATGTCTCAAGTTCCCCCATGGTGATTCACTAACTGCAGTAAACATAATAATCAAAAGATCATTTTCCTAGACTGATTTGTATCAGGTACTTACCATCCTGAACATTATGTTATCACCTTACTGGCTGCAAAGTCTCTGAAATTATCTGTATATTTGAAATAAACACTTCTAAAAACCAGAAGTGAAAACTAAAAATGAGGAAACAGTTACAATTACCTGAAACATCTGAACTATCCATCTACATTGCTGATATGAACGTACTTGCCTTAGATCTGCACCTTGTTGCCATATCACCAAGTACTGGAATACCTGTCTGGGAAAGCATGAATAATAATAATGACGTCTGCTTTTTCAGGTGGAACTGTGCAGCCAGTTTTGTCACAGAACTGATACATTCACAGCAGTCGGTAACAAAGCAGCAAAGTGAGTTTTAAGCGATTTTGTGATTTTCAATGCATTGTATTACAGGTAATAGGAATTCTGGGCAAAATACTCTGACAGCATTAATTGTTATACATTACATGCCTTTTATTTATTAATGTTTTAATGTTATTGTAATTCTTATTAAGGAATTAGCAGCTGCTTTAATACAAATGAGTTTCCTTTACATTTTGGATATTTTGTGAGCAGTCCTCAAAAGTACAATAGATCTCTTTCTGTTGTAGAAACCCCCAGTTTTCTGGAAATGTAGCTTTGAATATTACATATTATTAATTCATTTATTTTCAGTACATGCAGGCTTACATATATTTCTGTTTTGAGTGGAAACTGGAGAAACCACTGTAAACACAGGCTGATTCCACTTATACTGACCTTCTGTATCCTTTGATGTGATTTATTACATTAATCATATAATGCAGATTCAGGCTTGGAAAGAATGTGTCGACTCAAAGGCAAAATATGAATTTTTGTGTAAAAAGCAATGTTGTCCACGATGGACCCTTTTTATTCCTTGATAAAGGCTTTTTCTGGCTGTTTCTTAGAGAAACCTTACAGCTTCCCTACCCCGCCAGCATTTTACCTGGTCTCACCATGGTGTTCCAGGAGGAAAGGCCTCCTTTACAAATAATAAATGAAGCTGCTAGTTCTTTAAGTTTGTTGTTGATCTTTAAGCCCCCGGGGGATAAACCACAGAGGAATGCAATAGCAAAATGCACTAAAGGTTTATATTATGCATAGGTCATCAACACAACTGGCAAGCAAAGTCAACCCATCGTAAAAGTTTGGACACTTGTCGGTCTAAAACATCTGGAATGTTTGGGGGAAAATAGTCAAGAAATTGCAACTCTCATTACACAATATTTCAGGTAAACATTTCCCTGTATGACTGAGTTCAGTAGGAAGGTTTGTATTGTGATTTGGGTAAATGACATTTATATATATAAGACTAAAGTGTTTATATAGAGATAAAGACTAATGAAGCCCAAGGAGAGTCTCCTTCTTTTACTTGCTGGCCCATTGAAAGACGGCCCCATTCATAATTTACACCCTGCAGTTTCAAAACACCCCCATACACAGCAGTGCATAAAAGCCTGATACTCAATGTTCTCTGATAATAGCTGCATTGGTTGATGCCTTTTAAAATGTTCACTTTCTTGTCCTGAATTATTGCTCTTTCTAAAATGCTGTTATGCTACTTTAGGGGATCTAGATTGCTTATTACTTCTGTATAAGTAATGTGAAAATGGGTTGTCATAACATTTAAATTGTTCTGTCTGTCGTAACAAACGTCACTGAAGTGTTTGAGAGGATGTTCAGTGCTTTGATTGTGTTTTCATCTATGGACTGTAGCATATGTATGTATATAGCAAGTTGGGAAAACTGTATATAACAGATTTTCAAAAGCTTCAGTTGAGAAGCAGCTCAACAATGACAGTTAGACAACTGGAAAATCTGGGGTCTGCATCACGAAGCCAGGGTTATTGCTTAGCTGCATAACTTGTTAGACTCAAGATAATCTGGGCTCAATGAAAGTGAAGGAAGACAGTCAGTTTAAACAGGATACTTTAAATCCAGTAAGTTATCCGGCTAAGTAAGAAATCCTGCTTCATGATACATGCCCCTGCTGTGGTTTAGAGTTTGTTTAACCATGTTAGTTATAGCATGACTGGATCACCTGTTAGTACTCACCTTTATGTAAGAAAATTGTATTCTGGACCTCAATAAAGGATAAAACTTTTTTAACTGAAACTGGCAGTACAATCAGCAGTCACTATTTTCATTCCATATTTTCATTATGTAGTTCAGGTTAAAGTTATTTTTTTGGATAGTCAATTATATTCTTTTCTATCGATTATATTCTTCTCCGCAAGACTTTACCAGTCCATCAAAACCTTTTTTGTCTTTTTTGTTTCTTCTAAGAAATAATTAGAAAAAAAAGCCACATACATTTTGTGGCTGGATAGCCACTGAAATATCAGTAACCTTGTGTCACCTCCACTGCTACCTATACATATATTTCTGCAACTGTCTCAATTTATTCCTGGGATTCTAGTCTTATTTATTTACTTATTTATAATTCACTGTATCATTACATTCACTTGTCATCCTGTTGTCTGGCCGTCTTGTTGTCTATGTTCACTGTCTGCAGGAGCACATGCAAGTAAGCAACTCATTGTACACAGTACTCGTACTTGTACACATGACAGTAAGAGAATTAAAAAATAAATTGATAGTGCCCTTTTTAATGTGTGTAAATTTATATAACAAAGCATTTGTCTCAAACTGATATAAAGTCATATGTATTTTCTCAAATACACAGGATCAAATGTTTATTTTGTCTTAGACAAATGACTTGACCTTTCATTAGCGCAGACTGCAAATCCAGAATCCACAGAAGGGCTACATCTGCAGACAGAAACACATGGCATTTGTCAGCAGAGCAATTAGACTGATATGCATGATATGGCTGAAAAGCAATGTGTCACAGCGAGGTTTGGGACAGACCAGTGGGCACATGGACTTGAAGGTACTATTTGAGGAACAAAATTATTACGCAATTAATAGTACATTAATGGTATTTAAAAGTAATAGTACATTTATGCATATATGAATAAAAAACATTTCAGTATAAAAAGTTTAACATATGAAGGGGTTTATTTGACTTACTATGAGGGATTTTATATGGGATAATCTTTTTTAGTTGAAAAATCAAATGCTATAAATACCTAAGTTTTTTTTCCTTCTGGTTCTTCCTTTGGTGACTTCATGTGCTTAAGTGAGTCAGTCTGGTTGTCAGTCTGCTGCAGGCTGCATGAGCTGTCACAATTCCAGGATTCATTTATTGTTATTTTAAGTAGGTGAACAAGATTATTAACACTATATACAATAACCGCAGAATAAGTGGGAAAAATACAGGAAGGAATAATTGCAAGTTACTGTCAATCATGAGATACAGAGTAGAAACATGAGAGCAGTTCACAGCATAGAGATAAGTTCTTGCATTGCACTTAATCATTTGTATTGCAGATTGAAATTGAATTTCACTTAAACAACAACTAGCATCGGTCTAGTAAGAGAGGCTTCAGTGTGAGAATAATACATATAATAACTATTTTCGTTGTTTCAAGCACCCTCTCAGATCTCTGCCAAGGCTACAGATGCCTGCAGTATAAATTAGAAGGTGTCATAAACTGGCAGAAACTGGTCGTCCTCCGCAAGACTGTCTAGCTTTAACATGGCTGACCTCACATGCTGTGGTAATCTCTTATTATACCCTATATGGTAAAAGTATGTGGACACCAGCTTGTCCAACATTTCATTCAAATTCCAAGGGTGATAATGTGAAGCGGTCAACAAATAAGATTTATCACTTCAGATTAATACCCTCTGCTCTTCTGGGAAGGCTATCTATTTGATGCTTGAACATTGCTGTTGCATTTGTTATATATTACTGATAGGTGATTAGGTCCCATTTCAGTGCTATATGCTTATGTGACTTACCATTTTTCAACTGAATTTGTTCACAGACATTTCCACTTCAAATTACATTTGAACTGCTCTAACAGTGCAGAAATTTGGCAAACTGACTTTACTGAGATTAGAAAGATGCCTTTCAACGGTGCCAAGTTGAAAGTCACTAACATCTTCTGCATGACCACACATGCTACTGGCTAAGTTGAAAGCCTCTAATGACTTCCACATGATAACCCATTGTACTTGTTGGTCAGCAAAGGGTCCGACTTAATTCAGCGATTACTCTGTTTATTTGGGGTGTCCACAGACTTTTGCCAACTTAGTGTATTTCATGTGATGAGTGCTCGACTTCAGTATGTTCTTGTTATATTTTGGTTTCTTTCCTTTTTGTCTGTCCTGTGGCCCCGTCTGGCTTTAGCGTGGCAGCACTACACTCTCTAATGATGTTATTCACTCTTGGTGTGATCATCTTTGCTATATACGATCATTTTATATATTGGCTAGCTCTCTAAGACAGAACTATAACGTCACTTCCCATGATTTCTCACATCAATAATGCTCCTTTCAAATAAACACTGTGATATGGAGGGAACAAGCAGAGGAAAACTACGGGACTGGGTTTCTGTGGACCACGGCATGTATAGAGGTTCTTCATGAGATCTGAATGAATATGCAGGAGTTATCACCAACTATATTTTAAAAATACATTGGAAATAAAAGATGATTCGCACTGATAAAAGCAGCTGGTCCATAAGAGTTTACCTGGATGTAGCCAGAAAGCTGAAAGTGTTTTTATGGACATTTTGACACATAAATATAATCATTGTAAGGGGCATTATCCCACATAAATATAATTGAATTGTCCTTCATGAATATCAACTTTTAGAAAGCCACTGACTTTTTCATGTTCCAGTGTTTGAAAAAGGTATCTTCTAGAAATGGGCAGTAGATCTCGTGGCAAATGTTTACACCATCTGCAAGTCAGAAAGGTCTGGCAATGTAGCCCCACATCGTCTGTCCTGCAGCACCTTGTTGCCGCTTGAAGATGGTGTCCTTCTACTGGCCCATCCATCTGCTCCATGAAGATTCACCGTCATCTCATCTGTTCAGAAAACCTTTGCAACATCAGTATTGAGACGTGTCCACGCTCATTCTCAATGTTTTACCTTGCATGCCTTATTGAGTGGAGGTCATGTTTTGGCCGAGCGGGACACTGCACCTGGTACTACCAGAGATTCCGTACAGATTGTAGCTTTGATAATGCTGCCATTTGATGCTAAAGAGTTTCTGGAATTCTCCTCTTTAATTTGAGACAGAAATTTGATAGTTAATTTATGTCTGCTTGTTGGCTGTTGATCACAAAACACTTGACTGCACTACACCACACAACACTACACTGCACTAATAAATCAAATTAATGAAAAAGAAAAACTAAAAAAATAGGTTAGGCATTACATGTATAAAGCTATGGGTATTTTAGAGTATAGCCATCAATGAAAAATAATGTAAATTTATTTGATCCCACCATGACAGATGCCAGTTATGTTCAAAATGTATAAAGAAGTGGAGTTGAACAGCTCCTTTCATAGTTGTACACGGGATATTTTAATTTCATAACAGGTGAACATTCACTTTAGGTACAGTTACCTTTCTGCATTCTGACTGTGGACAGAACAGCACAAAGTTGGACGGTCATAATGAGCAGATTAAGGCCACATCCACATTTTTATTGCTTGCAAAATATATGGAGACCTGCAACAAATCAGGGTTTGTTCATTTGATCCAATTTTGCTATAAGATTGAACAAAGAAATCACACATAATCACAAATAGCTTAATTAAAATGATAATGCCGCAGGAGTACAAGCGAAATGGTTATCTAAGTATTTAGTTGCATCATAGTGGAGAAATTCACCCACGGCTTGGATGAGCAGAGGAGCCCTTTGTAATGAAGTGCAGCTAAGCTAAACAAGGTATTAGGAGAATACTGTTGCCATGGTACCAGTTGTCTGAAGCACAATAGAGTGAGAAGATACTTTTATATTACTCTGTTGCTTCCCTTCCTTTATTCTGATAGCTGCAGCTATTGTACTTTTTGTGAATAATACCGTAGAGATACTCAAACTACTGAATAAGCTATAAGGTATTATTCTCTTTATATGCACATATACATATTTTAACTTGTCAATTGTTTTGAAAGGAAAAATGTGGTTTAATTTCTTCATGTGATAAAACTGAGTATATATTACATTATATTATTATGAATATTGCCCCCTGGGGTGTATGAAAACTCTAATCTCTACTCTAGTAACTCTAAAACATACTCTGTTTTTTTTGTCTTCCTTCACTTCCAATTGGACTCTGAGTATGAAGTGGAAGGATTGTTTGACAGCAGCTAACTTTTATCTGGTGTTTGTGTAGGATGTATTGGACAGGTTAGGTCACCCTTAGGTTACACCACAAAGCCTGCACAGTTTGGACATTATCAGACATCTCGGTTCCTTCCTGATTTTTACTGGTGAGACCATGAGAACTGAGAACAGTGAAGTGGCATCAGTTTTTTTGCTTTTTTTATCCAATATGTCCAGTTTTGTAGGCTATATATTCATTGGTCACATGCCACTCAGGATAAGACGACCAGCTCAATGGATTTAAATGTTTCTCTATATTATTGTTGTAGGTTGTTTGTTTGATTAGTTAGTTAATTGGTTGCACTTTGTAAAGTGACCTTCACTAATATCACTCTACTAAACAAAGCTTAATTGTTTGAATTAAACGCTTCACTTCCCCTGGAGTGTGATCTGCAGAGGTCTCATGTTGTTGAGAATAATCCTGTCATTTCAATACCGTTATAAGAACCAAACCCAGTACAGCAAAACCCTGAGCAGAAACTTCTCACTTCAAGAGAACATTCACAGCTTGTGCCGAGGGTAGCAAGGGAAAACTGACTGCTATGCATTACATTTTATATTATACCATGCAGTGTTTTAGTTATATCTGTCAAGAATTACTAGAAATGGTTCAGAGTCTGCATATTTCATACTTAAATTTTAATTACGAACAGCAGATGCATGATCAGTCAATGTACAAGTTTTTCTGTGGTTACATTCACCGTGCAGCGGTAGAAGTGTAGCTTAGGGTTAGGGTTAGAGTTAGGGTTAGGTTTAGGTTTTACACAATTTAGAATTTCAGAATCAGTGCCTTATTCACTCACAATTTACAGCAACTGACTGACTGCTTCTTAAATCTTTTGTGTTTTCAGATGGCCTACAAAGCCTGGTTATGTTCAGAATATTTCAGTGCCACCCAGAGCCAGTGCTACCATAGGATTCCCTGCCAGCAATACTGCCTGGAGGTCCAAGCCAGCTGCCCCTTTGTGCTCCCTGACAATGGGCATCTGGTTTATGGGGGATTATCCAGTTTCATCTGTACAGGTGAGTGTCAGTGACCTGCTTCCTTGCTCAGGTAGCTGCATATGTTCGTAGGTGAGTCAGGATATATGCTTTTTCTGGTCATCTACTACTTTATATCCACTTAGCCTTAATATTTTTATATCCACTTCTGGTTTTTGTTCATGCTCAGATACACAAAACTGCTTGAATATTATAATTTAGATCACGTGACATTTCTTTACACAATTTGAAATGCTCCAATAAAACATATTTAGTTGTGTAAATGGATACAGACTTATATTTTATTCCATTTATTCATCTTCCATAACTGATTGTCTAGTAGAGACATAAGTACAACTGGTCCTTTCACAAAATCATGCTATCTGATGAAACACCTATATATATATTCACCCATTTATAATAAGATAAGAAGTCTATCATTTCATTGATAAACTTATTTTAACATTAAACAAACAAAATAAACATCGTTATGAAACAGGTACAAATCAATTTGGCATGATTCTACCGAAATAATTATTTGATCCCTTAGAAGCCAGCAAGAAATTAGGTCTAGTACATGTGCACTAACACAACACAAGTAGTATTTAATGAAGCATTAGTAGATACCGTACCAGCATTCACATTTAATGGCATTACTTTGTTGAATAGTATTCTTGTTTCACTAACCTGTCTACATCTTCAACCTTATCACCATGGGGAATACCAAAGAGCTGTCTGACAAGATTGTTGACTTTCACAATGGTGGAATGGGCTGCATGACCATCAGCAAGCAGCTTGGTGAAAAACTGTCGGTGTAATTATTTGCAAATGAAAGAAAGACAAAACCACTGTCAATCACCCTCGGTCTGGGGCCCCAAGGAAGATTTTATCTCATGCAGCATCAATGATCTTAAGAATGTTGAGGGCTAACCCCAGAACTCCACAGGAGGAACTTAATGATCTCAAAGCGGCAGTCGCTAAGAAAACTGTCGCTAACATAATATGGCATTATGATTTGAAATCCTGCAGTGCTCACGAAGTACCCACGTGTTATTGCATGTTACGCACAAAACACGCCACTGATTAAGACCAATCAATGTCCAGTATATTGTAGAGCTCCTTCTTCCTTATACAGCTGCCCCTTATCTCTGGTCAGTAGGTACTGGAGTCCTAGTGGAAGACCTGCTTGTCCTTTGTGGGTGACTGGGCCTTCAGTTGCTAAGCTCCAAAACTTTGGAACTCACTACCACAAAGCTTCTATATCTTTTTACTCAGTAATTAACTTCCCATACTTGTTCCGAATAATAATAAAAAAAAACAATGGACCACATTCAAAGTATTTATTGTCATGTACAGACTACAATGCAATGCTTAGTTGAATGCCTTTTTCATAGACTGGATGATTAACCCAATTAAGCAGCGCAACATTAAAATAACAATAACAATAAATAAACCACTAACTTGCGTGTACTATTAGAGTATTTATGTCATTTATTTAAACTTTATTTTGCCAGGTAAATTAACTGAAAACCAGTTTTCACTGCTTTACGTGATATCCGGGAGAAATAGCAGATTACGCATCAGAACTGCCTGGGATACGAAACTCTTCAGTCAATAAGGGCAAAGGTGTGTCATCACGGAGGCGGTTCCAGTTTGTGCAGCTGGGTGTGAGGTCACAAGGCATCTAACCGTAATGCATTGCGTCAGGATCAGAATGTGTTGCTTTAAGCCAGCACTGTAAGCATGTGGAACGCACCCAACGACCGGACTGGGGAAACAAACTGAACGCGGACTTAATACAGATGACTAATGACAACAACCAGAAACAGCTGATCACATGGGGATCCCATGCAAGGTTAACGAGTGGGCGTGGCACACGGAAGGAGGGGACAATCGGTGCAGGACAGGGGTAATATTGAGTTAAGATTAAGAAAGCCATTAAGAAAAAAAATGTTCTTCTTGTTTTATCCTGTTCATTTTGTGTTTAAATGTTAAAACAAAAAAAAACATATATTTAGGTGTCATTTTGGGGGACCGGGAACCAATTAATTGGTTTTCCATTATTTCTTATGGGAAACATATGATCAGAACTCGAACTTTTTAGGATTCGATCCGGAGTCCGGAACGGATTAAGTTCGAGAACCGAGGTACCACTGTATTTGATTTTTTTCACTTTCTCCCTCCGATTCTTTCATGTCACAGGGCTATTAGCAAAGCAGGTAAGCAGCGCGGAGTCAGAGTGCTGTGACGTGAGGTGGAGCGACTGCCGCTCAGCGGTGCAGACTGCCTGCGGCGGCTCCTTCGCACCCGGGCGCGCCTCACAGCCAGCATCGGCAGCGGCGCGGCTCCACGGCAGCCGCGTCAGGCTGTGTGTGCTGGTGCTCATCCTGCTGCACACCGTCGTCACCTTTTCTACCGTCACCGACCACAGTGGGGTCAGCTTGGAGGGCCTGGCTTCCATGGAGGACAGCTCAGCCCGAGAGGAGTGACCTTCACCTAGTGCCATTTAGGAAAAATCAGCGTCTGTCAATGGCGTGACACAATTAAGGGCCTGAGGGATGTGGCTGCTGTTTGACAGGGAGGCAGGGGGTGGAAGATGCCCCAGTGTTCTCCAAAAAATGAAGGAATGGTCGGTGTTCAGGAAATGTTTGAGTACAAGTGGCCTTGGTTCAATCCTTCAAAAACCTGGATAGGTGACACTGTAATACAAATCAGAAAAAATGTTTGAAATGTTACTGATGATTTCCCCAGCTCAAATAATTTTTTCCAATTTTTTCTTATTACTAGTAAAGATCTCCAGTAAACACGCCATTGTTTTTTGTGAGTACATGGTACAGGAAACAGTGGATGGTATACCAGTCCCCAAAGCGGCATGCAGAGGGCTATCAGAGGGAAGTCCATATGCAGAAGCCTGTGGATGTGAGGTTCTGAACCTACTCTCCTGCCGCGAGACACTTTTGCTGTTTTAATATGCATTCAAAGTCTCCCTCTATATGAAGGAGTAAAGTTGATTGCATGTCATAATATAATGTTTGAATGCCTAATAAGAAAATGGCATGCCAACAAAGTTAAAAAGGATATATTGTTAGAAAAAAAACAATAAAATTATTTATCTTTTGACTTGGGGCACCCAAAATAATGTATTTCACCAAAACTGATGTTCTGTTCTGCCAGTATGTGATGTAGAGGATGTCTTTTAGCATTTTCCCAAAGTAAGAAGGAGTTGTAAGGCCTAGCCTATCATTTAAGGAGAAGGATCTGCAAACCCTCACCGGTAGTTTGTAAGTAATCACTCCTTAAGTTTAAAACAGGCTCATTTCTTGGGCTTATTATGTAACATTAAATGTTGGATTTATGCACTCACTGTTCAAGTAAAAATCATATTATTGTGATATGTAATATACATGAAGAAGAAAAGAAATGCCAATATTTTCAACATGACAGGCGCCTTTTTACAACGCTATACTGAGACATGTTTATACATGATAAAAAATTAATGTGTTGATGCATATAATTCATGCTGAGTTATAGGAGAGTTTTGTAAGACCAAAAAGGCCACTTCTACTCTTTTCCCCTAAACATCATAAATGGATGTTTCCCTCTAATGGAATAGTGGACCCTCTTTATTAAACATTCACCTATTGTGGTGAAAGTATGATGCTGACCTAGACATCGTCGCTAAGCCTGTGTTCTTTAGGGGAACACATCTTGTGCCATTTAATACACTGTGCTTTAATGTTTAGGACTTTTGCACTAGTTCTAATAATGTTTATTTTCTCAAATGGTTTGGAAACTGCTACTTTATTCAGTTGTATATCAAGTATTACATCTGTGTTTCGAGTCTTTGTATCTGTATCTGTTTTCTGTTTCTGTTGTGTTTGAGCAGAACAGACTCTGCTCAATGTTCAACCTCAATAAAGAAAAACAAGCATTCATTCTATACTTACAGACTCCTGTTTTCTGAGAGGGAAAGGTTAGGAAAATTGATTTAGCATTATGTTTGACTATTTATACGGTTTAGTATTTTACCTGTTTATAAAAATATTCAAGCCAAATGCTCTGAAAGTATTTTGATTTAGAAATAAAATTAGAATGAGAATGACTGACCCCTAGTTGTGTTCTATTCTGCTTATTTGCCTTGTTGGACAGCCCACTCCACATATTTTCCTGTGGTAAACATTTCTGTTGATGTATTTCACAATAACAACATACTATTAAACACTGATGTGATACTGTAGGTAAAATGGCTGGATGTCTGAGGGCTTGTTTTTGCATGCACATGTTTTGGTAATGTTTTGCATGCAAATCTTAATTGTTTGCACGTTAGTAACATGACCAACATGGGTTTACACACAATATTATTCCTGGTGAATCTGATGCATAGTAAGGGTGTAACACCCTTTTAGTAGCATAAAATTCCAGCCCCAAAAGTTTCATTTCCAGTCTCCTAAATTAATTTCTCTGTCAAGCCACTTCTTTTTTTGTTTCCCCCCCTGTTGTGTCCGGCAGTTTAGCAGGCAGGATGTTAGTCTGGGTGCTTTATTGGGCCAGCACTTTTATTTTGCCAAGTGGAGCTTCGGATTTAAGCTCCTCTGGTTACTTGAGGTATACTCCTTATTAATCATTGTATGGTACTGCGCCACAAAGCCGGAGCTGATAGGGGGAGTTAGCGGAAGTGAAAGAAAGAGGAAGAGACAAGGGAGAGAAAGAGGAGAGAGACAGAAGAAGTAGAAAAATAAATAAATAATAAAAAGTGGGGGTCAGAGAGAGAGAAAGACAGGGAAAGAGAAGTAATACATAACATTAAGCAAAAATGGAAAAAGTATTAAAGGGACAGCATCTGCATCTTACTGCTGGACACTGCATCGTCACACCAGCTGCTGTACCTGAAAAAACCAGTGGTACCATTATGACAGGGAATACGCTTGTGTCAGTATCTGCTTCTGGAATTAAATACATTAATACCAAAGAAAAAAACAACACATAAGCAGACCAACAGGAACACTGTCAAAATATCGCTGCACCAGCATCTGCATCTGAGAGGAGGGAGTGGAAGCCACACACATACTCTCTCACATACATGTCACGCCCAGACAAGTAGAAAGAGGGATAAAATAGGGCAAGAAAGCCCTAGACTCTCTTGTGTGTGTGTGTATTTGTGTGTGTGCGCATGTGTGTATGTTTGTGTGCTGTGAGTGTATGTACAGTATGAGTGTGCAGGTTAACATGGAATGATTCCCAATGAGTGTGTGAGGTCACAACAATGCCGCCCCGGGGCCCCCCAGACGGCCAGGAGAGCCCCGAGCGATCATGGACCCAGCCGACCCCACAGCGGCCAGGTACCCAGGCCCCCCACCACCGGAGGGCTGCGCGTCCACCCAAGGAGGCAGAGGAGGAGGCACCGGGCGCCCCTCTCCGGCGAGCACGAGCCAGGAGCCCCACGGGCATAGGCGGCATTGCGCCGACCCCCCTGGGGGCGGGCCACACGGGCATTGATAGAGCCCAGACCACCCGCGCACCCCGTGGGGGCCCCGCCAGCCCTGGGGAAACCCCCCCCCCCCAAGAACCCACACCCGGGGGACCAGGGGGTCAAGCCACTTCTCCCGACATGCAAACACATTAAAACTGAAGCTTATGTATAGATTTATGATTTCTAAAAAAATGTTGTTCACATGTGATCCTGGGGGGCGGCATGGTGGTGCAGTGGTTAGCACTGTTGCCTCACACCTCTGGGACCCGGGTTCGAGTCTCCGC
>JAABNY020000037.1:4469856-4485270 GCA_015164015.2 Brevimyrus niger
GTCGTGTGTCACCTATTTGCTTGGTGATGGTAGTGTCTAACAATAATAAAGTACATTACCATACAGTTCTTAATTTTTCAGTTTCATATTTTTCTTATAGTTGTTGATTTAGCTAAATGGGCTCTTGTGAAAATGAAATTGCAAAGCATCACCCTTACTCTGTCATTAAAGTAGACATTAATTTGTGGTTCTATCTCAGTTTCTATCTTTTTATGTATTTCCAGATCCTGCTAATCCCTTTAGGGTCATTGCTGCTAAATATATCAATATGTGCCATGATTATCTCTATCTGTCTATAATATGACTCGACTCTTACACTGTTGTTCAGTATTTATGAAATGGTTGTAAATGAAGTGTAAGAGTAGCTCAGTGTCACAGGTATTGCATTCCGGAGTTCATGGATCAAAATCACTTTGGCTTGGTTTGTCTTTTATCTTTCCTTTAATCATATACCGGTTACTTAAAATATACTACCTGAAGTTTCGTATTTTAAAAAGGTATCAAAATTTACTGCATGCTCTAATAACTACTTCATCAGAGGCTAATCAGTAATCAGTAAGTAATCAATAAGTAATCAGGTGATATAACTTGTCCGTAGGTGAAACTCAAAAGTACTTGCTTGTTCTGCAATTTTTTTTTTCTGTTTTGTTCCTGGACAGTGGAAACTGGATGGTTTTGTCTCATTTAACAGATGCACGTTGTAGCTTTACAATGAACGGCCTGGTGTTATGTGCTCAGACAGGCAATGAAATCGGCCGGGGGGATAGCAGCATGCTCCTCTTCCTTGGCACGTGTAGATTCCGCACCCTCCTTTTAACCAGCCACTTCCACATTTTACTGTAGCCTAGCCTGGTTTTGGAGCTGTGCAGGGGAGTAAACCTTGAGACATGCTTTTTTTATGCTCTTGAAATTCCGTCAAATAAAATGTGAATAGCTTATCTCAAGTATCGCTACTGTCAAACTGTCAGTATGGACATCGTGGGAAAGACACCAAACCTACTACAGGTGGGGTATTGCCTTCTCAGACAATAGAAAATGAAATGAAGAAAATGATGGTACAATGCTGAACCATGGGCTGTAAAACCACGGAAAGTGCAAGCAGCAAAGCCACATCAGTTTAAGGTGAAGGGGGTTCCTTTCAATTACATGTGAATTAGAAGAATTTAGACAGGAAATGTTAAAATTCCGTCTGGCTGCTGTCGGCAGGATAATCAAAAGAGACGTGTAAAATGTTGTGGTTTGCTGCAGTCGTGTAGCTGGCACGAGTTCAGACTCCTCATCATAGCCAGCAGTGTGTGCCGTCACATGGTTACTATTCAATGCAGAACTCCCAGCATTAGTTTACAGATTTCATGGGTCCCTGTATTGCTCATTTATCATTTGACAAGCCACAAGCAATACTGTTGCTTTTCGAAATTTAATAATTTAAACTTAAGACACAGTGCTTACCGACAGTCTGTGTAAAAATGTTGCAGATTTATTGGTTTCAAAAAAGCAACATTTAACATTTCTGTACATATCTTCCACACAGAAATTTTTTTTTTTAGGTGTCAAGGGCACACAGAGACTGCTTGTCAATGTTAACTCGGAACAGCACTTTTAGAATTACAATTTGGGCATCTGTTTATTACTACTTGAAATGAATGTTTTGTTTAAAACCACTGGCTGTTTCTAATGTGATAATGTTTTTGTAAACAAATGAATAAAGTAAGGGTCCCAAGACTCTCAGTGAACACCATATAAAATCAGCCGTATTACCTTAGCACTGTATTATTGCACAGAAGCCAGATTTCTTTTTCTTTTTTTTCTTTAATGCAGTTTTCCAGCTGACGGCGTGAAACATCTGAGTCGGTCGTACTTAGTCGGAAAAAGATCCGGTGCCCTCCCTTACCTTTGTGATTAAATCAAACCCTCTGCTCTTGAAAAATTTCATCTGACAGGAAATGACTCTAATTACTCCTCAGTGGGATGGAGCAGTTAAACTCCTTAAAATAAAGACCATGGAAGAGAGTGCAGGGCAAACAGAGCCACTGCCAGCTTAATGCTTAATTACAATCAATTTATTCTCAGCAAGATATCCGGACTCCTGTATATCATCAAGAAGTGTTCATCCGGGATGCTGAAAAAGGAGTTAGACATTTGCAGGAATGCTTTCAGGCCTCAGAAATCCCAAAATAAATGTCCAGGAATTAAAATGCCAAAAGGAAGGTCAATATTTTCGCTGGTTTTCTACAGACAATGTTTGACAACTTTGAAATAAAATATTTGTGATGAATGACCAGTTTAAGATGAACTGAGGTGTAAGATGAAACATACTATTATTTACCACCAATGTTTGTTGCATTCAGGGCTATAATATATTTGGACGTAGTCATTGAAGAGTTATTGAATTTGAGTCTGTATCAATCAATATCACACAGGATATTCTATATCTTCTGTTTCATTGTAATTGTTTTGTGATTTTTCTGCTTGGAATTCTTAAGCAATACTTATATTTATCTTATGTTATGTTTTTCGGTTTCCTACCTGGCATAAACTAAATTTTATATGTACACAGCCGTGGGGGAGAATTCATTAAAGGGAAGTAAATATGCTTTTAAAAGAAAACCCTCACAGTCCCTTAAGTGTCTGAACTAAATTTATTAAATAGTGCCACTGGCCCAGACATTTGCCTTACTTTTTTTTCAAAACATGCAGTCAGTTAGTTTTGCATTTTTTATTATGAGTTTATATTAATGCAAAATTACACACTGAAATTCTTATTGGTTATTGGCACAACCAACCTAACTAACCCAAAAGCAGCGCCAACACGGTGAAAAACAAACAGCATGTGGGGGGTTGGGGGGAGGATTAACACAACCAACGGACAATGAAAGCAGAAAACATGATACCAAAGTAACCATAATCCAGAAAGTGCTGGGCAGATTGTGTCTAATCATAGACAAATGTCACTTTCCCACTGCTACTAAGAACTGAGCCTTACCTAAGTAATACAATGAACTGGTGGTTTTTTACTGCAACGTATGGGATCTGTACCCAAACCATACCACAAACTGGCAATTTCCCTTCGTAAAGTATGTAAGCCATACCCGAGTCATACCATGAACTGGCGGTTTTCCATTATAAAGTATGCAAGCCATTCTCGGGCAGTACCACAAACTGGTGGTTTTCCATTGTAAAGTACACAATCCATACTCAAGCTGTACTACAAACTGGTGGTTTTCCACTGTAAAGTATGCGAGCCGTACCCAAGCCGTACTGCAAATTGGTGGATTTCCATTGTAAAGTATGCAAGTTGTACCCGAGCTGTATCCATAGTGACAGAGCCCTGCTTACTTGCGTGATCAAACCAAGCTGATTGCATCACCATCTGATGGGCCGAAATGCACAGAGATACCAGTGTTCTGTGCATGGATTATATGAAGGAAAAAGTGTACTTTACTCAACAGCTCAGAGAAAACATGGGGAATACACATGCAAGCCTATATTGGCAATGAAGAAAAACTTGAGCTTGAGTTTTTGTTTCAGTTGTAAACCATTTGCAATTTTACAGCAATTCAAAAGAAAATTATTTATGTTCTGCACAATTAAGTTTAGCTAAACCTTTCAAAATAAAACACATTTATAATCATATGTCTCTTATGTCCTCTGAGTGAAATCTGCAAGCATCCAAAGTTGTTTATTGCATATAAAAGCTCTGTGTGTTGCATGCATAGTAACTCTGGCTTCCATTTATTTATGAACAATATCTATTAAATTCTACATGCATCTAAATACTTTTCGTTCCATCATGAGATCTGGTTTAAAATAAAATAAAAAAATAAGAGTTTCATTATGTGACCTGTTTTTTAGCCACTGTTTACATATTTGGTTTAAACTCATTCTTAGTGGAAATTACAATACAATTTTGTTTTGGGTGAAACATACAGCGTTGATGTTCTTTCGACCATCTAACTGCAAACCAAGCAGGAGCTGAAAGGTAATTATTTGTCAAGAAACAATATGTTACTTAATGTAGACTTTTTGTCTCTACCACAATTAGCGTTGTAATAGTTCATAGTTATTGGCTCACATGTAGCTTAAAAAATTGTTTACATTCATAAAAACAGAAATCCAACTTTACTCTTCAGCTAAAAAACATGCATATTTTACATTACTATATGCACAGTACATCTACTGCCCTGAGTACATGGTTTTTTAAGTATTTTAAGGCTGCATAAATATTAGTATCACATTTATCATGTGCAATGTTGAACTGGAAGTACTTGTATATTTATCACAATATGTCCAACACTAGTGTCCAGTGTGGAGTCTGTCTGATCTGGCAATGGAGAACAAGATACAAATCAAATCTGATTTCTGTGGTATATGTGTCAGTTATTCAGGTTTAATCCAATTAGTTCTTTATTGTTGTATAACATTTCTTCAAATTCCTTAATTGTTATTGCTTGAAATTGCGAGACGAAAATGCCTATTTCAGTTTTGGATCTTCCTAAAACATTTATAAAGGTCTGCAATCAGCGTAGTACATTCTTCCACCAGTACAGTGAGACTAATTAAATTGAAGGTTAATCAGCAAATCTGTGCACATACTCACTCTTGGCCATGATTTTACAAATAGACATTCTGTGCTTAAAGTGTACTGCCAGGAAATTACATTAAAAAAGAACTAAATGCCTATAAAACAATAACATTAACAAGATATTACAGTAAGCAAATAAAATGTCTATAATACTCTTCAGTATTATATGAGTTTTGGAGGCATTAGTATTCAAAAGTCTATCCCCCAGAGGCAAACAGGGATTTAATATCAAAACACAGCAATTTAAAATTACAGTAGGTTTAAATTTAGTAACTTTATGAATATGAGTACTTTAAGGGAAATATTTGCATATTTATAAATATTGCTTATTACAATAGCTACAAATAAACATCCACGTATAACAACTTATGCAGAACCAAAGTTTTATTTTGGTACTTATAAACTGTCACTAGTTCTGTTAGGACAGTCTTGATGAAGATGGGTACAATGGCAGTAAATACATGAGATGTTGGTATAAATGTTGACATAATACACAGTAAGGGATTAAAAGCTAAATCGGATGTAAAGCAGGAGATAAACAGCTGATGAAGAAAGTAGTGAAAGCCGGTACATCGCTGCAGACCCAGGAGCACATTCATGAAACAGATTCGCAGCACTTTTCTGCCTGCCCTGAGTATTTAAAGGCATCGTACACAGAAACTGCCAGGAAGGAGCACAGTCTGAGCATATGGAAGAACTGAAAGTAGCAGGTGGAAAAGCATGTCCCCCTAATTGCTGACAGGTGCTCCCTTGCCTCTACTGAGTATCAAGTGGAAAACCCACCGTGGGGACTTGGACAAGCATTACCAGTGTTTGGCCCTCTGCCACCAAAGCAATCTGACTTATCAGCTCTCTCTACGGGTAGCCGATTGTTGGATGGTCTTTAATGTATACTCGATACTATGGCCACTCTTTGTTTTAATGAAAAGTACTGCTATTTGCTGATCATAAAGTCTTTTTCTGTATGGATTAAATGGTATATAGAGCAGAATTTAGGAACTGTCAATTAAATGTTTGCATCAGGTTATTGGGCCGATATAATAAATATTTAATACTTTCAAAAGTTTTGGGAGACTGTATACTTGACTTGTATCTTTCTCCGGCAAAAGTATTTCACTCTTAAGAATGTTTTGAGAGTTAGGCTTTTACAAAAGACTTTAAAATCTGGAATTAAATACTAGTGACTATTTAGGGGAAGGTGGAAGAAGATATGCGTGCAGTATTTATTTGAATGAAGTTGTTGGGGGGAATCACATTTTTTTCTGCAAAATGCTTGTTGGCTGTATATAATTAAACATGTTTATACAGAGTGAAATCGTATATGCTAATAACCAAGAGTCTTTGTCCTTGACTTATATGTTATATATTATTGATCATGTTACCACAATGATAATTTTACCACAGAACACACTCATTAATATAGCTGTTCATGAAATTATATCACAGAATTTAAACGTCAGTAGTCAAATTAGGGAATTTGTATGAGAACCTCTGAACATCAGTTTATTAAGAACTGATAAAGGAAAATCTCATAAAAATACAGTATGATTAGTAGAACTCTAAATATAGTCCTAAATAAATCCAGGGAAGAAGATCACGTTTTTGGTCTGTCTAATTTTTGTTGTATCGTTGGATTTTAATACCATGAGGCCTACTACTCATGATGGTCCTGTATCATGCTTTCAAGACTGCGTCTAAAAACCTTGATACATTTCTGTGGGCAAATACAGCTGTGCTGGATTGCTGAAATTACACGCTGGAGATGGCCAAGGCCTGGTGTTAATATTCACAGTGTGTCATGTCACTCCTTCAGTGCCAGTGAGTCATAGAAATGCTGTTTCTCCTTTATTTCAACTGAAAAGGTCTTCTACATTACTCTGCTCTGCACACGTGTCTTTCTATGTGTTTCTGTGTGATTTACTTCACTGTTTCACTGTTTCTTAGATGTTACTTGCCTAATTAATTGAATGTAAAGTAGTCTGGACAAGAAATTAACATAAGGGAAGAAGATTTGGTAGTGGGATGGAAATTTTTGGCAAACTGAGTTGAGGTATCTGGCTGTATTGCTTTGGATCCTTGGAAGAGAATGTCTGTGATAGGACTTATTACATTATTATACATTTTTGTGATTTACACATACTTTACAATGACTTGTAAATGTGGCATATGCTGCTTTTTGTTATGCTTGGATCTGATGTTTGGTATAACTGTAGCCCATATATGTTTCTTTGCAGAATGCATTCAGTTCAGCAGATTTACAGTCTTCAGTTCTGCCTAAGTCCTTGGTCGTGGTTTCTGAAATATTGTGATTTCACAGTTTTCCACATCAAGGTGATTATGGGTTAGGAACACGCATGGCTGCTTCCTCTGCATTCAAGACACATTTTCTTTTCATTCTTTTAATAATATTGTGTTACTTTTTCTTTGGAGGATATATGCACCAATCACACAATAAGACCTGTATTTACAGTATACAGTCTCAAAGTAAAACAGAAAGGAGAGGCCATTCCACACCATATTCGAAGCCACATCTTTGGTGCTGTGGGTGTCGCCCAGCAGCCGACCTCCCCATGTGCAGCTGGTATCAAAGCCTGGTGCACCTGCTGCCTTCCTGGGTGGGGGCACACATTACTGAATACATTAAAAAAGACATTGCTGTCTTAGAAAAGGTGCAACGGAGGGCTACGAGAATGATTCCTGGTCTTAGAGGAATGTCTTATGAGGAGAGGTTAGCTGAGCTGAATCTGTTTAGTCTTGAGCAAAGAAGACTAAGGTGGGGACATGATCCAGGTCTATAAGATTCTAATGGGTCTGGATGCTGTTCAGCCAAATGGCTACTTCAATATTAGTTTAAATACTAGAACTTGTGGCCATAAGTGGAGATTAGCAGGGAGAACATTCTAAAATAAGTTTTAGGAAGCACTTCTTTACACAGTGTGTAGTTATAGTATGGAATAGTCTTCCTGCAAGTGTAGTGGAAGCTAAGACCCTGGGTTCCATTAAATCAGAGCTAGATAAGATTTTAATAACTCTGAGCTATTAGTTAAGTTCTCCCCAAACCAGCTTGATGGGCCGAATGGCCTCCTGTTGTTTGTAAATTTCTTATGTTCTTACATATGTTGCCATTGGAATATGCAAGACTCGTATATTAGGCTGCTGGCATCTGAAATAACATAATTTGGTAACACTTCATTCTGAGGGCCACAAATATCATGCTATTACTTATGTATTAATTAACCACAAACCAAGTGTTAGTTCCACACTGATATCATGTTCGTTCATAATTAATGAATCGTGAGGCATCATTTACCCCAATCAGTTACTGTATTTCTTACTATATGTATTTATTCTGTAAAGAACGACTGAAGGATCTTAAGACTCGTCCCATGGCTGATGTGGGAACTAGGGGATGTCTGACCTTTTTTGGCGGGGGGGGGGGGGTTGAGCTGCTAGCAGGCGCTGGCGTGACAGGTGCCCCTCAAGGGTCATCCGCTCCGGGAAACAGCACACCTAGCGAATGCCATAGCCAGAGTCCCCTCTCTCCGGGGACAGCGAACGCCCTGAGCAGCTACAGAGGGCTGTACGGTGCTATACAGATGTTGACTTACACCCACAGTTTGGTAAACAGTTTAGTTGTGTGCCTAAGATATTCATGAGAGATGGGTATCATGACACCCAAAAGTTATCTGCATAAATTCGGCGTATCCTTATATTTAATAAATGTGTCCGACCACACCACCAAAATATTTTTTACCTTATTTATCCACAATATCTCCTCTTTCAAAAGATGTTGTAGCTGTTCTTTCCTTCATTGCCATTTCAGTGCTTATCGTTTTCGTGATTTAAATTAAAGCAATAGCACGTGGTGTGCTCCATTAACTGAATATGCTTAATATATACAACTTCCAGAATTGGGGTCTCACAATATGCACTTCATTAATATCGTAGCCACACTACTAAGCCATTTACCAAATTGTAGGAGTAAGTAGGCCGCAAATACTGTGATTCGTCTCCTTGGTAGCATTTGTTTTTTCGTAGGAGTCAAGAAAGCGCACACCCAGATGTACTCATATTGGTGATATAGATCCTGAAGCATTAGTTATATCTAACATTAAATATTTAATTTAGTTATTTAATGTTAGATGTAAATAACACTCTAGTTTCACTGTCTCTCGTTTCTCCGGAATTTGCGCCGAAGTTTGTTGTCTCATTAGCAAACTCCGTGTACTGTGCATATCTTTAGATGTTTGCGTTAAATTACCTGCTGTCCCTTCCTTCTCTTGACACTTCAGCATAACAGATCTTACAGTCTGCTATACTTCTGTCGTCGTCAATTATCTTTAAATACTGCAAGTCAAAACTGATGGCATCCTCTGTGTAGACTCGCCAATTTGCCAGTGCTAGCATTTTCTGCATTTATAGTTCCCGGATGCCTTCGGTCGACTATTCTCTCACTAGATGCAAAAATCTGATTGGGCAGGAAAAAAGTAAAAATGCAGCAGCATTCGCTTTTAATGTAATGCTGCAATTAAGTGGTAACGGTTCTTGGTATTGGACAGTTTTTACGAGTATGAGCATATGAGCGTGGTATCGGCCCGATACTCGATGCCAGTATCGGTATCTGTGCATCCTCAAAGCTAAGAATGCTTATCACTTAAATAGGGGACAGATTCTTGCAATTGGCAAACACTTTGCAAGGCATCTTTCATTGGCAGCTCATAAAATCCTGGTAATGACTCTGTTTGTCAGCACCATTCATTGCTTTGACAAAGCCTTATGTCCCGTTTTCATACCTTCTAGGAGTGTAAAGTGTTGCCATAACTTCACTGCTGATGCTCCAGTAACCTCAGAATGTTGGAACATCCATCAAACGAATCCCTTGAAATTGTATTTATATATTTGTAGAACTGTTGTTTGCATATACAGACATCTGTTTCCAAACTGTGTGAACAGGCTAATTTTATTATATGGAACATGAATTGAGCTGAGTCAGGTACTTAGAATTCCTGCGTTTCCTAAAGAAAAAAATGTGTAAGAATCTTTTGTTGAAATATTTTTCTATTCTCTTTCACTTGTATCCCTGTATGTTATGAACACAAGTACCTAAACTGCAATATTATCATATTGTTTATGACTATTGCGTATTATGATAGCTAACAAATAACAAACAAAGACATGCAACAAATTATGCTAACCCAAAAATTTTCGTGTGTTTATACACTGTTCCTAGTTCTGTTGGAACAATCTTGATCAAGACGGACAGACTGGCAGTAAACATGTGATATGGTTCTGCATACTACTTTATACATTATGTAGAAAATATGTGTAGGTTGTTGCAAAAACTTCTAGCCGTAGTCATGTTTTATAAATGAAGAGAACTTGTATTGCATAATTGGTCTAACAATGAAACTTAAGCACAGTTACTTATATTTTTACATTTTTTATATTTTATTTTATATGTATATGTTTTGAGCACGGACCCAAGGGAGATGCTTTTCATCTCATTGTATATGAAAATGTATAATGACAATAAAAGGCATTCATTCATCATCATTAACTTAAGCAAAATTAAACAATTTCTCGGGGCAGGTTTAGGGCCCAAGCAGTGTGGACTACATCATTTCTAAGATGCTGTAGAAACAACTTTCTCACAGACAGAACTTTCCCATTGATTCGGGCCTGTCACTGCACCTGGCCCGATAGCAAGGCATCCTGTGAGACTCATGGGAAGGGGAGGAAGGCCTGGGAAAACAGGGAAGGAAAGCAGCCCACTCCTTCTCTGGTCCATGGCTATAAGATAGCCGAAGACGACACTACTGGGAAAGAGGATTAGTTGAATAAATAAATTAGTTGAATAAAAGAGAATATTATTAATTTAATCTTGGTACACGTGGCCCTCAATATTCAAAGAACTGCTCCAAAACTTTGGATCTGTGCTACTTCTGAACGCAGTGGGTTGAGTAAAAGTTTAGTATGATTGGATATATTTTTACTTAGTGCATCTAGAGAGAACAACATTGAAAGACATTGAAAGAGAGAAGACATTGAAAATAATATGAGCTTTTTGAGTGAGTTGCCATTCTGTTTTCTCATATAACATTAATATTTGCTTTCTAACTCTCGAGCTCTGAATGTGATTGAGCTGAAATATTCAGTCAGCCTTAAGTTAAAATGAATTTTGAGTGTCTTTATCATCCCATGAAGCAACATTTATTCATTACATTCTGTTTATTGTGTTATTCAGAGTGAGAATGTGGTATACAGCTATTATTTGAATTGTATCTGGACAGGAGGGCAGTACTGAAAGGTGAAAACACTTAAGCAGCTGTGAATACTCTACTGTAAGCTCTTTGTTGCACACATGTAACTGCCAAATAATCATAATCGTCAATACAACAGTTCTGTGTTTGATAAACAGCACACAGCTTCCTGTGGATTGCTTTCACTCAGAATAATCTGACAGTTCATGAAATTTGAAATGATTCTAATTTTTTGATTATTTTTTAACAATAACTCCTTAATTGCTTGAATGTCCTGGCATCCACTAATAGATAAATCTTAAAGACCTGTATTTCTTTACAAAGTCTATCTATGTAACTAGTAAAGTAGGAATAGTCAGTGTTGACTGGCTGAAATGGCAAAGGCATATTAAGTGCAGAAAACAAGACTAGTTAGCTACTTAGGTAGTTAAATATTGTAGTGATAATCGATCACTACATTGATCTTTAAAATGAAAAAACAATCACCAGTTTTATATTCAGTTTAGGCAGCTGTATAACTTTAACACAAAAATCCTAATGCAGGTAAGGTTGTTGTCTTATCATTTCAATAACCAGTATAAAGTGCACTTACACATACAATGAAAATGCAATATGTTACTGTTTTGTTAATTATTCACGTTTTGTAAAAATCCAATAGTTTAATATATATGGCTTTGTTGCTTAGATTGTTAATCATCATCTGTTAGATTTTCACAGTGTTAATGAAGGGTATGAAAGCATATCTCATTTTTTAAATGCTCTTTGCTTGTTTGTCATTCTGATGAAGAACGAGCCTGAAGAATGCCTCTCTGCCAAGTTGATGTTCAATAATTACTGAAGGACCGCTGTATCGTGAATCAACACTACATACATAGTTCTGAGTCTTCATGATGTTGTAACGATGTGCTTCCATCTGGATCTAGACAGCATCATAGCAATGTTTAAGGGAACACTTAGTTTTGGTGACAATCCTTTTTTTCCGTGGGTAGAAGATTAATCACTGCTGATTAGCTGCAGGTGAGCTAAGTGAGCAGAGTCTCGTCCAGTTTCATACAGTCCGGCACTTTGTGGGTCACAGCTGTGTGCCGTCTGTGGGTGCAGCTCTGATTTGTTGCACATGAATGCCATCACACGGTGGCACAGTGGTTAGCACTGCTGCCTCACACCTCTGGGACCAAGGTTCGAGTCTCTGCCATGGTTCCATGCGAATGGAGTGTGCATGTTTTCCCCGTGTCATTGTCATTCCTCTGGGTTCTCCGGTTGCCCCACACAGTCCAAAAACATGCTGAGGTGAATCGGGGTTACCAAATTGCCCATAGGTGTGTGTGTGTGTGTGTGTGTGTGTGTGTGTGTGCCCTGTAATGGGTTGGAAGCGCTTCCTGGGTTGTTCCCTGTCTTGTGCCTGTAGCTTATGGGATGGGCTCCAGACCCCCCCATGATCCTGAATAGGACAAGTGAATATGGATGGGTGGATGAATATTGTAAAACTTTATATCCAAGCAATGCATATTTCAAATTATAGTGTCATTGGAAGATCTTTATACTTCTGCAAATCACAATTTGAATGAATCATTGTTTCTGCTTATATCAATTAGATAACATGACAAGTAATTCGCTAAAATTGTATTGGGACCAAAAACATGAAGGCATTCCAACCGCATATGCCTTAAATCCTCATAAAAGGCATAAGACAAGATTCCATTAGTCCTTCTGAGCATTTCATTTAATGGTTATAAAACTAAGGAGTCTCTATAGGTCCTTTGTTCTCAAAGAACCAGCTGAAGAATATTGAAAGTATATTTGGTTTATGTGCAAATGTACATACAGCAAAATATTCTATAAATCAACAATACCAAATATGGGAGTATATGAACATTTCATAACAACATCAGATTGTTTTTGCAGAAAATACATTGTGACCTTTCCAACATAATAGCTGGGATTGAGCCATGGTATCTGAAATTGTTTTATTTCACTTTGGATTTCAGCTCTTATTCATATTCTCTGAATATTTGTGGTTGTTTGCAGTAAACTGTTCACAAGGTCAGTGTATCTTTGAGAATGAATTCCAGTGGTAGTTTTATTGGCTCCAGTCAAAGAAACTTATTTAGCAATTAAAAATTATAGAATTGCTTCCCAGAACAGAATTCAGACTCTGTCTTTGTGCCAATTGGAAGCATCCCAGCATGCTTTTCTTCTGTAGTATTGCTAGAATTATGCATAACTCCATAAATATATTAGAAATACAAAAATAGATACCTTTATGATGCATTATAATGGTCGGTATATGCATTAAGGTTGCTTTGTATCGGATTCTCAAGGCATCTATAATGCATAATAAACATGACCATAGTGTGTAATGCGTCATGTTCTGCCCTGCTTGATCCTCGTGTTTCCTCACTGGCTCAAACAAACCACACCTACTGTTTTTTCGTTTTACCTCTTGCTCCAGCCCCTATGTCATGCACTCCACCTGCCTCTCGTTACATTCCCATGTGGCTCCTGTATTTAAGTTCCTCCCTGTCCAGTGAACCCCAGTTCTGTCATTAACGTTGTGCTTCTCCATCTGACCTACCCTAGCCTTCCCTGTTTTTCATCCCCCCATGATCTTGTTTGTTTACCTTTTCTGTTTCTTCAATAAACCTTCCTTTGTTTGCCCTAACTCCCACTTCCAGGTCCTCTGTCTCACCTTGAATCAGAACATCATGCCTCGTTATAAATATTTTTAGCCATGTTAATAACTCTTTTTGAATGCATTATGAATTTTTAAATTAATCTAATCTAATAATATGGCCAGATATGGTCTGTGGCCTGTTGGCTTGTTACCGTGGCCTTTTACTAGGTATACAGTACTTACATGCTATGTTTGAATGTTTTATACATGCATTATGAATGCATTATGAAGGTGCACTGAATGTTCTATGAACGTTTTTGTAAAAGAAAAATCAAATAAAGGATGATACAAAGTGACATAAATGTCTGGCTTCATAAACAACTGCAACTGGCTAAGGTCTTGTTTTTCTTACCTCCACCTATGGGTGTCTAACCCAGTCCCAGTCTTGGTGAAAATACTGCGAAAAAGAGAGAGATTCAGCAGTCCATTGGTTTGTTTTTGCTTGTTTTTTTTGTGTAATACATCTACCGGTTGATAGATTCATTCACAAACAAATTTAGAAATGTTCTACACTTGCAGCTTTTAAATCACTTGAAAATATAAAGCAGTAGTCTAGGATGCTTGTGCAGAAATGACTTATAACTGAGCGTTTTAAAGCTGTAAGGCTCAAGTATAATTTGTTTTGTATTTACAAGTGATTTATAAGCTCTTTAGTAAATACTTTGTAAAACAGGAGTAATATATTTTTTATACATTTGTAAATTGGATTATAAGCAGATATTTTTTCTAATATATTATTAAATGACTAAACAGTCAAAGAAAAATCCCGGTGAGAGTGAGTTAGGAGTGCTGCTCATTCTAGGATACTCCATGGAAAATGCATAATGTCTGAGATTTGCTATATTGTGGAGCTGATTTTACATAAGCACAGCTTTGGTCAGTCAACCTCGAACACTCTCCTGGAAGTTCTCTGCAGTTATTCATATTTCAGAACAGTATGGAAAGCATTTCCCACTGTAAATGTTTGATTCTTCATGGACTGCATCAGTCATTTGCATCCCTGTCTATATATACACACTAGATTCTGCCTTTCTCTGTTTTATAAACAGTAGCGGTTGTGTTTATCTCAGACCTGAACCATGATTATGTTGATCAGTTCATGAAATGTTCAAGTTGTGATAGTTTATATGTACTCTGTGTTTTAACTATAGAAAAGCAATTATGTAGAGAAGCTTGTTTTATATTTACTGTATGTAAGCTACTGTGATATGCATGTGTGCATATCCATGCATGTGTGTTTGTATGTGTGTGGATTAGGTTTATATTACTTTGTTGGAACCAAATGTCCCCCATAATGTAATAAAAACTTTTTTACGTTGTGGGGACAATTTTTCGGGTCCCCACAAAGATCTGAGAATGCAATCAAAAAAGTATTTTGTTTGGTTACTTATAGTTAAGGTTAGGGCTGGGTAGGAGTTAAGGGTGTCGTGTTGGGATTAGAGTTTTCCCCATAGAAATAAATGGAGTGTCCCCATAAAGATATAATTACAAACTTGTAGTGTGTGTGTGTGTGTGTAGTTACTAGTTATCTGTTGATATGTGATCAGTAACGTCATCTAAGTCTATCAAGATAAAAGTAATGTAACACATTATGTTTTCACAACTATAGTTTGGTTTCTCTGGTCTAAATGAGTTGATGATTTTGTAAACCTGCAGTGTATTCCCCTCAGTTCAGTTTCCTTTTACACAGAAAAATCTAAGCAAAGCAACAATGCAATTACTAACCATGTGAGAACGTTCATTTTGCTGATTGGTCAATGTGTCTGTGGTGGGAGCAAGAAAGTAAATACAGGAAGAAGGTCCTGTGTCCTGGGCTACGCAGTAAATACAGGAAGAAGGTCCTGTGTCCTGGGCTATGCAGTAAATACAGGAAGCAGGTCCTGTGTCCTGGGCTGTGC
>JAABNY020000037.1:4485370-4495643 GCA_015164015.2 Brevimyrus niger
GTAAATACAGGAAGAAGGTCCTGTGTCCTGGGCTATGCAGTAAATACAGGAAGCAGGTCCTGTGTCCTGGGCTGTGCAGTAAATGCAGGAAGAAGGTCCTGTGTCCTGGGCTATGCAGTAAATACAGGAAGCAGGTCCTGTGTCCTGGGCTGTGCGGTAAATACAGGAAGAAGGTCCTGTGTCCTGGGCTATGTGGTAAATACAGGAAGAAGGTCCTGTGAGCTGGGCTATGCGGTAAATACAGGAAGAAGGTCCTGTGAGCTGGGCAATGCATCTTTTATACTTTTTATACTTTTATACTTCAGAGTTTTTTAAGAGTTGTTTATGATTTATTGAATATAAATTCCTGAATTAGTCAATACTGCGTCCTTCCTTTCTCCCCCCTCAGCAGCCCTCTGCTCGTCCAGTGCTGTGCCTCTATCTACTGGAGCTTTCTCCTGGTCAGAGTGCACATTGTGTAGACAGACCTTAAATAAAGCTGAATTTGTGAGCTTGGTTAAACCGAAGTAGAAGGCTTCCCACATGGACAAGTCATGTAGACACTGACATGCTCCCTGGGTGTGTGGCCCTAATTTGTGTTTTCTGTGAATGATAAGGTGGTTCGCTTTGGGCTCTTGGAGAGACCTGTCATTTGTAAATGACCTAATCAGAACAAGTCCTGTGCCTGGTGGTAGAATCAAGCTAGGTTGACCTTTTTGGTATCTTGATGCTGTGAGTTCATTTGAGGGAGTTCATTTGGGGTCACTGTATTTCAAGAAGCCAGTCAAGTTCCTGTTGCCCTACTTTCTGGCAGAAAGTGAAAGGCCTATGTTTTAGCCTCTCTATTATAACGCAGTGGATGAGATAACAGTGTCCTCTAAAGACTGCAATTTAAACCATACTGGAAACAGCACCCTACATTGAAACGCTTTGCTACTTGCTACAGAGTCATGTTGCATGGTCTAGACAGCCTGTCTCTATGGCTTTTCAAAGCCTGTCCTATTAGGTTGGACTTTGGCAGGTCAGCATCTGCTCTTGTGAAATTTCTCACATAGATTAATAAATCGCTCAGCCCCCTCCCTGGGCTCCTCTTACTGCTTTACTGTCCTGCTGCCTGTCTTGTCTTCTCATCATCTTTATGTTCCTTTTACAAGTGTCATTTCTCTTAACTTCATTCTCATCTTACCATGTGTCATTCTCCACCAACAGCTGTGCTTGAAATGCTGAATGGGTCTGCTTTGAATGTCCATTTTCCATTTTCAATGTCCATTTTCAAACAAAGCAGTAATAGAATAGATACATGGGGCTTGACCACATGAAGCTAAAGACACTAATGAGCACATCAACAACATTCAGCAAGTACTGATAATCAATACGGATATTCTTCTGTAGAGTTTTTACATCCATCCATCCTTCCATCTTCCAATGCGCTTATCCTACTGGGTCGCGGGGGGTCCAGAGCCTGTCCCGGAAGCAACGGGCACAAGGCAGGGAACAACCCTGGACAGGGGGCCAGCCTATCACAGGGCACACTCACACACCAGCCCCTCACACATGCACACCTACGGTCAATTTAGCAACTCCAACTAGCCTCAGCATGTCTTTGGACTGTGGGGGGAAACCAGAGTACCATGAGGTCTGAGAGGTGACCACACACTCCACACACAGAGGCACCACCATGCCGCCCCTGAGTTTTTACATTTTAATTAAAAATGTAATACACAAGTCTTAAGCCACCAAAATTATGTTTAAAGCTATCTGTTCAATGAGTATATATTTGCTCAAACATTAGAATATCCTCCTGAGACCCCACCCATTCCTTTATGCCCATTGTTTTTACATCTGTCTTTTCACTGATGTAAGGAAACATATTTATTCCTGTTGTACACTAAAGAGGACATGCTGTGAAATTCAACATAAAAATAAATTTGAAAAAATCTGAATTGTAAGACGTCTTATCTTATAATTGAAGGACACTTTTTGCCTTGGGACTCAGGAGGATATTGTTTATTCAAAATGTAACTGCAGTGCAATAGAAAGTAACAAGAATTTCTCATTGTCTTCATTGACACTCACTTGAACAATTCTGTGGGTTTCATAAAATTTCATCAAATAACTTCATGAGGCGTGATATATATGGTATGTGTGCGTGTGTTAATTGCTATACTTTTATACTTTTTACTTGGTCATTTCCCTTCCCCGCACAAGGAAAAATATACATGTACCATACCTATATTGTAAGAATGTATAACTATATTATATTTTATAAATGTTTAATAAACAATTTTTGTTTAATCATTTTTTATTTTTTGTCTTTGATTTTAATGTCTTATTTAAACGCGCACTAATGATTTTTTAAACCATTTTGAATTGCCTTGTCTGAATTGTGCTATATAAATAAGATTGCCTTACCTTGCCTGTGCTGATGCAAGATAAAACTTGTTTAATACAAATGCTTATGAGTTAAAAGGTGTATTGTAACGTAAGGACGGTAAATATAGTACTTTTCTTTGGCTCAGGTTTTTTGTTCATAATGCTTTTGTAACATGAGTAAAAACATTGTTTTCTGAACAACAGTAGTATAGAATTTTACTGAATACGTAGCTTGCTGATCATATTATATTGGTCTTTAGTTATAGCATTATAATGAATTTGTTCTGTTCACTTTTGATGAGAATGTTTATATATAAAATAATATGACATGGCCAGTAGCTCTAAATGTTAAGACTATACAATACGTCCTGTAGATGAACTTGAATCCACTTTACGATTGTGTACATTGATACAATGATGAACCAAATCAATTCACTGTTGAAAGCACTGAACTGACAAGCTGGGGAAATCAATAAGATCCACGTAGACAATAAGTGTATCTCGGATAAAAACGGTAATCTAACACAACCTTAAAGGAAGATGATATCTTTGCACAGGGTGTTTTATTTCTACCATGAATAAATATTCAGGCCATTCAAAATGTGTCTAAATATCAGAATGCTAGAATGACAGTTTTTGAAGTAGCTTCAGTTTATACTATAATATGAGCTCATTTGGTCATGTGTCCGCAGGGATCGTATGTTTCCCACTGTATGACCGCCGAGGTAAACTTTTATTTGATATAACCACTGATTGTTCTAAGTAAACTTGAACAATGTTCTGATTGACTTTACATGTGTAATATTTGCCCTTGTTTGTTCTTGTGTTTGTACAGTTTGATGCATTTGTTTCTGCCTGCATGTGGTTCAAATATAGTAACACTTTTGAACTACCTGCTTTTATGTGGGTAATTTTGAATTTGTCTTAAAAATGGTCTGACCCTCATCTAAGTTTTAACTAGTAATCCAATTATTGTATTGTTCTTGTGTGTATTGAACACATCATTGAAACAATCACAGTGTAGGATTCATAATGACTATCGCTAATGACTCCAACAAAAGCTAAGTATCAAGCTTTTGAGGGCATATACAGTACTGTGCGAAAGTCTTAGGCAGCCAAAGAAAATAATGTTTAAATGATCTTTATGATGGAGTAAAACTATGCTATTATACCTTGCAAAGTGTGTCAGCTTAGCCATTTCAAAGCTTCTGATAAATTCCCACCAGTGTTTGCAGGGACCGTCCAATACATTCACTCTAGCACCACTAGCCAACCTTGTACAGCTAATGAATATCTCATTGACTTTTTGAACTAATTATTTAAATAAGTAAGTGAGCTAACAAACACATGGAATGGGTGAGGTGCCCCTGAAGAGAGGTTTGGGAACTGAAGTGGCTTTCATCTAGCCATCCAACAAGGTATCAGTAGCTTTTTGGACAGCAGAAGAAATTTTTACTAGTTTTTATTGTGTAATTTGCATGTGTTCACACACTAATACATTATGGGCTCAGATACCTGCATGTCTTTGGAAAGGAAACGCATATGACACAGGAAAGCACACAAACTCCACACACAGAGCAGAGGCGGGGTTTGAACCCCAATTCCTAGTGGTGCGGGCAAACAGTGCTGTCCACGCAGCCACTGCGATATGCGGATGCAGTTTATTCAAAGGGTGAGTGATGTATATTTAGTTACCAGGGGGGTCCAGTGAACTGTGCGAGTGCATACCAGATTTTCGTGTGGGTGCATCTTTGTGAACTGACTGCATATGTGCAAAAAAATAACTACTGGTGTTTCCAGTAGGTGGCTGAAGAAGAGTAGTAGTAGTTACAGACATTTTGATAAGCAGCTGTATGCGGAGGTACCTGCATGTACAGTGTTCAATGAAGATCTTGGGACGCTTGCTCAATTCTGTAATAATGTTGCAAATTCATTGGTTTCATAACAAAAGTTCACTGGTGAGCAATTCACTGGTGTTTAACAAATCTGCACATAACTTTCGCACATATTGCCATAATTGTTTTGACTGACTCATCCAGTTCTGTTCTGAAAACTAATAAAGGACCAGGCCTTGATCAGCTACTCTGCATTAGCTGGCATAAATAGCCAGAAAGGCTGTATTTTACTAGCTGGAACTAATGCTTCAGTCATGATAAGTTAATGCATCTACTAATGGTTAGAACATCAGTAAATACTGAAGCATATACCTTTTAGTACCTGGGGGAAAATCTTCTCAAGGAAAGTATTGGTTTGTGTTTATTAAAAAATAATAATAATACTGAAATACATAACTAATAATTCTAGCTGTACAGGAAATAAGTTAATTTGTCTTGTATGAAATATGAGGATCATTTGGAGGTAGAAAATTAATGTTATTATTACACCTTCTCCTGACTTGTCTATCTCCAGGCTAGCTCGGCAACAAAGACTGATGATTGCAGAAGCCAAGTTGAAGGAGAGGAAAGAGTTATTCATCGAATCAAAAGGAGCAGAAGTAAGCTGCCCAATTCAGGTACAGATACTTATCTTTTCGGGTTGCTGTTTCTTCACATTTATTATTGAATATGACTTGACTGTTAATTAAATGAAATGAGTGAAAAGTAAAGGTCACTGTTGGGCAGCACAGTAGTTTTAATGTAGTTTACCTCCAGTATTGGAAATTCAAATGCCACCTCTGATCTGTGCGTGTAGAGTTTGCATTTCTACATCCATGTACTGGGTCCTTGTGTGTTCTGTGATGGACTGGCATCCCAAACAGGGTCGACCCCTACCTTATGCTCTGTGTTAACTTGGGGAAACTTCACCCCACACAACCCTTTTCTGGATCACTAACCTTTTCTGCATGACCACTCATCCTGCTGCCAAGGTTTACTGTTGAAGATCGCATGGCTCTGTGCCTGTACGCCTGCGTCAGTGATAATTGTTGCTTCATTGGTCCATTGCTCAAATTAATAGGGGCGTCCACATACTTTTCTCCATATCAGGTGGAAGTCTTAAAATATTGTTCACCATGGTTTCCATTCACATTCTGAAGTTAAAATTACAAAGAATATCAGTGTTTAATATTACACCTTTTTGTTGAAACATTTTCATAACCAAATGTCTTGAATCATTGTTCACGTGGTACTGTCAGGCCTAGTGGTTCAGGTTTTTAAAGTACTAATAATTTAGCAGTATTGAGGAAATAATCCAATATGGCAGAATTACAAGCATTATGATAAAATTTATCCAGTTTCTTCGTCATAACAAGACCCCCATCTCACTATGGGCAGTGATGACTTAATGGTTAAGGAAGCGCACTTGTAATTGAAAAATTGGTGATTCGAACCCCCGACCAGCAAGGTGCCACTGAGGTACTCTAAAAAAGTACTCCAACCCCCCCTCCCCCGCTCCTCTGGCACTGAATTAGCTGCCAGCTACTATGGCTGTTAATTGCAGTGGACACATTTCGTTGTTGTGCGCTGTGCACAAATTCTAAAAATAATGAGAAAGTTTTTACATTTCAACATTATACTTCTCATTATAGAGATTGTAAATGATCTAATTATAATGTGATACAAGGTTATCTCATCAAAACCAGAAAGGCTTGCATTATAAAGTAATATAAATTTTTCTGATTAAAATGAGAATATAAATGATTCAGTTAAAGGACGAATGTTTCTCCTTGTAATGTAATGGGTATGTTATGTTGATTGATTACATAATTTGATTTTACTTCATGCTGGGCACGAGACTTCAGTCATGCTATCTGCATGTACTGTCTGTGCCCAAATACTATCTGATTGTAAATGTATTCGCTCCAGTCTTATCAATGAGGCATAATATGTCTCCCATTCCAACTTAAGAATACTTTTCTATGGCTGGCAGTAGCTGTCAGATGTAGAACGGCTTCTATGATAACTTACAGCATCGATCCTGCCCTGCCCTGCCCCCCTCTACTCAGCTTGGTACTTTAACTGAACCCTGTTTTTATTTGCTCTCTGTGCTAGTGTTGCTAGCGAAAGTGAATTCACCTTCTAATTATACGTTGACGGCAGCTTTGTTTCCTTGTTTGTTTGTTTGTTTTGTTTGTTTGTTTTGTTTTTTGTTATCTGTGGTGGGCACGCGTGAAAATGCTTGATGTGGTCTGTTAAGCATGGTGTTTTGGTGCTTGTGCTTGCTTTGCTTTACTTTACATGGTTTTTGAAAATAGTTTACACTCTGGTGGGTTAAAATTATCCCAGACATTGTGGGAAAATGTGAAAAAGTCTCGAAGATGTATTACAGTGTTAATGAAGTTTAAAATAAAGGATTAACCCAGCAAATTTAGTGCAGACATGAAAGTTTGGTTTCCAAACATCTGTTTGTGTGACATAAGATGATTAGCATTTGTAATGATTAGAAATGCTTTGTCACGCCCCAGTTATCAGGAGTCACTTTTGAGGGGTAAAACCTTCCATTTTATCATATGTACTCAGTAGATTTAGCATAACTTTTTTGCTCTTATTTTTCATAAAAATGCAGTTTCGTAGAAGTGCACCGATTGTCTGTTTTACTGTATAGCTGTGGGACTTGGAGGACATCCAGTGAGCAGCGAAAAAAACTGTAACCCTTCTGTACTGTGTCTCTTCGGAGAAGCCTTGGGTACGGCTGGTTTGACTTTGTCTCGAACGAGCAGTTGCTAGAGGAGTCCCGAATGAGGCACATTACCTGCATTGTGAGGGAGGGTCAGTTACGGCATTACAGCCATGTGGTGCGTTTCCCTGAGGGTGATCTGGCTCACAGGATCCTCACTGCTGAGAACTTGAGCAGCTGGACCGAGTTGCACATGGATGTACTGGATAACACTAACACATGGACTGGCATATATGTACACAAGCAAACATACACATTATTACTGAGTGGAAAGGATAAAGGATGCTATGACATTTAAGTTATCCTTGCAAACATTTATTTTTGACTGAGTTGGCACGCAAGCTTAGTCTTGAAGAATGTTGTTAGCATAGACTGTTACCAACTTGTCAGATCTGGTTGTGCTCTCCTCCTTGTCTGGCTGGAGTAGTCCGATGGCAAAGAGGTGCTGTCGGGAATAGGGAACATTTATTTTGTTCCTAGCATAATTGGCCAGGTGGAAATCTCTGATGGCTGTGGGGATAATGGAGATGGTATTGGCCAAACCATTTCTGTACTTGAATCTCTTAAAATGCCTTGCAGAAAGCTAATTCTTTGATATATGAAGGATTATTATATTTTTCTTTCATGGTCTGTGTTGTTATGTGTGTTTTTGTGCGTCTCCCACTTATTTGTAATGGTACTGGTCACCTGTCTATATATTTGCCTGTCCTGATTAGGGTGGGAGTCCTTTGCCAAGTGTATGAGAGTGTGATGGGAGCTTGAGACTTTAGGAACTGGGGATCATTGCCCTCTGCTTTATATAGAGGCCTAGCAGGCATTGTAATAAATTTGTAGAATATGTTTGTGAAACAGTAATAATGTAAAGAAAAACATTAGATTTTAAGCAGATGTTAGTAAAAAATCTACTGAGGGAGCCCCCCTGATCATCAGGTATTTACGGAGATCCCCCCCCATTGGTGAAATCAGCCAAGGGGCACATTGTAAATCTGGCCCCCAGTAGGCAGAACGTGGATCATGAGTCTCTGGCACTGTTAGCTTGGGGATCGTGGACTGAAAAGGTCTGGGACCCATGGTCTGGGTACGGTGTTCATTAACTAATAGAATAGAAAAAAATATACAAAGTATTATTTCTTAGAAAATTATATCTATTTCCAATGTTTAGTAGAATAATTCCCTCCATTGCAAGTTCCTAATGCAGTGTTTGTTGTGTGTTTACTTTTCACATGAGAGAATGCTTTCATCTGAGTAGATTGCAGAGATCGTCATCTTGATGTAGAGGAAGTTTTCACTTTTGTTCTCACTGGAATAACAATGGTCATTTTAAATGTTATTTAAAAGTATATCAGCATTTATGTTAAGAAACTGTACTGTTCTCTGTTTCAGTGGTTCTGATATATCATTATTGATATTGAGCAGCAAAGCACTGAAATTTTTAATTTATCTATATGCCTTCAAAGCAGGTAAAACAGATGTTTCTGTTAATAAAAACATTATAAAGACTGCTATGTGAATTACCACTTGAATTTAGGTCTGGCAAAAGGATGATTGATTGGAAGAGGGGAGGATTTAGGCATGACAGTATTATGAGAAGCTGGGTGTTGTTTGATGTCCCTGACATTTTTCATATTTCATGACACTATAGGAAAAATCCACCCCCCACCCTCTCCCACCCTGCTTATCCTTCTGGGTTGCGGGGGGTCTGTAGCATATCCTGAAAGGTACAGGCACGAGGCAGGGAACCCCCCAGGATGGGGGGGCAGCCCATTGCAGGGCACACTCACACACCATTCACTCATATCTGCACAATTTAGCAACTTCAATTAGTCTCAGCATGTCTGTGGACTGTGGGAGGAAACTGGAGTATTCGGAAGAAACCCCACGACGACGCAGGGAGAACATGCAAACTCGACTCAAGCTGACTCGAACCCAGGTCCCAGAGGTGTGAGGCAACAGTGCTAACCACTGCAGCACCATGCCACCCTATTGGAAAAACACTTAATATTTAGTAACACTAGTCTCACTGTACTTTGTGTTTGAAGGGGCTCACACTGCAAATGTAAAGTCGAAGGGCCAACAATGGAACAAAATGCTACTGTGCAGAAAGAGCCAAGACAAAGGACTCTGTGGCTTATGTGAAAGTCCTCTTGCTCTTACTGGTCTTGCGCCCCTGGACAGCCAGTTCTGAGGGTCCCCCTGTGTTCCGTTTGTAATGTAATGACCCATCCTACGGCTCTCATCTGTATTTGATTTACATCATACTGTTGCATTGATAAAAACCTTCTCACACTTCTCTAATCCAAAATCTGAGTGTTTGCCTATGTTTTTCACTCATGTTTATGAAATGTAATTTTATTTTCATTGTTTGACCCTCCATGTGTTAACAGGGAAAGACCCCTCTAGCAAATATACCTTTGATGTAATTTAAAAAGGAATATGTGCATGAATATGTTCTTCTCTTGCTCATGTGCATGTTTATCCCAAAAGTTTGATACGCTTCTTGTGTTTGTTTTATGTAACTGTGGTTCTCTGAAGTTTTCATCTACCATGAGGTTTAGCACGGATGTATAAAATTGAAAAAAGACTCTACCCTGGAGCAGAGAGCTGTAGAAGCTTTGACATTTGCGGTATAAAATGAAAGATATAATAGCTGGTTTCTCTTCTATAATTAAATGATGCACAGTTCATACTTTTTGTATTATGCAAAATAAAAAGTACTAGTTGACTACTATTTCACTGCTGAGTACCTTACTGCCTTTCAGTTATCCTTGCCTATAAAACACATTTGTGGAAGCTGGAAGAATGCATACATGAACTGTTATTTTTATATATATATATGTATACGTACACTACTCTCCTCATGTCATTAACAATTTAACAGTTCATGATTGAATAAGAATCATCCTCACTTTCTGAATTAGTATTTTCTACAGTTTGAATTATGTATTATCATACACTACTGCCCCCTTATGGTTAGTTTTAAAACTGCATGCACATTTTTGTGTGGTCCAGGTTTACATGACATTATGGGGACCAAATGTTATTTTAACGTTTGGTCCCCACAAGAGGAAGTTTACTTTTAGAAAAATCTGTGACTACAATAAAAAAACTAGAAATGCCAAGAAACTTGTATTTTGTTTGGTTACTTGTGGTTAAGGTTAGGCTTGTGTGGGGATTATGGTTGTCATTGTTGGGATTAAGGTTTTGCCCATAGAAATGAATGGACGGTCCACACAAAGGTGTGTGTGTGTGTGTGTGTGTGTGTGTGTGTGTGTGTGTGTGTGTGTGTGTGTGTGTGTGTGTGTGTGTG
>JAABNY020000037.1:4495890-4529101 GCA_015164015.2 Brevimyrus niger
TGTGTGTGTGTGTGTGTGTGTGTGTGTGTGTGTGTGTGTGTGCGTGCGTGTGTGTGTGTGTGTGTGTGTGTGTGTGTCTCTACATATTAATTTGGTTTTGCATTTTACGTTCTGCAATAAATGGAATGAGATCAAATGACTAATTTTGTTCATATATATATGATGATGACTCTGCAAGAGTAACTAACAGTGGGTGGGACAGGCTTCTTCTAATTTATTCTTCCTTTTGCAGAATCAAATGGAAAGAGAAAAGAAAAGAAAAAAGGTAGAATTTCAACATTTTCTGTACATGTGGTTAGACAGCCTTTATTTATCTGTTTGTCTCTTTGTCTGTCTGTCTTTGTCTGTTTGTCTGTATGTCTGTCTTTGTCTCTTTGTCTGTCTGTCTTTGCCTGTCTGTCTGTCTTCGTCTCTTTGTCTGTCTGTCTGTCTGTCTTTGCCTGCCTGTCTGTCTTTGTCTCTTTGTCTGTCTGTCTGTCTGTCTGTGTCTCTGTCTGCCTGTCTGTCTGTCTCTATGTACCATATTACTTAATAATTACTTAACACTCCACATTTAAATCTTTATACTGTTCTGACAGTTATATTAAACTTCATATTACCTGTGCAACTCAGGCAGGAAAGGGCAGCCTGGTGCCCCCGGCCCTCCGGGGCCTCAGGGGCCTCAAGGGCCCCCTGGAATCCCTGGTATACCTGGGATCCCAGGCAGCAATGCCATGGGCCCCTCCGGGCCGCCTGGACTTCCAGGACCAATGGGGCCCCCAGGACCAATGGGGGCCCCAGGCCCACAAGGACCTGCAGGTGAAGCTGAATCCACTTCTGTCACATTTCTAATGAGCCCAGTGCTTACACTACAGTTTGGGCTATGTATACATTTATAAGACAAGAGTACAACACTGAACAGACACCACAAGCATATTATGGTTAAATGCTCTGACTAATTATGAAATGGAGACCCACAGTAACACTGTAATAAACTGAGACTCATTTTTCAATCTACAGGAGGAATGGATAAAAGAGCGAGAGAGATGATGCAGGTAATGTGCCATCCGATTGTGTTACACAGTATGGGGGATATAATGTCTGTCTTCTCTCTGTGTTTCAGCTGATGTAACGTGCAGTGATTCACAGTGGGCACAAAAAACACCAACCGAACTCAGGAAAACAGCACTGTTTGAGGAATCTCAAAAAAACAGACATGCTTTCTGTTTCTTTTCTTATGATAAGACAAAGTATCAAATGCTTTCTTGACTTTCACGTAACATAACATAGGCATGTTTAATTTCTAACAATAGCATGCATACTTGTAGTGCAACATAACTGAATTGACTTGTAAAACATGTAAACAAGTTTTGATAGCTAGAGGCGATGTAATCTAACAAAAACAATGAACTATGAAAATGTAAACCTGAAAGTGTAACCTTTCTCTGTGAGAAAAGGTAGGTACAGTTGAGGGAAATTTTTATGAATTTCCTTGTGGGTTATGTGAAGTTTTATTTTATCTTATCGCTTAAACCTAAAATGATTCACAGCTTCCACTGGAAGTGGGCTTTAGATTTTGCAAGGTATTTCTTTAATGAGAACTTTAATGAGGTTGTGAAAATAATGTAACATGTTTAGTTCAAACAATTTTGTTTTATAGCCTGCTGTGGTACATTTGCAAGGCCAGGAAACTACTATCCAGGTCAAGGAAGGTAAGAGTTAAATTATAGCAACAAAACATAACTTTATTTGTATGGTAAACAATACTTGGGAACAAAGCCTCCAGTTATTAATATACCTTTTTGTTCCTGCCTGCAAGAGCATTTAAGAGTTGTGTAAACTGTAGTAATTGATGCCACAAGATTGTTTGACGCAAAGTATTTTGGGAAAAGCAATTTCCTGTCACCGTGTTATACAAACCATAAGTGGCAGCTTCTAGCACAGATGGTTGACACTCATGAAAATTGCAAACAATGCAAGATGTGATTGTGAAGCACTGTTTTTAGATTTTGCAAGGTATTTCTGCAACAGTTGGATACACAATTGCAGTACCTTTGTTAATTAACCTGCCTTACTAACTGCTCCTTGCTACAATAGCAGAAATTGAGTGACTGTTTTTCTCACGCTGAGATCTTTCAGAAGGGATCCTCAGAAACTGGAAAATGATTTCCATTCATCACAAGGTGTTCAAGATGCACTCGAGGTCTGGAGAGCTGGAGGTGCTGCTGGACGGGATGTACTTCATCTATAGTCAGGTAGAAGTGAGTACGGTCTTGGGCCTAACTCTTTCTGTCAGCTGCATGCCTAGTGCGCCTTCTCACTGCACAACTGGCAGATATGTAAGGTCTCTAATGCCATGATGAACAGTTCAGAAAGTTAATTCCAGACTAGAAAAATGTTTTTCCAGTGTAATACATCTTAAAAATTGGAAATTAATAAACATAGAGTCCTATCTGCCTTTTATTATTATTTTTTTCTTTTCATACTTTTTGAGCCTTTTTCCGCTTCTCTGCCAGGTGTACTTCCTGAACTTCACCGACATTGCTAGCTATGAAGTGGTGGTGGACAAGACGCCCTTCCTGCGCTGCACACGCAGCATCGAGGCGGGCCAGCGTAAGTTCAACACCTGCTACACCGCCGGCGTCTGCCTGCTGCGCGCTCGCCAGAGGATCGCCATTAAGATGGTATATGAGGACACCTCCATTAGCATGAGCAACCATACCACCTTCCTAGGGGGCATCCGACTGGGAGAGGCCCCGCCTGCAGCCCACTCCTGAACCCGCCCCCCCCAGACAGCTGACACCCTTTGCCCACAGTGCTGCCACATCATCCCACCATAACACTGACATCACTCCCAGCAATAGAAAACTAAAATTTTTTTCTTTGGTTCATATTGCCTTCCACTTCTGCTCGATCACTGACTATTCGGACCCTGTCCTGTGAATGGTTGAATGGACACAGAATTCCTGTGCTACACAAACTTACTATCCAAGAAGAAAATGGTAACCATCCAGGTACAGCAGAGGTGCATAAGCCTTATACACAATTTGTTTAATGAAACTTTTTTTTTTATTTTATGAATATTATTTTTAAACCTTTTTGTTCTGGAGAAGGTCAACAAACAACTGTTTTCTTCATTCATGAGAAAGCTGATCTTGCATATTGCCGAATTTAAATTATTTCAAAAAATTCTGAAAATTATAAACATTTGCTATAATGTATTGGTGGAGAAGTGGGGACGGCAGCTTTTGAAGATGTGCAGTGTATGCATTTGCATTGGCATGTATTAAAATGTGCATGCATGCATACACACACTCTCACACGCACACAAACACAGACACAGACACAAAGAAAGCTTATTTGAAAATCCCACTGGGCCAAAACATTAAAAAATGTACTGCCCTTTTGTCGGTTTAAAATTTTGCTACCCCTTATAATAATTTATAGTCTGCAAAGAATTTAAATTATTTTCCTGCTCTATTAGCTTAAGTTAAATTTACAAAGTCGTCATAAAATATCTCCAAATCCTCAGATAAAAATGAGTGGAAAATTGTAAAAAGTCAGCTTTTAATAGCATAATTACAGCATTCTGATACAGACTCAATTGTACATTATCTTGTATTATTTTGGCTTAACCTCTAATTTCTGTGAACACATAATGAACATCCATAGTGACAGAATTTGTGTATAAGATTCTTATTTACAATAGTTTTTTTAAGATGGGAAATTTTCAGAAAATTAAAGATATATTGCACTAAGTTCACATTACAAGCCTCATTGTCAAATTTCGATTTTTTGCTTAGACTGGATTTGCCTGTCTTGATAGTTCGCATTCATAAAATCAAGTGACCTGTATCTATCTGTAATGTGAAGGCATCTGTCTGCTGAAATGGTTCACCTGCGCACAATGGTACATCACCAACAAAAATGAAATGCTCAGTGCATGTATACAGGCAAAAAACCAGATGAATACCAATCTGGAAAAAATCTGATTTGATTCAAATTCAGGCAAGAATCAGATTTCAGACACTTCAGCTTGTTAGCACAAACACAGCCTAAGACTACCACACAATGTGGAGTAAATAATGTTGATTATCTAGTAAAGATGGTGTGTGTCAAGGTCTGGGATATATTAGATGGTAAGCTAACATTCGGGACTCGTGATTGACATTTTAAATGCAGAAGAAAAGGTAAAGATGTGAGTGACTTTGATGAGCTACATCATTATGGCCAGATGGCTGGGCTAGAGAAACAGCGAGGCGTGTGGGATGCTGATGGGGAGCACCTTCTGAGGGTGGTCTGAGGAGGGGAAGACCACCAATCGCAAACAGGGTGTCGGGCCGCCAAGACTGGTCAGTGCAAGATGTGAATGAAGGCTGTGTGGCACCTGGAGTAATGTGTCACGTTACAGAGCACATGGAGCCCTGGAGTAATGTGTCACGTCCCAGAGCACATGGAGCCCTGGAGTAATGTATCATGTCACACAGCACATGGAGCCCTGGAGTAATGTGTCACGTTACAGAGCACATGGAGGTCTGGAGTAATGTGTCACGTTACAGAGCACATGGAGCCCTGGAGTAATGTGTCAAGTCACAGAGCACATGGAGCCCTGGAGTAATGTGTCACGTTACAGAGCACATGGAGCCCTGGAGTAATGTGTCATGTCACACAGCACATGGAGCCCTGGAGTAATGTGTCACGTTACAGAGCACATGGAGGCCTGGAGTAATGTGTCACGTCACAGAACACATGGAGCCCTGGAGTAATGTGTCACGTCACAGAGCACATGGAGCCCTGGAGTAATGTATCACGTCACACAGCACATGGAGCTCTGCTGTGTCTGGGGCTCTGCAGCCTTGTGTCGCTCTTGTAGATCCAATGCAGCCCTCAGATGCCCGATGCGCACCGGGTCGTCCACTTGACGCAGCAGAAAATGCGATTCATCAGACCAAGCGGCCTCCTTCTATTGCTTCAAAGTCCAGTAGCAAACCTTGCGTGCCCATTGTAGGCGCTTTTGAGGGTGGACAGTGGTCAGCAGGGGCAAGATGCAAGATGCATTACTCCTGAGATCCTCTTGAAAATTATGAGTTGTTTATGCCACAGCATCCCTCTTTGTTGGTTTTAACACACTAGCTTTTTTTTCACAACCTACATTGATGAGCCGCTCAAAACCCTGTTTATGATTCATGGTTTTGCCCTCCTCAGACTACTGTGAGCATGTCCTCACCATGGCTGCTGCTGCTGGCTGTCTTGTGAACTCCCCACAAGCCATGCCATTTTGGAGATGCTCTGATCCAGTCATCGGGCCATAATGATTTGGTCCGTGCAATAGTCACTCAGACCAAAGTAAAAGTAAACTTTATTGTCATTCGTACCACACAGTTTGAGAGTGCATGGTACAACGAAATTGCATTTCTCCTGGCTCCATGTGCAAAATAAACAGAAATACTACAGTATAATTAAATACAGTATAGTACAGTATAATACAGGCTACACAAAATACACACAATACAACACAGAGAACAGAACTACATGGAGAACTACTATTCAGCACAGAGGTAAATCCTGTGGAGAGTAAATAGTACTAGATAGTCAACATTATTCACGTGGGGGTGGTTATAATGTTTTAGCTTATTGCTCAATGTGTATATGAATTATGAAGACACTTCACCGTTTATCAACAAGTAACTTTATTGTTTTAATGCAACAGTGAAATACAGGTTTATAATTGTGTCCTTGTCATAAGTTTGGCATATTTCACAAATGTGATCTAAAGGAATTAAATAATGAATCTGACTTGAACTATTCTCTTTTGTTCTTTGACAAACTGCTAGTATGACTAAATTAAACCATGAACAGATTTTTTTTTGCCAATCAAACCCTCAAAGCAAACCCAATGTCGTTGTCAGTTCTGGTTTCACAGAATACCTGCAGTATGGTAATAATGGCAATTATCATAAGGATAATGGATTCATGGATAATTTCACTCAAATGGGTGTAGGAATTTTACTTTCAAGCTGTATAATGTTTTATATGTCTTAAAAGTTTAACAATATTTTCGTTGCAGCCAGGAGTTGTAATATCAATTACATACATTTGTTTTTATTTTTAATTGGCTACTTAACACGTTAGGCATACCCACAGCTAAATTATGCTGTTCCATTCTTAGGCAATATTTTTTTAAACTTAAACTCAAGCTGCTTTTTGGGACAATATACAATTTAAGGTTTCAGTGCCATGGTTATTACTGGATAGTTTTCTTTTTTGATATTTACAGTTCGTTAAACGTTCATTGTAGCCACTTTTAGAGTCCTGTCACTTCACTTGAATTAAGTAGTGAATCATTAGGAATGTCATGTACATTTTTACAATACTGTGATTGTATATATGTATATAAAATAGAAAGTTCTTTGTAAATGGAATATTTTCCTAATGTGTGGAAATAAATGTTGTCTTTGCGGTATTTTTTAACCTTTCTATATGATTTTTTTTTAGTTAAAGTTCTATGGTATAATTAAGATGTTTCTCAAATTAGTGAACATTTATTATTACTAAAATTAGTGAATTATCTACAAAGTTGTTTATATTTTGAAAAATGATCCTGTGTCAATATGGATTTTGTCGAAATGGTGTGTATCATGTAATCGTGTAAAGTGTATCGTGAAATACTGAAGACGGAATTATTTTTTAATTTTGTAAAATCATTTAGCAATTGCCTACTGCATTTCCTTAACGTTGCTAGCTAGGTGTAAGGAATATGAAATATAAAGTAAAAATGTACAAATTAATAAAAGACAAATTAGCCTGCGAATTACTCCGTAATAAGCAGTAATAAAACTGAAAAGAAATACAAACATTTAAACAACTACAATATTCTATTTAAGTAAATCATCTGCTTATGAAGTTTTGTTTTTATTTTCGAATTAATTTTAACATGCCCCGCAAGCCTGTATAGGACAAGCGGTTTGAGAAAATGGCTTTATGGATGGATGTAACATGATATTATACAATCCGTTAATCCGTCCTGTCATGTGCAGTTATGAGACATTTTTTGGTGCCTGCAGATTACGATATAAAATAGTCTGACGCCTATTTCTGGCCGCACTATAATTAGCACTGCTGTTTAATTAATACTAATTTTACAAGCTAGCACATCCAACGCGGGAAAAATAATTCAACGACAGAACACCTATCAAATTTGAGAACATAAGAAAATCAGTTAATCTCTTAGTACTATTATTTGACCATTACTTTTGCTTTTAAGACAAACGTGGACTCAAATTACACGTACACTTTAAGGAGTAAATGATGACTGATCTCTCAAGATCAAAACTGTGGTGCTACAATCTAACTAACTGAACAGAAACACAAAGAGGAAGCTATTCTATATTTATATAGGGCTGTAATACTGCATACACCAATAAATCAAACAACAAATTTGATAACCGAAAAACGACTTTAATGGGCTCTGAATTAGGATCAATTGTACTCGGGATATATAAGCCTGCTTATGCTTAACTGTGTTTCCTCATTGTTTCTTCCGTTTTATTTATAGCTTATAAATATATAATATATAAATATAGCCGTTCAGTTTTATTTATAGCCCATATAAAATTATGGACTGGTTCAGGGGCGATTCTAAGTTCAGAGCTTTGGGGGTGCTGAGCACCCAGAGAGCTGCCCAGCAAGGCAAGATACACTTTACTCACATTTACTCACATCAGCATGAACTGTCAAAAAAAGTTAGAAATATTTGGGGGTGCTTTTATTCATTTTGAAAAACTAGGCAAAGATCGTCCCTAGACTGGTTTCATTCAGACTTAGTAGCGGGATGCTTCGGGGGAGCCAATTAATGCGTTTGGACAGAGTGTTTTTCTGTAGTAATTATTCTATTGCATGCATGCCACGATCTTTTCACTTAAAAACGTTAAACGGGCACAATCGGCACAATCTCGTTGCGAATCAGTCTATTTGATTGACCTCTTTATTATTTCATTGACCCTCTCTGGGATGTCAGAAGCATTTTGAATGTGGGGGGCCTCCCCCCTCCCCGCAGACTTTTTTATGAATTAGATGCCATATGTATATTCTCATATCGATCAAGTGAAATGGATTCTTTAGCGAAGCAATAGAAACAGCGCTGAGTGAACTAATATTTTATGTTAAATGTTGGAGGTACAAACGTATAATAATAAAATGTGAGGTGACTCCCTCAGATTTAATTTCGGCGACACCCATGGACCCTCTGCGGGCAAAGACGCACGAAATCGGTCTGTTTTCAAAACGCTGTAAAGCAATTGCGAATCTCCGAGAGGGGGTGCGTCTGCTCCCGTGACTTCCGTGCTCTTAATGGCCACATAATTTCTGTACATTTTAAACAGTTGCGTCGCTCATGTACACAGAAATTGTTCAACAATTCTGGTGATGTTACAGTATTTTATGGGATGCTACTGGAGTTGTTTGGCAGTTTTCAGGGGGTGCTTTAGACCCCTCCCCTCCTGCGAGCCCCTGTCCATGGAATATTTAAAAGAAAAAATACATCAGCAATATTTGCTACAAAAATATGGGTATATATGATATTTAAATAGAATTAAAGTGCGACTTGCTCTGGTATTCAATAACCTTCTAAAGGATTGCTGTGCACTTTGTTTCTTTAATGACGTGACAATTGCTGTACTAAACACCCACCCAGACTTTCCTGCAAAGGTGTGGGGGGGGGGGGGTGTGTGCTGGGGGTTTGGGCTGCGGATAACATGATAGTAATTTACAAAACCATGAAACCATCCTTACAAATAAAGTTCCACTTTTACTCTTACCTTGGTTGAACTGTACAGTACTTTGCTGCGCAACAGCAAAGTCTTTCCTATTTGTTTGTTTATTATGTGTACATTACATTACATTTACATTGGCTTTGGTCTGGTGAAGATGGATAAATATTTAGGCAAGCTTGAATTATTGTGCCTTAAATTTGTAGTTAGAAGTAGTTGTACTTCATATTTTGAATGTGTGCTACTGAGTGAATTATACCATGTAACATGTGACCAGGTGACCAGTTTCTTTGTAGCTTCCTGGCAGAGCCCTAAATGACCCTTTGCTTCTATAAAGGAAAAACAAAAGAGATTTATATGCCCCATGTGTAAGATAGATAGATAGATATATGGATGGGTGAATTTTTTTTAATTATTTTTATTTACTGCATTTTTTTATTATACAGTCTGAAATACAAACTTTATCTGGTCAGTAAAATTAAAGCTTGTGCATTTACTTAATGTATGATGCTGTAGAACTCCACTAAAGATTCTAGAAATTATGATAAAAACAAAACATCACAGAACTGTGAGATGACTGATACTGTCCTGCAGCAGGGTGCCCAATGCCACCGTTCCTGTGTATTTCAAAGAGAAACTACTTGCACAGGAAAAGACTTCAAACGGCTATCTGTGGAAGCCACAATACACACAACTATATCGTGTGTATCCATTTGTCAAAATGGTTAATTTCTACTGCCACGAATAAGCATTGTTGGTAGAATAAGGGGAGAGACAGGAAGGACGGGCTCCTGTATGCAAAGTCAGCCCCCTCCCACCAAGTCTAGCTTTCATAAACATGAACATCATCTCACCTCTTAACAGTGATTACACCCAGTGTCAACCTGGAGAGCCAACAAAAGGAAAGACTCCACTTGATCTGTAACAGTTCGAACAAGAAAGAAGCCTTGTTTTGGGAAGTTTCAGTCAAATAAACACCCTCAACATTTAAGGCAACCCCCAATCCAAGGATGCAGATACATGATGGATCTTCCTCAGAAATGAATGCTACACGTAACACATAAATTGAGATGTCGATACATATTATCACAATAAAAAAAAAACTATTAAAAGATCAAAAATGTTTTGCTTGTGATGTACAAAGCATCAGTTTAGTAAGTTAAAACTACAAAGTCCGATGACAAACAAAGGTTCCTTACGGCTTTTGAATTCTCTGAAAATCATCTAGGAGGCACCTAAGAAACAGAAGCCTCTCAAGTTGTTAGGAACAGTGATATATGCCAGTACAACGAACTTTCAAGTATGCCTACAGTTCTGGTGATTATTAGCATCCATCAACAATTTGCTAACATCATGAATTTCAATCATGTTCTTCACATACTGCTCAGGGCCCGGTTTTTCGTAACCTTCTTAATGCTACATCATTCGTAAGTTTCATCGAATAACATATGTTCTTAGTTATATCATCTCATTTTTAACTCTGTTGCTAACTTTGAACTTAAACTATTAAAAAAAGATAAAGCACTATTAAATGTGCTTGAGATGAGAATTAGAAGACAATGGATTTGTATATGGATTTAAGAAAAGCCCTTCGTTTTTGTAAAGCTTAAATGTTTTTTTCTACAGCAAGTAGTATTTTCTGCATTCCTTTATGACCACATTTAGGTTTTCATATAATTACATAGATCTCTGAAACTTAATGGCGGCCAATGATATTTAAGATTTTGAACTAGAAAACTTCCCAGATGAAGTCTTGTTATTTCTATGTAAAGATATTCTTGATTCTATATGTAGCATTTCAGAGGTATATGCCATTCTGTCACTCCCCTTTGCCAAGTGGCCACATTTAGAAGGTATTTTTGTGAAACAACATATATATATAATTGGACATACAAAATATAGCAATGATACCACACAAATATAACTAACTACATAATTTTGAATGGTAAGCCACTTTTGTGCAGCTTGGCAATTATCTGTAAGCTGACGTCTGTATATAATTCAGAGGCTCTGAGCTCATTTTAAGGATTTCCATAAAACCTGCATCTTCCATGAGAATTTAGAGAATTTCTGGTTGATTTATTTGTCTCATTTGGGTAATTTGAGAAACCTGTGACTCAACTGAAGAATGACATTGATTAATGTAAGTACTAAGCCACAAAATGGTAAATGATTTCTGGAAATATTTGGTAAACAACGACTGATAAAGTGTATAAGATATGACATAGGCTACATCAGTTTACCATTGGTGAGATCAGATTTACATTTTGTGTATGAGGCATGAGCTTCAGTTCCAACAAGAAAATGAAAGAACACCCACTTTTCTGTAACTTTGCAAAAGGTGGTTTAATTGTGTCATTGAAAGAGCCAAGCTTCCCCTATTTTGTTCAATGAGATCAAGTGGGTTGAAGGCATGGTACAAACTACTGTGACATTTCACATCACCATGATTATTGTCTCAGTAGATGCTTCCTTGTCATGCCAAACATTGGAAGATAACATTTAAGACTGAAAGGGCATTTTGGGTTCATGGTTACCAGTAATCATCGGTCAACTTAGTACAATAAAAATATATTGAGAATTCAAATTAAGACATAATTTGTGCTGAACAACTTGCTAGTTTTTAAAAAAGCCATTTGTCTTTCATTTAGTCAAAGTCCACAAAGTTCATTTTGGCAATAATTAAAACCTTTCAAAATCTTCTGAAAAATATTTAGGAAGAAAAAGCTACCATGTCTGTTAAAGGAAATACAATGAGGACTAGATAAATGGTAGGTTAAATTAAGCCTTTATTATGACCCACTGATATCCCCTGAAAAAAATCTTTCAACCACTAATCCTAGACCACATGCAGATAATTAACTACTTAAAATCCCTCAAGTGGCAATACCTCTTAAAGCCAGTTCTTGGGTTGTTTTATGATCATTGATTGGTTGTAATAGATGTAATACAACAAAAGAATAATTCTAAAGCCTCTGTAATTCCATTACAAGCTGGAAAAAAATCAGTGTCAACAAAATGGAGTCAAAAAAGCAACTGCAGAACACCGCATAAACACAATGTCATTGTACTTAATTCACTCAAAATTTCTTTTTGATTTTAGGTTTAGAATAATATTTGCACAATTGCTGGCTTCTGATAATTGGATTATTATAATCAGTTGCACGACTGAGTAATGCTGGGAAACCTCTTTGGTGGATTAAGCTGTGTTAATCTTAAATCAGTGATTTAGTACTTAATTGTCCTTTTCTCGACTATGTCATATCTGTCGTCTGATCTTTTAATGGCCTGATTATAACTTATTCTAATTTCACAAATTGGGATTAAGAGCAGTTTCTGTGGCTCAATTGAAAATATTTAGAAAATCAAAATTGCCCACATCTTTTTCTGGCAGTGGGTGGAAAACGTGCGGTGTGGTTTTAGGGTGACTAACTCAAATTAAAAAGTGCGAAAATAACAGGTTTCCATGCATGATAATCGACTGACGAATGCGGGACTGCGGCGACAGGATGTGTCAAATTATGACACCTGTAAATTTGTTACCAAGACACAAGCAACTACCTTCAATGGCATAAAAGCCATAGTCTGAAAGTTTTCCGTGGCAAGTGTTTATTGACCTTTAGGAAATAGGGGCTGTATTAAAACATGAAAACGATTTAATTAATATCACAGTGCCCTTTGACCATTATTTACAAAGGTTCACGGTGCGCGTAGTATAGGCCATATGTTTATTGATTCATTAAACATATTAAACGTTTTAAATAAATATTTCGGCTATTCCTTGTCAGCGTTTTTATGGTGAGCATTTCTTCATGTTGTTCAATAGTATTGCTCAATTGTGTGTCCCGTCAGAATGTTCTCCCAATAATAATTGGATAAATATCAATGCTTTTTGCTTATGAAGACTTTTATAACCTTGCGAGAATAAAACGCAAGGGCTCGTCCGGGATTTGAACCCGGGACCTCTCGCACCCTAAGCGAGAATCATACCCCTAGACCAACGAGCCAGACGCTAAGAAGTTTTTTGGTCCACTTACACTTTTTTTAGTGTAGGAAACAATTTTCAATGTAATCAAAGTGATTGTACAAATCAGTCGTAATTGATCTCGGTTTATTTACTTGTATTTAAGCATAACTTATGCACCATTTTATGCTCGACGTATTCTTTCTACGAGATATTGCAAAATATATTTAATTTTAGAATGATGTTTTTTCTTAAATGTTTGGTATTTGCATAAATTGATAAAATGTGATATTTTGGATCAACCTATACTATATATTTTATTATATTATATTATTATATAGCGCAATAATCACTACGAATCAAACAAAAATTGTATTCGGTTGCCAAGGTATTGTCTTCTTAGTATTTTGTATAGATGGACTGTTATTGACCATTTTGTCCCGTATTTTCTGAATATATAATCAAACACAACATGAGTACGGCTTTCAGGCGTCTCTTTTGCCACCGATTTACCTATGAATGTAACTGGGGAATGTACGATGCCTAAGAATCTCATTAATCTACTTTGGGTCGATGGGCGTGGTTTGGGGAGGGGGGTTTATATAAGGCGACAAGGGACACAACGTGTTATAGCTGGATGTACTGTACCCGGGGCGGTGTGTCAGTGATAAGGAATCACTTCGTCTGGATTACAAACGAACTTCGCCATACCTCAGGAATATACTATTCTCAATATTTTAATCCACTAGATTTTTGTGAGATTTTTAATCAAAAATTCAAACTGAACTATAATGAAAACCATTAACTTACTTTTGCTGACATTACTCTGTGTATACCGTTGCTCAGCAATCCATTGGCTGTAAGTATGGGTATTCATTTTATTTTATGGATTGTGTGATTAACTAGTTTAATTACTAAATGTATCATTCTGAACTGTTTATTCTCTGATTTGGTATTTGTATGAGTTAGGTTTTGAATGGTTAGACATGAAGAGAACTTTGCTTCCTTTTGTAGCGGACTCACGGTTAATGGTAGCTCAGTTGGATGGAATCAGACGCATCACTGCAAGCTTTTGGATGGCCTGGTCCCGGATCAGTTACAGCTCTGCCGGCGAAATCTGGAGCTGATGCACAGTATCGTCCATGCAGCAAAGCTTACCAAACTCACTTGTCAGCACGCATTCAAGGACATGCGGTGGAATTGCTCATCGATCGAGAGCGCGCCGCATTTCACACCGGATTTAGCAAAAGGTAAACTTTAGTTGCGCATACGTAGAATTATTTTTACTACATAAACCTGCATTCACAGGTGTTTTGTTTCCAGATTTTTTCACGTAAACTGCAAATATGCATGTTTTGCACAACTGATTTTGTTTACATGGTGTTTCCCTAGGTACCCGAGAATCGGCTTTTGTATTCTCCTTAGCCGCCGCGGTGGTGAGCCACTCTATCGCCCGAGCCTGCGCTTCTGGAGAACTGCCCAGCTGCTCCTGTGCGCCGGCGCCGGCGGAGCAAGCGGGACCTGATTTCAGATGGGGCGGCTGTGGCGACAATCTTCGCTACGGTCTTCAGATGGGTTCTGCATTCTCCGATGCACCCATGAAAAACAGCAGATTTGGCCCTCAAGCCTTCCGGCTGATGCATCTTCACAACAACGCTGTTGGAAGACAGGTATAGTGACAGTTAATAGATCCCCCCCCCAACTATTTATTTTACTGTTGAAAACATTTCTTCATAATGATAAAATATTTTCTCCATTTTAAGTCTCTTGTAGATTCCATGGAGACTAAGTGCAAGTGTCACGGTGTATCTGGGTCTTGTTCAGTCAAGACATGTTGGAAGGGGCTGCATGATATCAACCACATCGCCGCGGATCTCAAATCCAAATACCTTGCGGCAACCAAAGTGATCCATCGACACATGGGGACCCGTAAACAGCTTGTGCCTAAGGAGCTGGATGTCAGGCCAGTGAGGGAGACGGAGCTTGTTTACCTGCTCAGTTCCCCAGACTACTGCGCACAAAATGAGAAGCACGGCTCAATGGGCACACATGACAGGTATTGTAATTTTTTTCCTTTGAGTGATACACAACAGGCCCAGTTCTTATCATACGTTTTCTTTTGCAAGCGACCTTAGTGCTATTAGAGGAGCGATTAAGTACATTTTTGGATGTGATCGGATGATGTGAAAACCGACGTGTGTAGCAGCCTGCTAGCCCCGAGCCTGGGAATTCCATTGTGCGGCGTAGCAGCTGTAGGTATAACACAAGCTGTAACAAGGCGTGTCCTTCTCATCACCCAGGCAGTGCAACAAGACGTCTAATGGCAGCGACAGCTGCCATCTGATGTGCTGCGGCCGAGGATATAATGGGTACATGGAGAAGACGGTCGAGAGGTGTCACTGCAGATACCACTGGTGTTGCTATGTCACCTGCAAGAAGTGCGAGAGGACTGTGGAGCGATACGTGTGTAAATAAAGTCCAACTGGAGGCATGGTGATTAACGCACAGCACTATATCTTTTGCTAGCGAAATTTCCTTCTCCTTATATGTTGAACTAAGATTGGTGCAGCCCCCCCCCCCCCCCCCTCCCGGTCTAACTTTTGGGGGTTCTGTGAGCGAAGGAATGCTTCTGACATATGGGTGCAAAGTGGTCATTAAGAATGTGTGCTGTCCTGTGCTGTAGATGCAGGCTGCTTTAGTGGGACGGGCGGGGGCAAATCTCGGGCCCTTATGCTTAGACTGGTTATAGCTCTGTCAGGCGACGCAGGCAAAAGGGGGGTCTGTGATTGATTGGGAGCAACAGAAGTGCGAGCTTTAGAGGTAAAGACTTCTCCCTTGAATGGAAGCTGCCTGAATGGGTAACAATGGCACGAATCACAAAGAGGTTTATTCCAGTGGGCTCCCTCTTCCCCTCCCCCAGGCTAATTGCTCAATCAGCTTTCTGGATTCTAAAGGGAAATGTTATTAAACACATCAAACAAAGGTATCTCAGTTAAAATTGCATGTACATAAACCTACTGCACAGTCACAGGAGTCTGCCTCCTGGAGGCAGTTTATGTGTTTAATAATTTTCTACAATAGTACTATACGTGTTATTTTTACTACTTTGACACATGATACAGAATTTTCCTGGAATTCTATATTTTGCATATTAAGTTGCAACATGAATATCCTGTGAAAATGTATTGTAATATTTATTTTTGAATAAAACATTTTATGTAACATTTGTGTGGCCGTTTTTAAATAAATTGAGTACAATCAAAGTTAATAAAGCCAATAAAGTACGGCTAGCTTTTCCATTCTTCTTGATGACCTATCATTTTAGAATAGCAATATTATTTATTTAATACTCACTCTTCTAGTTAATATGTTGAAGAGTAGCAAGCTTCAAAACTTTTTAAATTAGATTTAGTAATAAAAATAAGAACTTGGAAATAAATACTAAGGTGTAAATACGCTCCTAGCGAATCTAATGAACAGGTTAACAGTGAGCTATCTACAGCAACTGTCAAGCAGTTGGTGTTTGCCCTTGAGGTCAGGATTTAAACTGTTGAATAAAAGTGACACTACATAGCAGATTGGTTGTCTTACCAGATTATTATTCCAAGCAGGACTTTAGGAACCTTAGGCTGAATAATGCCTGCATCCCACAGAAGATATACTGCATGCATTTTATTCACAGTCTTACTTATTAGCCAGCTTGTACTGCATGAAAACAGGATTTCTCAATCAGTTATATTTACATTTTACCTATTCAAAAAATAAAGAAATAAAAATACTAGTAGTACTATGTGAAACGCCTAGACATTTCAAACAAATTAGATAATTGTAAGAAAATTCACTTTTTCTCCTCATTTTTTTCTGTATATTCCAGTTCTTGAGTAAAATAGCATTTAAATGACACTTAAAATTAATTTTAGGGAAGTGGAAGGGAACATTTCCTTCTTAGCAAAATTTGGCTTCACAATCTAGCTATATTCAAAAATATTTTGGTACACATTTTCCCACCTGAATCAGAATGGGCACCAAAAATAAGTTCTAAACAATCGAAGAAAATGAGAAACTATTACTTTAGTATGTTTCAAGATGTATAAAATCGTATTGTTTCTTTGAATAAAATTTGCTAATGGTAAATGAATTTGTGTTTATTGGTTTGATCTGAGGTTTGCATAATTGCCACAGAATGACTTTAAACATTCACTGGAAACTGCCAACAGAAACTTAAATTAAGTTCCACTTCATTGCATTTTCTTGCAAGTCAGAATGTAATACTTGTCAGATCAACCTGTCAGTGTCAATAAAGATAAGACTCTGGTACAGCCAGTATGACTTCTTTTTTATTCTTCTATATATTTCTTACAGTGTTAACGTGATATTTTACCTTGGAAATGAACTATTTCCCTGTGTGGTAAAATCCACAAATCTTGATACGGAAATATAGACCCAGTTATAATAAAAGGTGAGTAAGTATTTCCCCTCACAATTTAAATTCAGACTATCGCTTAACATTATAACAGGCTCAAGACCATACAGACTACAAAACAATGCATGCATGTACTATTTTTTGCACTGAATTCCAAGCACACAGTAATCATTATCACTTATCTATTACTGCAGTTATGTTTCTAGCGGTGCTGTTTCACCCAGTTCAATTTTTCAGATTTAGCTAATGAACTCCTGTTACTAACACTAGATGGTTTACGAAGAAACTCTGTCTTTAACATCCTATAATAATTTAGTTAGATTCTTGGATTAAAACAGGTATTTTTCAGTCTGTTAGGCTGTTGTTCCAAAATACGTCAGTTTAATTATTTGCAAGGAACCAGGGGGAATTAAAGTTTTGCTATTTTGTTAAGACCCAAAACATCGAGCTCATTTAAAATGTTGCCCTTTAAAACAAAGTTGCTCTCCTTGGGTGGTGCCTACTAGACTGATCCCTCAGCAAGTATGTTAAAAATGTCCCCGCAACAGCCAGAAGCTGGGTGGCTTTTCTCAGGCAGAAATAACTGAGGAGGTGACATGAAGATGGAGGACTTCTTAGGACCTCACGATCTGAACCCAATCACACTTATTCAGCAAGATCCGGGATAAAAAGTGCTGAAAGAAACCATACACGTGCTAATCAGAACTATTCCTCTTAATTACTTTTTTGAATTTAATGACACTTCCATGATATTTCTAAAGATTACATTTTATTACTAAAACATTACTATTGAGCTATATGATCACTATGATCAGTAAGAACTGTTAAGGTAATATATGACAACAGACAAAAAAATACTGATTACTGACAAGCACTGTCTTAGGGGTAATGATTGATGGGACTTTGGAAGAGGACTTTCACATAGGTGTCAGGTATTTAGGGCCAAGGGTGATTTACAACTAGCTAGGCATATTTTTCTCACATATGTTTAGAAAGCTTCTCAATCAGGTCACTGCTGGACGGAACAGGTGTTTAAACTGTTTCAATTTTCAAAATATAACACATATTCTGGCACATTTAGTCTTTTTGAGGCTAGGGACATTACACAGGAAAAGGAAAGTATGGAATTTAAAATTCAGGCTCTTTGTAGTGTACGCACTGAATTGAACATGTCGGCCATGGGGGCGCAGTTTAGTTCTGAGGGGGAATACAAAGGACAAATCATAGACAGAGAGCGACCCAATTACATGTCTTTGGACTGTGGGAGGCACACTGCATGTCCAGTGCAAACCCAGAAACTGAGAAAGAACTCACAGTCTCCATACATTCAGATACACAGCAGAAAACAAATCACGCAGTCAGGAGGTGTGAGAATAGAGATACCCAGCAAGTCGTCTCCTTTCCCGTGTCCATTAGGTTCAAGGAAAATGCATTTGCTTTGTATTCACATTCAAAAATATCATTAGGCACAATACATGAGTATAAACAACATAAAATATTATAATTAAAAGACTTACTACCCATTCAAAATTGTACAAGGGAAGCAGCCGAAAGTTCTTGTTCAAAAGGGATTATCCAGAAGCAGAGAGCTGAAAGGGGGACGGGAAATGAACTTGACCCAGTCTGCTGACCTTCTGCAGTAAAAAAGAAGAATGAGTCTTCAAATTGCTGGCACTCTGTAGATCCCATTACTGCTGCTAACACAGGGACTCTCTCCTGGGAGAATTTCATTGCTTCTCCTGAAAATTCACAGATGGATGAAAACTACTCCAAGATTTACTAAGATGTTATACATTCCACTTCCATCTTTTTTCTGCAAAGAACAAATATGTTTAGCATCTCCAAAAACGTTTTCCATCGGATGCTACAATATACACCTCAAGTAGGTAAATAGTCATAGTCCAGTTTGTTCCACAGAACACAGGTCTGGATAAGGCAACATATGTGAAACATTCAGCGGGTCACCAAGTTTTTGCCACAATTAGCCAAACTTATTTAAAACGAGACTACAATTGAAATTCCAGAGAATTGCAACAAAATATATATCACTCTACATGCACCACAGTCAGGCTTACAATTTCAGCAAAGCCACACACCCAACTGTGTTTTTTATATCTACTGGGATAGATATTAATGCATTATGAAGTACTTCTAAAGTGTCTTGGCAAGCTGAACAAATCTAGTTCCAAATCTATTTATGATGCAGCCTGACATTTTGTAGTTATTTACACCGCTGCTATTTCCCTTAGAGGGCCCTGAGATAAAATGGATATATACGTTTCTAACTACGCTCTGGATCATGAAGGAGAAATAACAGTGTCCATGCTGAATGGGTTCAATACCCCAGCCAGGTGTAAGGGCCAGTAATATACTGCAAAATTAAATTAACCTGATCCCCTCTTCCTTACAATCCCTCCAAAAATATCGGTGAGGTAGAGTGCATCGTTTAGTGAAATTAGGTTAAATTGCACTATTCTGCCGGCAGTCATTGCTGTGTAAGGAAATGCTACTCACTCTTTAAACACCAGTATAGAGAAACTGTAAAGAACTGAACAAAAATACATTAATTCACTGTTTCACAACAGTGCTGCATGCAATACATATACATTTTTATTTAACTTTAAAATACTCCAGTCAAACCTGATTCTCATTGGACTGTAATGAAAGTCTAACATATATCTCACACAATTTGAATCATGTAGGTCATGATTTTGGTTTGTACAAGTCAGGGCTTTCATTAAACATGGAACCAAAACACCATGCACAGAAGTTAACCTGTAACGGTAAGTCTAATTCATATAAAATAACTCACAGACATTTGGGTAGAGGTGGTCATACTCTCATACTTAACATTAATAAAGCAGAAAAGGTTATTAATAAGCTAATGCTAAGATACATATTATGAGGGGAAAAGCACTATGAAAACACATAATCTTGGAGCAAGCTGGCAGATGGTTAAGAAAGTGAACTAATTACTGCAAGTTACTAGTTCAAATTCTACAAATGACTTTGGTAATAAACAACTGCATGAGGAAGTGAGTTTTTATTATAAATTATTTTGACTGCAATCATTTTGATTTTGAGCAGGGTACAGCTTCACCAATGTTTACTGTCAATGGATAGTTACTCAATAAAGCAGAGTTAAGATAACATTCTTTTTCCATTGCCAAAAAAGTGTTCTCCATACAAATTGTGCACTGTGTGCTTTGCTGTGGTGTGTTGACAATGACCACTGATCACTAAATTCTAATTCTAAATTAATTCCACCTTTGCGTTCATTTGGGACTAATTATTAAAATGAGTCATTGTTAATGCAAACATTTTCACTCCCTGCCCAAAGGGATGAAGGGAGAATTTCACTCTTTGCAAGAGGGCCGTCCCTTCTTCCATAGTGGAAGAAATCTGTCCTAGAAGTGGCAATACATATGCAGAGAACTGCATTTACAGTCAGCTTCAGCTACCCATACTAGCTTTTTTTTTGAAGTCACTGCATGTGCGTGATAAAGACTGTGTGTGAATATATACACATATAAAAAATTGATTAAAGATATGAATAAAGCAAAGTGCAGTGCAAAACAAACATTACACACAATACTTGTTTAGATTGGCCATCAGAATATCAAACAGCCCATCAGTACATTCTATTTATCTATAGCACTCATGTAGCAATTAGCACAGCCTAATTCATACATTACATTACTGAAATGAAGACAAAACACTGCCACATTCAGGAATGCCATCTATTAGCAAATAAAAAGGAAAGTTAAACCAACAAAAGGGAGCAGAATGATTTTTGGAAGGAAGACTTTTCAACTTAATCCTTTCATGAAACACTCAGCTTATAAATGCAGGTCTGCCATCGTGGGTTTTGGAACACCAGAAATCCATCATGTTCAATTCTTTTCTGTTGTTACAATAACTTTAGATTACTATTATGATCCAAAAATATCACAATCGCTTGACACATATTTATAAATTATATCTTTATTTATATATAAAGTATAACATCTTTTTCTTATTCATTTGAATATTCTGTCTTTTGGGACATCATGTGTATTTAATTACTTTCATACAAAATTATTCTCTATGCTGAAATGCAAACACTGAGCTTTCTTGCCCATATTATTATTTGAGATAATATTACTATTTAGCTTTGGAGCTGAATTATGTCACTTTTAAAAAACTTTGGCAGAAAACTTGAAATAACGGTAATTTTAGAAAATGTTAATTGAGAGATGATTGAAATATCCACTTAAATTGATCTGACAATTAACATATACATCCACTGTGGTATTTTGTTATTGTGATGGTAATTGTCAATGATTAGTTACAGTGGTGTTGTGATACATTGCAAATTTTTAAAATATTGTGCAAAGAAGAATGTGCTTCTCTTTCAGCTGACCTCTATAGTTCACACACTGAAAATACATCAAACCCCAAAAGGAGGGATCGAAATAATCACCTTTCAGTTGTGGTCTGAGATTAACAACTTTTGTACATTTCCAAAACACCAACCAAATCTACCAGAAGATTAATTGCACTTATATGGTGAGATACATTTCCTTTTCTGTTTTTATAGATATAAAATAGAGTAAACGATTTTAGAAAAGAGTAAACATTCGACCTTTAATTACATCCCAAAGGGCAAAAAGTTGGACAGATCCAAAATAAATTATGCTTTTACTTTGTGATTGTAAGAGTAGTTCTGGCTCAAGAACGACGACACAAAACAGCCTTGCACTAAACACTGATGATTTAAAGTTTAACACAAAAATACTATATTTCCAGGGCTAACCAGTTTTTTCATTAGAATCAATTATCAGGGACTGTTATAAAAAAATCCAAACTGAAAGGGATTGCAAGGAGCATTCTGTCCACCACATAACACTTTCTAAAATGTTGTCATGTCATCGCAATGTTCAGGAATCCAAATGCAGATTAGTTAAAATTTAGATCTATAAAATTCAGCCAGTCATATTTCATTTGTTGTTTTTGCCGGCATTCCAACACACAGCTATTTCTGTCACTTAAATGTTGCTATAAAAACACAAAAAACAAACTAAGCTCAGTTTAAGGGAAAGAAGGCGAATACCAAAATCTCACACAAGTCACCAACTTTTACTGCCAGCTTGTCATAAGAAGGCATTAAGTAGAAACCTTGAAACAATGGCTTCATTCCTTTTTAAAGGTACATTAAACCTTTATATTCTTTTTCTCATAGATTAATTGTGGTAGACTGCACACACATTCTTGTGCAAGAGGTCACATTGATCCTTTGTTTGGAAAGTTTTATCACCCTAACAAAAAAGGGTTATGTAGCTCTGTGTTTAACACGCGCACTGTATGAAATCTGGGGGAGAGTCATGAAGAAAAGAAAGAACTGGAGACATTGAGAAATTGGCAATGATTCTGTTGGGACTAATAGTGCTACAATTGTTCAAATAAAATGTTCAGAAGAGCCATGTGAAGACAATTCTCATATGTTATGATGAGGTATATCACTTATATAAGAATTCTTTGTCATTCCACATGGGGAAAAAAAACAGAAGGAGCAGGGCTTTTGTTACCACTGGTGTAAGATGAAAGGGTTTCTTGGAGTCTGACGCCAAATGAGAAAAGAGTCATTAGTAAAGCAACCCCCTAAAATGTCAGACCATGAGCCCAGTGGGTTCTTAATGTCTGGAATGCCACCTTTCTTCACAACTCACAAATGCAATCGTTTGATCAACCTTGTAATTCCCAGAAGCTGTTTTCACCTGATTTAGAAACAACCAGCACCAGACAGAAAAAAACATGATGTAGAAGTGTCACCCATTACAGATACTCTGTAAATAATATCCCTCTTCTCAGGTATTTAGCAAATCCCTCAGAAATGTTAACGATGGGTAACACCAAAGGAAACAAGCCCCATTTATACAGAACATTCTATCCACTCATCCTTTTAATTTTATCAAGTTGAGGGACAAAATTGCTATTTACCACAGTATAGAAAATGCTGCTGTTAGCATTTTCAGTGCAATGGTTGTTGAATAGCAGTTTGCAATAATAATAATAATAATAACAATAACAATAATAATAATAAGCTGGAAAAGAACAATATGATGGATTTTTCAAGCCATAAGCAAGTGGCTTATAAATGGTCATTAATAATTGCTTAAAAAGACAATAATTTTGCTATATATGAGTCAGATAATAAACCTGCTTGCTGTCCCACACCACCTAGGACCAGCATCCGTGTACCCATCCTCCCTGACTGCTTTCCCAGCAGAGGGTCACAGAAGCCCATTCATAGCAAGGTGCCAGGGACCACCCCCAGTAGAATATCAGTCATGATTTACATCAGGCTGTCTTAACTTCTAATCCAGGACAGGGTCAGGAGGCCTGGAGTCTATCCCAGGCAGCACAGAGTACTCGTGAGGGGAATACCCCGGATGGGATATCAGTCATTTTTTTTAACAGTTCATTCATATTTAATATCTAAAACTTCATTTTCTAAATGGGAACATAATTCCTAAATAAGGCAGCTGAGGTAACCTCAAATGGGATGTTGTATAAAGGCCTACGAAAAGACTACGAATTCTTCCAATGAAATACAACTCATTCAAAAAAATCTAACAAAAAAGTTTTTTTTTTTTTATCAAATTTTTCAGACTCTTCACATACCAGCACTCTCTGTAGACATCTTTTCTAGTATTTTGACACAAAATGCATTCAGTGACTATAGCTCACTAAAGGCTTTCACCTTAGTTTTAGCTGAGCTGAATCAGATGCAAAAGTATATTTTTCTACAAGTGAATGTTTTATACTTGAGTCATCTATCTAAAGCCTCTGTCCAAAATGACTTACGGAAGAGGGAGGGGTTACAGTTTATGTGCACTCAGTTGGCCTTTGCGTTGTTACCACAGTGCTCTGCTTGAAATAAATAAATAAATCGTCACAGCTTAGAATGGCCAGTATCATTTAGGCGGACAGCGAGTTCCAACATATGCTAACATTTATTTAGCAGATGTTTTGTCCAAAATGATGTACAAGCAACAACCTGAGATCAGGGACTCACTGTGTCCCTTTAGTACCTGAGGTTAAGTTCCTCACTGAAGGGCCTAACAGAGAAACAGTTACCGTCTTTGCAGAGAAACCAACCCAGGAGGGGGCACCACCCCATCACAGGGCATTATCACATACCTTTCAGAACCGTAGCATGTTTTGGACTATATGGGGAACTCCCATGGCAAGACAGAGAACATGCAAACTCCATACACACGGAGCCTTCGAACCCTGATCATCAGAGATACAATGCGACCATGCCAGCCACTGCACCACCACGCTGCACCAAACACAAAGCACTCCCATATCATTGTAACCCAGAGACTGTCAGGTTATTATGTATAAAACAATTACAAATTCAGAACAATTTTATTCCGGCATGAGGAAAAGGAAGGAAAGGAGGAGAACCAAGACATGATGCCTCTCAGCATGAAGGGAGTGTAATATCTCAGGTGAAATTACTGCAACCATAACCAGCCATGTTTTAAGTCATAGCCTGTTAGTGAGACAGACTGGCCTGTGGGTGTAACCTAATCTCAGCCATTCCACAGACATGTCTATAGCAAGAACTACAAGATAACTGACATGTTAGATATACTTCACATTCTACCAGTTTCTGCTGCAATACAGGAAAGCAATCCTCCAGAGCACTGCTAATATACAATTGTTTTTGTTCGATCACTTCAATTATCTCCCGTCTTGGATGACCAAGGTGTGGCCAAACATGCAAACGCGTGTGATTATATGAGGCAGTTCACTCATTGAAACATCAGTGCCCTACTGTATTTTACCTTTGAGATCAAAATTAAATAAATATTTACATTAATGTTTTTAGGCAATGGCGTTTTGAAGGAAAATAGGTTCATGTTACTGGAAGAACTCTAGCTCTTGGGTTTGGGTAGAATAATTCCGATAAATTTGCAGGCTTTTGGTTGGTGAGTTTTAGACAGGAAATGAGTTAACAGTTGCACGTACAGTTGTAGTGCTGTATGAAATGTTTTGCAAAAGGGAACTTGGTATGGAAAAATGCTTGTGAGCAGTTATATAAAACTGTAATACACATTGATATATTTTATGTTAACAGTATTACATAAATAAGCATGAGGAACCTATGAGCCCCTGAGTGTCTCAAACCTGAGTTACGATGAAGGTGTCCAAACTGCATTCGGTCCAGCTGTCCGGGGCTAATGGAGTTCCCAGCAACCATATAACATTTCCTCTAACCCAGGAGAACAAAACGCTAAAATGGAAGAGACCCATAAATGGAAAAATGGCAGAGCTCACTGGAGTTCACTATAGAAATGAGATTAAACAAGAAAGTAACGTCAAAACGCCAGCATTTTTTAGCAAGCAAGGCAGTTTTGGGGCAGTTTAGCTACAGGGAATCTGCCCCTTTTCCAAATGAAAAACTGAACAAATCTATGCTGCTGTGATCTTCTATTCCACACACATTAAGATTTTGTTATATTTAAGTGCTATTTTGTGCAACAAAGAAATGCAAACAGAGATCCTCCTTCCATCAACATTTTAATTTCAATCCACTTGGGCAGACATCTTGTTTTTGCTCCATTGGGCCAGAAATTCAACAGAATGATTTTTTGGAAAGGTCACTTCCCAGGAGTGTCACTGGAGATTTATAAAAGGGGGGGGGTCCTGACTTTAATGAAAACAAAAGAGAACAGCCCATTTAAACTGTGGGCAGAGGTGGCTGAATGGTTAGAGAAGTGCCCTTGTAAGTGAAAGACTGCAGGTTTGAGTCCCCAACCAGCAAGGCACCTCTAAGGTACCCTGAGCAAGGTACTGCTGCCTAGGTGCTGAATTAGCTGCCCCCTGCTATGTCACATATAGGTTAAAGGCAGAGGGCACATTTTGTTGTGCAGTGCGTGAATTTTTTATTTTTTATTTTTTTTGGGGGGGGGGGAGGGGTCCAAAAGCCCTGGTGACGCCTGGCCATTTCCTATGGTGTGCCACATCACTAAACCCCTGTGTCAGACCCATTCTACTACCAATGTTGGCTGCTGCAGGATTGTGATTATTTTCTGGTTGGATGGACACTTTATTGATCTCATGCAGAAAATTTATAAGGGCCCCCCCAGTGTAACCTTCCAGCCCATGAAATATTTCACGTGCTGATCCACAGTCATTAAAACATTGAGAAACCCTATTTTAAAGGTTGTATCTACTGTACATATTCCATATCAACATTTTAATCACTCCATATTTCACTAAAAACTATTTCATGAGCGAAACTTAGGATACTTAGTTCTATTGTGCAATGTTTTGCAATTTTGAGCTACACAGCAAGTAATTTAAAGATAAATTTCAAAATTTATCATCCTGAGGAATTCTTCATTTAGTTAAGGACTAAGCGAAATTCACTAAGCTCACACCCACTGTGTGGCATCATTAGTGTTCCGCTTGATTGGATTACCTAACAGGATATTGGATCGGTGCACCCCTACTTCATATATATCAGAATCTGAACGTGGCAAAAGTTCCCTCATAAATTAAATGTTCAGGCATTACAAATAGCAATGTTTATTTAAAACTGAGTTTATGGATCAACATTTATGTAAGGATCTTTATTAATCTTCACAAAACTACATGAATTCCTCACCAAGTCTGGATTGACTTTAAACATACATTTATATATTTTTAATCTTATTTGAATCAGATGCATAAATTCAGCAAACAGCACAAAATCAATCAGTTAAGAACTTAGAAAGAAGGAAAAAAAAAAACATTGATTGAGCAGCAGCTCAGCACGACCTGAACTATACTGCAGAGTGCACAAAATAAAAAAATCAAAAAGATTTACGGTACGTTGCTGCCTTACATAACAGATTTTTTTTTTCCTTGTACCTGGATCTCTGTCATACTCATCTCAGTGTTGCTGCATTTTACAACCCTGATCTTCATTTGAGAACCTAGGCAACTTCTCTTTGGACATTCTTGTCTCGTCCATCATTGAGACCTGTAACAGTGATGAGTCATACAACACAGCATATTACTATTTACCGGTCACTTGGCTTATTATCCTCATTAACTGCAACTATCTATCCACCCATTATAACCAGGGCCTTTAACATTTAACCTGCAAATCAAAGTTATGTCAATTTCTTTCCAGTGTTTTTGTTATTATTTCATTATATTTAGCTGTTGCAGAACTATCCATACATCTTCTAACCACTTATGGTCAGAGTTAAACTGGGGCATGAAGCCATGGTGCACCCTGGATGGGATACCAGTCCATCACAGGGTGCGTACACACACACAAACGTACACATGTGCGTACACACACACACACACACACGCACGAGTAAGTGTTTGCTTTTTGAAACCGTAGGGTTACATGATAACCGTAACCCCAACCCAGTCTGAATCTTAACTATAAGTAACCAAACAAAATACAAGACTTCTGGCAGTTATTGATTGCATTTACACTGGCATTTTCTAAATTTTAATTGCCCTTTATAAAATGGAAGTTATCCCATTGTGGACCAAACAAAAAAAAGCCCCAGGGTTTTAAAAGTTAAAGGTTTTTAATCATATTGTCTGCACATGCACACACAAAATCATAAATTATGGGCAATTTAGAGATGTCAATTAGCCTAGAGTACAAAAGACAACAGATACACAGAGGAAATGTAAAATGGATACTACATGCAAGCTAAATGCAAGGAGTCATGATTCAGACACACTGCACAAGATGCTAGCTCACTGCAGAGCACACAGTGTCAACCATCAGTGGTGCCCATCCAATTCTTAAAGACCTTACTATATTTAGCAAAACAGTTATAAGATCAAAGAGATAAAATAATCTTCACTCAAATTCTACTGTGAATATTGTCATGTGGTAAAATGAAATCACTGTGTAAAAATAAAAAAATAAAATAAAAAAGTGCAGTGACGAAAAACAACAAAACAAAATGGATAATTGGAAAATACTTACTTTTCCTCAAGTTTAGGTTAATTGTTGAATGATTGGCATGTCCACACAGCGCCAATCTTGTTGACAGAGAAGCGCTTCTCCTGAAAAAAAGTTATTAAAATTAAGCGTGTATGGATGAATTCATGACGGCTAATGAATAAATGATTGCAACTTTCAAATTAATGAGGGCAGCTTAGGTCAAGGCTAAGCAAAATGTTTAACAGTAGTTTTACAAGTAAAGGTGTTTTTGGTAAACATGAAAACAACGTCTTCAGTTAGAAACGTCCAAGCCGAATGTGTAGTAAAAGTGACTTCATGTATTTCAAGTCATGCATTACATGTTTTTAAACACAATCCACAGAGGCAACTGCCCTCCACTGAGCATTCCTTAGAGGTTATTTGTTGCCTCTACAGCCATACATTTAAAAAGTTACATAAACAACATGAATAGCTTGTACTGCACTAACCCTCACTAATTTATACATTACTTTTTGGATAAATGTGAACTATAAATGGAACACATTATCTTAGAAACATTATGGATAAACATATACCCCCTTTAATTGTATTTTTTCTTATATTTTTGGTTTATGTTAGATATCTTGTTAGATATTTTATGTCAACAAATTCTTATTAATGGAAATCCCTATTTTTATTCCAAAGACTCAGAAAACTTCCCAAACAGAAATATCATTCTGCATTTTACTGCAAAAATATACATTTTGAAAATAAATTCCCAAGCAAACAAACCTCATGCCTCCAATCTTTCCCTTCTCCAAAAAGAGCTCTACCATCACTTTCAGCTCCTGAGGAAACAGCCTTGCAAACAGGGTCCTATTATGTACTTTGTCTTTAAACCAACAAACTGCCTCTGGAGTCCAGTCTTGGCCCTTAGCTGGAGAAACCTGTATTCATAATTTTTTGTTGAAATAAAAAAAAAAAACAATCCCACATACAAGGCACATCAGAATCATAATTTAATTTATTGGCCAGGTACACCTGAATTTGCCTTGTCAGTGTTGGTGCATATATTAAAAGCCAGCACATAATATACATTAGTAAAGTAAAAATAAAATATTAGATTTAAAAAATATAAATAGTGGCAAATAAGAACCTTACATTTGCCAAAGAAACCTGCAGGGCTTGTTCAGGTAAAGCAGCTGCCAAATCATCAAGTTCTTTTATATTCTGCAAAGGGATACAAGCTACGTCGCCATAGTCAATCCTTCTGACCTCCAGGTTGATATTTTGCACACCATCTGCCTTCACCAGATTCACTGGAGCTCCTGAAAGTGATGAAAATTTTCAGCTAAGAACAGGGAGAACCACGTAAAGAAGGCAAGATACTTTGAAAGTCATTTTGTAAACTATTTAAAACAATAATTGAATAATTAACGAGGCTAAAAGCTTACCTTCTCTCATGCCATTTATCTTAATCACCTGACCACGGCACCACATCTTCTGTCTTGGAAACCATCCCAGAACATAGGTTCCAATATCCGGAATACAATCCATCTCAGAAAAAGAGTGACTGCAGTGCAAACTGCCAGGCAAACAACCAAAAAACAAACATATAATGAGAGTTGTACCACTTACAGGAGCTGAAAGTGTGGCTAACATGTTTCAGGACAATGTACACTTGATAACTGTATATTCCACTAAAGCACAACTGATTAAGTAGTTTGCTCAAGGAAAAGTGAAAAGTTCCTGGACATGTACCTAAAATCTGATATCCTTAATTGGATCAAGAAGTAAATGGAATTCTACTTGAAGCTCTGCCAGCTTCCAGTAATTAAAATAGACCTGAAAAACCCGCAGAATAAAAAATTGCATATATTTAAAATAAAAATAAAAAAACAGGGAACTATACGACTGTTGTGAAAAGGTGATAAAGTTCTAATTATATTCTAAACAATAATTGTTACTTTAATGCTATAATATTTCATGACACATTTTCAAAAAGTAAACACTTACTCAATAGCTAAGGAGAGCTGTTGCAGTTGTGGGCCCACAAGCTGGATGAAAAAGTTACTAGGGCTAACGATATGGGTCACTGTAACCGCCATTTCCTCATACTTTCGAACCTGGAACACTGGGACCTTTTTTCCAACCTTAGATATTGCCAGATTGTCACCTTGCCCCATTGGGCCTAAGGCCCCAACTCCACTAGCGATATGCCTTTGAACACTGGAAGCTTCCTCTTTGGTTTCTGTACAGGCCCCTGAAGTCGAGACAAACACATCTACTTGCTGAGAACTCCTTGACGAAATAAGGTTTTCATCTACGAATATATCACCAATATCCCACAATTCATACTTTGTGGAAACAATATAAGTGCACCTCAATGCGCCATCAACATAGTCTTCCTTCACCTCGAATACTGGGGCAGAAGTAGCAATTAGCAAGCCATTTGTTCCTTGGCACAGATCATCACAGACAGGCTCGCCTTTCACTTCAGATTGAGTCCCTTCTATTAATAAAGGAGACACGTCGTCTTGTGTGGCACTGTCAGCACTCGGCTGAACGCCTCCTGGAAAACAGGTCAACAAATCGCTTCTACATTTGGTTTGCAAGAACTGTATCAACTGTGATGAGGTCTGCTTCTGATGTTGTATGGCAACATCAGTTCCCAGCTCCTGATTCTGTAAACATGAGGTCACACCATGAAGGGGCTTTTCAAATTGTTTTCCTGTTGATTGTTTTGCTGGATTTCCCAAAGTAACAACACGGCTGTGATGTCTCACTGGAGTTCTTGAACCAGACCGATCCTGACAGTCATCACTCAAAGGCTGATTGTCCTTTGTCTGATTGTACTGAAGTGCATTAGGTATCCGCACTTGTGCTTGCGACATTAAAGAGGTAAAGACTGTCTGAATTTGCTGTATGGTGAGAGCAGCTCCAAGAGTCTGTACTGCATTAGTAATAGAAGTGGCCAATACAACATTGTGGAGCATTGGTCCAAACTTTAAAATGTTGGAAATCATTACATTTCTGCCCCATTTCAGTACTGGCCCATGCAGATGATTATTCGGTAGATTGGCAATCAGTGAATGATCTTCTGGCTCTGCAAAGTGTAACAAAAACACGATTTAATTATTCATGGAAAACTAAATCTTAGTTATGCCTGTCAATTACCACTCGACGATTGAAGGTAGGCTATTAAACAATTTTTGTTTTTCAGTCAATACCAAATTCAGAAGTAATTTTCAGTTTCTTTTGATAACTTGTTCTACGATATAATTTCGAACTTTACCGGCTATCAGTTGCCGAAATAAACCCGTAAGCCTCTCAATGACGGTACATTTCACATCCAATTCATTCATAAGCTTTACTCCATCCATCCTAGAGCTTTCTTTTGCGGTCCTCAAGAAACACTGTACATCTTCACATGCCTGTAACGAAAATTTACCGTAAAACGATAAACAGAAAAAGCAGGAAAATTCACACTACAAATATAACTATATTGTTGAGAGTATGAGTCATTTTTAAAAACACTCCATTGGCGCCCGAGCAACGACAAATCTGTAGACAACCATAAACTCTTCTAGGCTTCTAAAAGTTTAACTTAAACAGACAAACAGGGTCGAAAAGCAAACCGCCTCGCGCTCAGACATGCTAACGCTGGCATTACAAGCATTTTTTGTAACACATTTGTAACATAACTCAAACTCATAAATATTTTGAACAACTCATCAATAAACCATTAATTACGTATTATTTAGATAACTAACGCAGTCCTGATTAACATAATACATTTTAACCTACATCTTTTTATTTGGAACTTTAACCTACCTTTTTCGTGAAAATCCGGAGCTCTTCCTCCAATCTATAACGAACATTTTCCAAAACCATAATTTTGTAAATAAGACACACTTTAGTGACTGGATACCCTTCTATCGACATTCTACTGTATATCCCTTTACCGTTTTATTTAACAGTATACTTCTTATAGTTCAAATTAAGTGAGTATTACTATAGGCTAATGCAAACGGAACTTCAAGCGAGCACATCATACGTTAGCGCCAAATCTAAAACGCAACTTGTCAAGCGCGCGTCAGGGTGAAAACGTGCGCCGCCGCAAGACCGGATACTGTCTCTGCGCTCCATTTTTACTCTCCGTACGTCTCCGTGTTGCGGCATTTTAACCTTTCGAATACGGTTAAAAAAAACGCCTTCAAAACATTCGTGTACACCATACAAATGCACTTGTTAAAAACGGCCTAGCCTAGATACTTAGGCTAATTTTCTTATGTTTCACATGCCTAAGGCAATATCTGACTTGGAGCAAATTAGTCAGGGGCAGGGAGTGACTGAATTTCCCTGTTGTCTATAGTAATCTTCTCATACTGCACGATAGGAGAAAATGGGTGCCTGGAATGATTTATCTTCTGTAAGTTATGCATACACTGCTATATCTTATTTTAAATGGGGGTGGGTGCCTCATTAGGCTAAGCTTATGTGCCCATGATCAGAAGGTTGCCAGTTCAAACCCTAGCCTCAGCAGAACAATAACACTTATGTGGGCCCTTAAGTCAGGCCCCTGACCACCCCCACATACACACACACACATCTGCAGGGGCACCACATGTTGGCTGACCTTGTACTATGACCACCCAAGTTATGAAGAGCAAGATTGGCATGATGAAGAGAAGGATTCCAATGTACGTGTGTAAATGGTAAATGAAGGATTATTATTATTATTTAAAAAAATTTAAATGAAAATGATCTCTATCCACACAAAAGTTTTTGTAAAACTCCACATTAAAATGAGTAAAACGTATCTGATATAGCTATTAGCCTACATTGGGCAAGGGTACATTGATGAAATAAGGATAAGTAAATAGCACCTACCTAGGCGTAATTCATTTATGATGTCTAACTGTTCTCTCCCTCAGTTTCATTTCAGATACCGTATTTTCCGCCGTATAAGACGACCCCCTGACTTTTCCAGTTAAAATATAGATTTTGTTGTATACTCGCCGTATAAGACTACCCCCTCTTCCGCACACCCAATAAAACTTAAGGACATCAGATTTGATTTCAACATGGTAATTTTAATTCGAACCAGCAAAACTGTCACTTATAAACATAAGGCTGAATTT
>JAABNY020000037.1:4529201-4546836 GCA_015164015.2 Brevimyrus niger
AGGAGGAGGTAAGGGGCACAACAGGAGCTCGGAACCATAGTATAATTAGCGATCCCTAAACTACACTCGGTGTATAAAACGACCCCCCACTTAGGAGCAGAAATTTATGGTGTGAAAAGTCGTCTTATTATACGCCGAAAAATACAGTAAGTAGCAAACATATTACAATAAATGTATAGTGAATAGAACTATTTATTTCAGCAAAAATTACAGCAAAAGCAGACAGTGGTTTAGGTATGAAACATCATGGGTCAAGAAATGTGGTTAACACACGTCTCACTCTCTTCCCCTCAGTCTCATGGCAGTCTTTCCTAATATTATCCCACTTAGAGGATGGCTGGATATGTCTGTCATATTTAATAGCTGCACTTATGTCTTGTTCAGGTATCATTTCTTTTTGAGTTTCACAGTAGTTGTGCAAAACAAAACAAGCATAAATAACGAATGGAAGGTCCTGCATATTTATGTCCATCGGTCTCCTCAGTACTGAAAACCGTGCCTTCAAACGCCCAAATGCACAATCAATCACCGTGCGAGCCCCACAAAGGGACTGACCAAAAGATTTCTCCTGTGAGGTAGCACCGCCATTTGGGTAGTCTTTCATGAGGTATGGCAACAGGGGATATGCTGCATCAGCCAAAAGAAAAATAGGAACAGCCTCTTCACCCTCCACCAGTTCTGTTGAGCAAGAGGGAATGCTTCCATCCTTTAAATCTTCACTTAATTTTGAATTCAAAAATATTTGAGCGTCTTGGACACTACCAGGCCATTTCACAACGACGTCCATGAAACAGTACTTATAATCACACAGTGCTTGCACATTCAATGAATGCCTACCCTTTTGGTTCATGTAGTCTGTGGATTTGGCCGACGGTTGTTTGATTTCAATGTGTGTGCAGTCTACTGCCCCTAAGCACTGTGGCATTCCATGACATCTGTAAAAGTTGGAAACAGCATCCTTAACTTCTGCCTCCGTTCTCGGTGTTTTGATGTAATCAGGACCCAAGGAAATGGTAATTGCCTTGCAGACCTGCCTAACAATTTTCGAAACGACTTGCCGAGACAACCCAAATGCGTTGGCAGTTTCCCGTAGCTGTCCTTCATCAGCCAAATAGTATAGGGTACAAGCAACCTTTTTGACTACATCCACAGGCGATCTCATTTGTGTTTTCTTTCCTTCGATATTAGGCCGCAGTTTTTCACTGAGAATGAGCAAAGCTGTTCGAGACATTCTAAAATTGTCTTGCCATTCTCCAGGAACCACAGATTCATTTACAAAATTGTCCCACCAAGCACTGCTCCGTCCCGGTCTTACCCAAAACTGGCGTTCCTTGAAGGGATTGCGACGCTGCCGGTAACGAGTTTCTTTACAGAACAACAGTGACCGGTAAACTAGTTTCTTTTTGTGCAAATACGCAGCAGTCACAACATTTAACATGCTATTTAGCTGTATACAGGTCAATAACAGGGAAAGTACCACTGGAAGCAGCTCCTCCATATCTGCCAGGTCGGAATACTGTTTACTTCTGTGTAGGGTGACCAGGGGACCAATCAGGGTGTAACTTGTTGGATCAAATCAAGGAAGGGCCATGTGATAAGTACGGACCAATTAGGGTGCTTTTAGAGTCTGTGCTTTTGAAAAGTCATTCATCCACCCTGCAAAGCTAAATCAAAGTTTTCAAAAGTATATGGCTCTGAAGGGAGTTTTCTAAAGTCTCCGATTTTGGGGGCTGAAAGCTTAAAGGTAGAATGGACAAAAGCTGACAATGGAAACTTATGTCTGAATTTATAAATGAATGTAGCAATGTGGACATGGCCTGACATTCTCCAAAAGCCCGTCAAACATATTTCTGAGGTGGTCCTGTAGAAGCTCTCTTTCATTGACTAAGCCTTCTTCACCTGTGGAGCAATCTTCTACACTTCGTTCTTGGGTGCCTGTCTGACAATGAGAGAAACAATATTTCAGATTTGTATTTGTGCATTACATTAGGCACTGTAACAATTATACCCATCATAGCTATTGAAAAAAATCAGGAAGGAAGACTGGCATCGGGTGTAAAATATTTGGGGTTAGGCTTAAAATAGGCTATTCAGGGATACAGCCTCGAGTGAACAGACCTAACGACGCCTATGATAGTGTAGTCAAAAGTATTGAAAGTATTCATTTCATCATGTATAAAATGGTTTCAATACGGATTTTTCATGGTATTGATCCTACAGCGTACACCCCTCAGTTTGACCACTGAGGCTTATAGGCTATGGCCTACATAAATAGTGCTTCGGTCTCAATCAGCACCACCTGGGGTAAAGCATGTCAGGCTACAGTGAAAGCTATGGCACAGGGTCCATGGCTATGCTATACTTATGCCATTGATTTGATCCAGAAAAATGGGTGTTAGAAGACCAGTTCAGAAGCATCAGAACTTTCACCACTGCACTTAACTGGTAAAGAGCATGCAGGCTTGTGCCACCGCACAATACTGACAAAAGGGGCAAACACCACAAATGTTGCTAAACATTTAAAGTATCGACATGCCACGTAGGTTTTGAGATTAGCTAGGCTTCTGAATTAAATAAAGTGTTTTCTGCATGAGCCTCTTGCAGTTGAAGTAAAGATGCGACGTGCATTTTTTCTATGGGTCAAATATTTTTCATAGTCTGTTCAACTTTTTCGAATCAAGAAAATAGTTTGCAATTATTTTATACTATGGGTTGTGTTCAGTTCTATGCAGATCTTGTTAGGTCGCGTTGATCAGTCTTGATCAATCAGACACAAAGTTTTAGATTCATACAATTGTTAGAAGTGCTTGTGTTTTAAGACACAAGATAAAGATGGAATATAAAGGTAATATGTCTGTTCTATTATGCATTGTAATAATAATATAAAGTGACATCTAATTTTGAGTAGTGTTTATTTGCTGCAGGTGACTATCTGAACATGAATACAGAGAGATTACAATGGCTACTATTGTACTTTGTATCATCATGCTTTGACTGACAATGCAATAAAAAGGTTTTTAGATATAGTGACATGAATTTACAAAAAGTTGTAAGGTTTTTACTGCAGAATATATTGCAACTGAAATTATTTTTTATTGTGTTACATTACATACTGTATTGAATAATGTAAATGGTATTTAATTTCAATACTTTTTTGGGGACCGTACCAAAGTTATTGTGACGACACCAGACCACATCACAATTATAAACATAGTTATACAAATAGTGTAACACACGTACAGAGATTAGTCCATCTCTAGATTCCATGTTTTTCCAAAGAAACATTTGTATAACTTGACATTAGGTTTGAACATGCTGCTTTACGGACATATTTAAAAGTCTGTAATATGAAGCATTCCACTAATTCAAAAATGACTTTATATGAGCTTTACTAATCACTTTATTTATAAGTAAATAAAACCAAAATTTAGTCTCAAACAAAATACTTGCATATGACACATCTACAACCCACATTACTGAGCAATATAAAACAATTAATTCCACAATTAGTCTAATATTATTCAGCAACTTACAGATCAAAACAATTTCCATGTACATTACTATTCGCTAAATTATTACTATTTTATTTTTTTTCTTAATATTTATCTGCCTAAAAATGCAGACGCGTGGGTGAAAGCTGCTGCTGATGTCTGATGCTGAAAGACCCCAAAACCCCCGATGAGCCTGGGTCCCATCACTGATGATGCGTCCCCGCGCATTCATAAGATGTATATATAATCTTCATTAATACTGTACAACATTTTACTTTGTGATGCGTTAACTTCACTGCACTGTGTACAATGTCTTTGCACCTTATCCGTTTGCTACTAAATGCATGTTAGTCTGTGTTCTACGTACCTTGCTAGAATTTCCTAAAATTTCCATCCTGGAATCAAAGTTTAATCTTATCGTGGTCTTCCATTATGGGAAACCTATTATCATCCTCTGACATATATTTCACCGCTGAGTTTTAACGTAACACACCGTGTCATTGGTTAACTTATAAAACTAATAAAACCTTCACGTATTTTGAAACGCAAACGATGGCGAAGCAAAGTATAAATGATTCCTCAGTAATGAGAAACTCCAGTTCCACCTGATCCGCAAATAACATGACACTGACATAAAGTCGTGAAATAATAAGTAAGAGAGTTGCAAATCGAGCAACGCCGTAAAATATAATGGAATTTACGCATGCGCAATAATGGTGCACATGCGTACTGTGGATCAGGTAGCAACAAACAACAATAGCAGAAATTGTATCCGGGAGGTACGGAAGCCGAAGTCGGACAGTCTGTGTGTTAAGAATTTGACGCAGGAAAATGGCTGCTGCGGAAGAGTGTAGTGAAATTCAAAATACGGACTTGGAATCACAGAAAGTTCCTGAAATGCTGGATCGCGGGTGGAAATTATTTGAAGAAGTGGACAACACCAACCAGCCGACCGGATCAAACTCTGTCCAGGTTAAAGTTAAGCGTGGGATTCAGCTGTTGGAAGAGGTAACACGCATGGTAGCCCAACTCGACTTATTCAGGTAACTTTTGCAGACTTTCGTCATTTTAGCCGTTTCAGCTTAGTTTTCACTCTACAATTTATTTCACTTAGGGGCACTTAGGGACGCTGAGTGCATGTGGGTTTTGACAACTACATTTAACTGGTTATATGTACTGCACATATGTGGGAGAAGTATATTAGCATTGGTGACAGTGAAGGTAACACTTTTCAAATTGGTAACTTAAAAATAAATAGCATGTCCAATACTATAATCTTAACGTTCACTGCGTAAGCATTTCATTATTTTTCTTTTTTTTTCAGTCGAAATGAAGAACTGGAGGAAATTGCAACCACAGATCTCAAGTATTTGATGTTACCTGCTCTTCTCGGGGCCCTTACAATGAAACAAGTCAACCTAGCGAAACGCCTGGAGCAAGTGCAGAAAGCAAAGGTTTATTTTTTAGATTTCTTGAGAAGGTGCAAAGACTACAATATCATGAAGTTTGAACTACCCAAAACAAACGATAATTCTGCAGACTCATTGGAAGAAGAGGGAAAAGGACCGATATCGGCACCTACAATACAGCCTCCGAATTTGATTGCCATGGCAACACAGAGACAGGCTAAAATCGAAAGGTTTTTATGATTCACATCTTCACGTTTTGAATATTGTACTTAAGGGATCAAGTACATATAAGCCAACATAGTCATACGAGCATTGTGATGATGCAGTAGCAACTAAGACCTAATTAATTTATCAAATTATTAAAAATGTGAGTTGCTAAATTTACAATGGATATGCGATAGCAATTGTCTATAATACAATTTTGATATAATGATTGATTCTCTCCTAAAGCTGTGGCATTGAAGGATGACTCCTGGTGCATGATGATTACCTCGTTTATATATATACAGTATATATATATATATACATATAAATATTGTGTCATTGTAACCTCCCCTAGATATAAACAAAAGAAAGAAGCAGAAGCCAAATTGTCAGAGATCAAGTCTGCAGTGGAGAGCGGTCATGCTGATGATGAAATGGTCCGTGACTTCTACACTCTCAGTCTACGGAAGTGGATAACTATTGCATTGGAAGAAATCGAAAGCATTGACCAGGAAATTGAGATTCTGAAGCGAATGGATTTTCTGAAACAAGAAAAAGTTCCACAAGGAATGGTACGACGACTGTGATTTCATATGCATACACGTTCCCATGGAGTTAAACTACATGCAGTTAAATTCTGACGTCTTCCCCTTCTTCTAGGGCACAGCGGAACCATTACAGTCTCATCAGAGACCTCGCATGAAACCCTTCATCCTGACTAAAGACGCTGTTCAAGCTCGGTAGGCAAATGCACAAATGTATCGGTGCTAAATGTAGAGATTAAATAATGCTGTATTTTAAAGTTTGAACTAAAAATCTTTTCAGAGTCTTCGGTGCTGGCTATCCCAGCCTGCCCACGATGACCGTCGATGACTGGTACGAACAGCACAGGAAGCGTGGAGCTCTTCCTGATCAGGGCATTCCTCGCAGTGCAGGTACCTTCGGTCTACCTCCTAGTAATTCGTACATGACTTTGTGTCAATTAAGATGAAAACTAATTCTGCAAGCCTTTCCCGAAGCTGATATTGACAGTGAAGAGCGAGAGAAGGAGGAAAAAGAACGGCAGATAGAGAACGATGATGAAGAGGCCTTGCAGAAGGCTCGGGACTGGGACAACTGGAAAGACACGCATCGTAGAGGATACGGGAATCGCAAAAACATGGGCTGATTTAGCTGCAGCCAAGATCCGCAGTGACAAGCTATAAGTGATTTGTTGAACCAATTAATAAACTATTTTAAATACTTAATTGGGAAAATTATATTTGCCCATGGTGAGGTGGGCAAAGCAGCCAGAATGGAAGGTACTGCCAAACCTTCAGTTTGTATAATTGAGGCTGCTCAAACTACAGTTACCTTATAACGGAATCTGATCATTGGTGTTTAGAATTGGCCGTTTGCTTTTCTGGGGCTATATCATGAACACATTTGGAAAATACTTTTATTTGCATGTCCATGGAAATGATAGTCTAGTGATATTTATTGTTCTTGTGTTGAAGTAGCACCACCATTTGTGAGTTGTTCTTGAAACTAAATATTGCAGTGCCACATAACGTTTTTTTGGTATGCCAGAAGATAGAAGTATTATTCATTAGAGAGAAATAAAAATCTATTTATCTGCATACGCACTTGCAACAATGGTCTAAATTGTAACAATACCACTACGTGATCTAGATATCCAGATATTTTTTAAAATCTTTTTTTATATAGCTATTCATCAGAGTAGCTTAAGTTGCGTATTAGGAGTGGTTATTTTCACACTGTCCTTGAAGGAAAGGCCAATTTGAATTTCATGCATTCAGTGGGGTTATGAAAGTCTGAGATTGTGCAATTAAAATTCAGAATAAAATTAAACAATTATACAAATGCATCTTTGAATATCTGAAACCTCACCAACTGTTGTGAATGCCTGGTGTTGTTCATTACCAGTAAGTAAATAATTCAGTGAAAAAACATGGTGAATTACGATTAAAAAATATATATTTCCAGTAAATTGTTACCATTACTTATGTGAATGCTTTGCGGAAGGTTTTCAGCCAGAAAAGCTTTTCTTATGTGATAAAACTGAAATCTGCAATCTGGGTTCTAATTTCTGTATGAAGCATAATTTTGCTGAAATATGCTAATGAGTTTTTTCCTGTTACATATTTTGGTCATTTGTATTTACATTGTTTCTTGGAATAAAAGGGTAACAGTGTTACTTATTTTTGGTTTAAAATTTAAGCAAAACCATAAATTTAGTTCAGTGTGATTTTTGAAAACTGTAGCAGTAATTTTTAAAGACCACATTTGCGGTACCTTCACCATACATATTGCGTGGTAGCTTGGTTTGCATAACGACAGTATGAACTTTTATATATTAATGCGCTGCATCACCAAAATTTACCTGAAAAACAACACACAAACCAAAAATTTAAAAACAATTTTAATCTGCTGAAGATTGCATTTACAAATATAACTACTCACCATCTCCTTGTAAAATGATTGCTATATTGCAGCTTAATTTTAGAATGATTTTGAGAAAATGTAGCCAAAGGCTGAAGTAGCACTTCCTGTATGCCTGGCCGTTTGCACTGTCATTCTTTGACCATTGCCCTTTTTGGTCATGTTATTGTTCACTTGGTTTCTTATAGGCCTATGATTTAAAATGGTTTGCTATTTCATAATTCATCATGATTTCCACCATTGCGGGGGTTTAGAAGTCTACCCAAGAAAAGAATTGAGTTGGTTTTCTTGTCTTGCACAAAGAAAATGAAGGGATGATCTGCATAAAAAAGTTTTGGTGTTTTAAGCTCTTCTCGACCAAATATATTCTCATCAAATTCATTGCCTCCGGTATGTATCTCAAAACCAGCAGCATGAAGAAAATGTGAAAGGTACAAGTCTTTTTTGCCTGTTATTCCTGAGAAATCTGCTTTAGATTTGTCCACAGCCTCCACCAATCCAAGTTGTTTCAGGTATTTCTGCAAGGACAGCATTTCATAATGAATTGATTGCTTATGTCTAATGCAACTTGTAAAATCATATTCAAAATCAAAAATGCAAGAGTACTGGCAATCGGTTACTTATCTCAACTAATGAGACATCTTGTGCTTATTTACCTGCAGTTCATGAGTGCTCCCCACATCAACTTTAGGCAGGGACACAGCCACGGCTTGTTCTTTCAGCTGGTCTGACCACCTGTAAATGTTCTCCTTGGTCAGCATCTTCTCCAGCCTCTCCAGGGGCTCCATGTGGAATGGCATAAGGACCAAAAGGTTGCTTTGCATCTTGCCCAATGGAATTTCCAGAAATTGTAGCTGATTGGGCTCATCTTCTAAATATCTGTAAAATCCTTTGAGAAAATAAACAATAAAAAAAAATCAATATACATTTCTGAATATACATACTGGTTAGAAAGCGAATTTTGTACCTGTACGATGCATCATTTCCACAGACACTGTGCGTGTTTGTGAAATCATGAAGCCCCTCTTATCCACCATTTTGTGGCTGAAGGCTTCTGCCCAGTGAGCTGTCAAAAAAATAAATGTCATAGTTAGCAGATACTTTCAGCTTAAGCAACAGAATTGAGAAGACAGGCCCAGCCAGTCCCTGGTGCACTTGGGATCGAGGACCGTGTTCAAATGATGATGGACCTGAACCAACAACCTAACGAACGCAGAAATAGCATCCTAAATCACTGAGCCATAAACGATTACGAGGATACATCATCATGCTTGGAACTGGAAAACAGTCAAACCAAAAGCTTCATTTCACTTACGTTTTAAGTGCAGAACATTAATAAACAGAGCTCCATCAATAACAGGCAAATCTTTAATTATCTCAGACAGTTTTTTATCTGTGCTTTGGTGAGCCCATTTGTTGATTTCCATGATTGCACTTCCCTTATCTTTGAAACTGATTTTACTCAAGTTATGCTTGTAATGCACTTCGCTCTTCTCAACAAAGTCTGGGCTCAGGTTGATCCAATCAGGCCCATAGAAGCGACTACTGACTTTCCAGTTGATGTCATTTATGGCTTCATCACTCGCATCTGTGAGCAGTTTTGGGAGCAGGACGTGGATTCTGTCCTCCACCGAAGGCACGTTTAGGAGTGACTTAACCTGATTGGCTGTATTTTGTCTGGCACCTAGTGTTATGACCCCCAAAGAGGAAGTCAACACCACAGGTGAGATAAAAATATTTTCAGATTTCAATGATGCATCATTCGCCATGTTGTGATATAGCTTAAGGCCCAAATTTATGATGCTCTCTGACAGCATGGTGGATGGATCCTTTTTGGCTAATGTTTCAGTGCTAAAAAGATCAACAAGAAAACTTAACACCATCAGCTTGAACATCATGTCTTCATGGACGCTCACTGTAAGTGAAAAGAAAAATAATGTATATAAATGTTACATAAGCAAAATATATATATATTTCTTCCCATTACAATTTTTGGTAACACTTGAAGGGACATGAAAAATGCAATAGTACACACTTACTTAATGCATTAATTAACCAGTAACTAAGTGTTTGCTAAGTACTCATCCAATGTTCATTCATCATTAAATAATCATGACAGTACATGTATTTCATATGAAAACCTACATTAGTTCATAATTTATTCATGAGTAGTAAATGAGTTTATAAGTCATTATTGCCCCCGCAAGTCTTATTATTGAATTAAATAGAATATATGAATTTTCATGATTTATTATTGATGAACAAGCATAGGATTAAACGTAACTGACATGTAGTTACTGGTCAATTTAGTAAGCGTGTACTATACATTATTCATGTTTTTTTTTTTTTTTTACAAAATATAAAATAACCCATGTTCCATTTAAACCGCTTAATTTCCACATTTATAATAAATTTAAATACATTTGATGCATCCATTCCGAAATACAAGTATACTCGTCGTGCTCTAATGAACACTATTCATTTTGTGAAACATACTCAACGTTCTGCTTTTTCTATATTTGTTGAGTTATACGTCACTTACATTCCAGGCATATGCGCTGCACCTATAGGCAATGTTTCCAAAGCAATACAAATAGAAATATGCGTGTGTGCGATTAAAGAGTACAGTAATATATTACAGCGTTTAGACGTTAATTTTGTAGAGGCATTTCTAAGGCGAAAGTTACATTGAGAAGCTAAATACCTGCGTAAAAGCGTCTCGATAAAACGTGGCATCGCTGCTAATGTTTAAAGAAGAAGCAGCAGATGAAAATGAAAAAGATGCACATTAATTTACCTTTTGTTGTATGGCAGCTGTGTCGTTTTGTATTGATTGTATTCTGCCTCAAAGTCCGACCGAGGTCCTGCACAGAAACTTCTGGTATCTAGTATACCGATAAAATTTTGGGACTGGCCTTGGAATCGGAGCATATAGTTGGGGAAACAAAATGTAATACGTCATTTTATTTTGAGTGTGCGATGTGTTGCCACGTATTCAGAATCAGGGGATGTTTTTTTTTTATTTGTGAATGGAATGGTTAGATACGTGCGTATTTTAAAATCAAGCATTCAGTTATTTACGCCAAAGAGTTTTGCAGATTAAAGCCTGGAACTGACTGCAGTCCGCACTGCCCGCTAATGCTACCACATCTGTCTACAAGGAGTTTAACTTTGAAAATGGCCATCAATAAACAGAATATTTGATTGCACTGTAAATTTATTTTCAGTTTAGACAAAGGACCGCGTGCTCAGTTGTAGTAGTAGTAATAATAAAGTATTAAGTTATAAATGATGTGCAGTATCTACATGCACATATGATGGACTACCTACCTAGACGTGCAGTCTGAACTTTACATTCTGGTTTCCTCAGTTTGGACTCTAGAATCATAACAAGAAACTAATACATTTCCATCAATATCATATAATATCATATAAAAACTTACAGTCATACATACAGCCCTGGGGAAAAAAGATTAAGATTAAGAGACTGGTCCATATTTTTTTAAGAATCTGCATTGTCAAATCCTGGTTTATTCCTAGTTCTGCTGGAAGAAGGGTACTCTGAATGGCAGGTTGTTTCAAAATTTCTAAGAAAACAGTACACAAGAACAATATGAAATGACACTGGGAACAACTAGTTTGAGGAAAATGTACATTTTGCCCAGGTACATACACATAAAATGAGAAAACAACATTTTTTGCTGCGGTCCCTAATGTCTTACCTGAACTGTAGTCAACTGCCACTGGGTGGCGTCAAATTGCATTCAATTATTGACAACCCAATGGCAACAAAACAGGCACTATTTGGCACTGTGATTTTTATTAGATGGACATAAATATTAGCAAAAGTTACAACTGTAACTTTATATATGTATTTGTATAAAAACATATACAAAATCAGATTCATGTGTTATAAAGAAGTAAAAGACAAATAAAATGAAATTTTAGTATATAAATATAAAAGAAAACTATTACCCTTTTGCTAACAAAAAATTGTGCATCTAAACCATTTCTTGTTTTCATTGATGCTAAGTCATCAATTACATCATCATCTGCCCAGCTAGTCCCTGAGGGGGCTAATATTTCAGCAGTGTCCCCAAATTTGCATTGAAATACAGCATATCGGCCTGACACCTCAAATTCGCACAATTGTAATTGTAGGTATAAGACACCCCAAAAGGCCCAATATATCACAAAAAATACAATATATATATATATATAGATGTTTTTAAAGATAGCCAACAGCATTGTAAATTGCCCTTATTGAGCTCAGAACCTAGTCAAAACAATCACAGAAAACCTTATGGTGTGACCTCAATGAAAGTTACGAAACTCAATAATGAGTTAGGAAAGTAATAGTCATTTTGGTGCAGGCTACACTTCATTATCAGGCTAGCTGGACAGACAACAGAATATTCTTACCATATGTGTAATTTCATAGAAAGCAACACAGTAACACAGGCTAACAAACATATTATTGGCTACCAAACATTATAGTGTTATGCTGGCCTATTTCATTACCTGCATAATATTACACTTTTTCACGTTGATCCTCTTCTTTTCACTTTTTATAAACTGGACACCTTATGGCTTAGACTTTTTCTTATTCATTTATGTTAATTTGGCATTCAAGCATGAATACATCACTCATCCCCCAACCAAGAGCCAAAACTACACCAATTCACCATGGAGGTGTTCAGACTGGCTTAATATTATTCTTAATGATTTCAAATAAAAAAAAAAAAAATGGAACAAAATATCTGTGAAACCATGCATTCACAGCATTATGAATTGATTGTGGCAGAGGTGAAAACTCGAGTCACGCTGAGTGACTCAAGTTACAAATTTGATGACTTGTGACTCGACCCGGCAAAAGACTTAGACTGAACTTGGACTTTCAATATGCTGACCTTTCGACATGCCCACACTGCAAACTGCGCAGAAAGCGGCCCTGGCTGCCACAGACTCATAGAACACCCGCCTCCCCAACACTGCCGCCCAGCACACGACTGCGCAGAAAGCAGCCCTGGCTGCCACAAACTCATAGAACACCCGCCTCCCCAACACTGCCGCCCAACACACGACTGCGCAGAAAGCAGTCCTGGCTGCCGCGAACTCATAGAACACCCGCCTCCCCAACACTGCCGCCCAGCACACGACTGCGCAGAAAGCAGCCCTGGCTGCCGCGAACTCATAGAACACCCGCCACCCCAACACTGCCGCCCAGCACATGACTGCGCAGAAAGCGGCCCTCCTGTACTCCCTCATGTCTCCAACCCTCATACATCCATCTGAGAATGTCTGCAGATGGCAGGACCCCGTGTTCTGGTTTTGGTCAGAGGTGGCATTTAGGTAAATAGGCTGCTGGAACGAGAGCAATATATTTCTCATACAGACCAGTCATCTCTCCCCCGACTAATCTCTACTCCTCCCTCTCTAATTTGTAGCCCCTACACACTCCCCCCACAAAGCAGCGTTATGTCAGTTTTGGAGCAATTTCACTTAAAATGATATCAGATTCAGACTTTGTCTTATACAAATTAATTGTTTGAAGAGAGTTTGAAAAAGATGAAAATGTAATTTTTAAAAATATTGCACCTAAGGGACAGAGTCTGCAGATACTTTTCTTTTTGCTACCACTATGCTGCACTGCTTCAGTCCTGATCTTTCAGTTTTGAAGGTGAAACTTGTTGATATTGAAAATACTCAGGGAAGTACGAAGTTGCCTAAATACATTTTAAGTACAGTAACAAAGTACAAATACTGAAGTCTATGATCCCTCTTCATTGTGTTAAATTGGCATGTCATTAAAGAATGTAATTTACACCTCAGAATGATTTCTTTTTCCAGCCTTCTTTTTGTACATGAACATACAACAATCTGAAAGTCAGTTCTATTGGATGAGTGTCTCGTATAGGAATTCTGAAGGAAATTTGAGCTCAGTCATCATGCAACTAAAAGGTATCAAGATATTTACATGTGTTAGAGATACGGATTCTGACCCCCAGGTCAAGGCATTATTCAGCATCACTGTCCACCACACTCAGAGAAATGTGTGCCTGCTGTATTCCAATCATAACTTACCAAACTCCAGAGTTTTCTTTTTTGTCTCCACTCACAGATACGATATCATTTTGCCTTTCATATTTGCACTTCTTCTGGGCAACGGAAAGGGCAACATTTCATTTTTAACATGGACATGAAGTCAGATGTTTTCACTGTAAATTTCGGTCATAAAACCCCGGTTTGGTTCTAAAATAGAGGTCATATTTATGGAAGTTCAGCAACGCACTTTAATTTGCGTCATTTTATGCTAAATGCTTGCAAATGAGGCACGCCAGCTATGGGCAGTATATGGACTGCAGACAAGAGGTTGAGGTCACTGGGGGCGGCACCAGAGTGACGACTGGAATACTTGGCTGAGATTGTGTGTGACACATTCAGAAAACTGCCACATGCATCACGCAGCCCCACAGTGAACACAGTTATGTATTCAGAATGGAGACAGCTTGGCGAAAGATGCCTTACAAACTATGTAGCCTGACTCAGATCAGTCATCTGCTCCTGTAAGACAGAAACAGCAGATTCTGGACACACACGCCACAGTGATGCATATTTCTAGCTGAAATCCATGACTCTTGCATTCAAATGTTTGCAAAAACACTGACATATATTTGCTCCCCGATTCCACAGTATACCTTAAATATTATGCCCTGTATAGTTCTGTACTATACAGAGTTGATTGTGTAACTGGCAAATTGTTGATCTTGCTGGTCTAGTTTACAGGTGACACGTTAATTAATTCTGTACACTAGTTGCACTCCTTGTGTGTAACTTGTATAACCATTATTGTAAAATAAGTAATGACAATATGATAAATTAAATTAATTTGAACATAAATAGAAATGTAATAAATCTTAGAATACCATGACCATGGCCAAGATAAATGCTTAGAAGATGGTTGGATGGAATGTTTTAGAGCATAATTATTACATAAGAGGTAATATATAATGCAAAATATACTTAATTCTGTACAAAGTGCTGTCTATGATCTTCATCATTATGTTACCAAAAGATATTGAAGTTGCCTTTTATAATGACTGAAGATATCTGAGGAAAATTAGCTGACTGAATAATTTTTTGTTTAAGCTTTCTTTTTTATCTCTCAAACATTCCATTAAATTGTCAAAAGAGCATATTATCTAGTGGTTAGGAAAGGAATTTCTGATAAGTGGTGATATTACTTTGATTACATTTCATTACAATGTTGAGAACACTTGGACCTTTTCTGTTTTTCTGCTCCAGCTTACGTCAAAAGCAACATTTACTTCCCCTGTCATGTCCAGCACAATGCATAATAGAGGACGGCTTTTATGGGTCCACACAGATTCTTTCTTTGGCAGAGGGTAGGCGGAAATCGTAGCGTTTGATTTGAATTCTAAAGAGTCTTGTTAGGCCAAGAGAAGGCTGTCATTGTATGTAAATAGTTATATAAGAGCATATGACTGCTACAGTGCAGGGCAGTGGCTAGTGTCACGGAATTCATTTGCAATTTTCAAAGGCATGGTGTTCTAGTAAACCAAGCCATTGAGTAAAAAAGCTTACTATACTGATTGTAATCCACCCTTTTCTCGACGTGTTGGGGCACCACTTCAACAGAAGGTAAATGACTTTTTTTACTGAACACTTGGGTTCCTGTTGACTTATCCGATATCTGAAATCAATGAGTTATACTTTTTGTTTTGTAATTATCTTCGATAATCTTGTTAGAACGTGCCTCAACAGTGTTGTAAACAATGGCTCTTTTGCAAAGCAATCAGTTATGTTTATTTAGGAAGCAATCAGTTACATTTATTTAAATTTCTCCTGCCCTGTTTTAACACAATAATTGGAGTTTGCAGTAAAATTCTGTTGAAAAACAGTAACTGATTTAAAAAGTGATGCTGAGCTGACATTCATTTCAATCACTTGATAACCATCATAGTATCATATTTTGTTGGATCAGTCTTTGTAAAAAATACAAAAATTGTTTAATCGTAGGTCTGCATATGTCAGTAAAAATATAAGTATGTATGGAATATGGATCCATATTGTTCCCTAATTAATTCTGTGAAGGATTTCTGTATGATGTTGATGTTGAGCGATAAATGGGTTGCAGCTAGGGCTAGGCCAATAGGATTATTTTAGATGCACTGCAGGAAGCTTGGGGATTTTGGCTATCTACTCCCTACCCCCCACCCCCCCGTCCTGGCCACGTTGTTCGGGTACACTCCTATCATTGGCTATACCAAAGCAGGTCACGTTATCCTCCCTGTTCGCTGCGCCATCGCCTCGCCTTTTTAAGTAGCCTCTCGGCCATGTGTCACAAGGCTTGCATTCTCTGTTGGGTCGAGCTTAATGTCCATGCAACACTGGTGGGCCAACGTGGTTCTTCAGCCTGGTGCCGCCTATGCCTCTCACACCTCCAGCAGAGCCTGGTAACCCACCTTCAGCTCAGCTCAGCTCACCTCGGAAGGGCAGTGATAGCAGCGGAACGGCTTATCGGGCTGTGTTATCTTTGACCGAGTAGCGGAATATTTAACGTTGTTTAGCGTCAACTGTGTTGGCTTAATGCAGTCTCGCTTTGCGGTGATCTTCATGTTTCACGCTTTACACTTTAGTCACTAAAACGTCGTTTTTGTTCAAAATGTTTCTTCTCCAGACCTGGAACCGAAAATGAATTGGGCGTCCTTTTATGCCGTTATAAGCGGCGTAAATAGGCACTCCACAGGCATCGGCCGCATTTGGCTCTCCGTCCTCTTCCTCTTCCGCCTCTTGGTGCTGGTCGTGGCGGCGGAGAGCGCCTGGGGAGATGAGAAATCCGGCTTCACCTGCAACACCGAGCAGCCGGGCTGCAACAGCGTCTGCTACGACCACTTCTTCCCCATCTCCCACATCCGACTGTGGGCCCTGCAGCTCATCTTGGTGTCGACCCCCGCCCTTCTGGTGGCCATGCATGTGGCCCACCGCCGTCACATCGACAAGAAGATGCTTAAGATCTCTGGACGGGGAAGTCCCAAGGATCTGGAACAGATCAAGAACCAGAAGTTCAAGATCACCGGGGCCCTCTGGTGGACATACATGATTAGCTTGTTCTTTCGCGTGTTCTTCGAAGCCGCTTTCATGTACATATTCTACATGATCTACCCAGGCTATAAGATGTTCCGACTGGTCAAGTGCGACTCCTACCCCTGTCCTAACACAGTGGACTGCTTCGTGTCCCGACCTACAGAGAAGACTATCTTCACAGTCTTCATGCTTGCTGTGTCAGGGGTGTGCATCCTGCTCAACATCGCAGAGGGAATATTCTTGGTAGGGAGAGCTTGCAGTCGGCATTTTCGCGATGCTCAGGATTCACCCATCGGAGCTTTGTTCATGCAAAAGCTTTTCTCATATTAGACGATTAGTCCATCCGACTAACCAAGTTTAACTTCCATTTTTCATTATGTCAAAACTGAAAATATAGATAATATCAATCTTTATTATTTTTGCCTCACTGGAGCATGGTGAAAATTTGCATTACCATGGATTTTTTTACAACAAACTGTGGATGATAATTTATGTAGTAGAGCATTAAAAGATGCGCAAGTATTTTAAGACTTACAATAGCCATTTCCTTCAAAGGAAACAGGCAGCAGTGCTAAAGACATTTTCCCCTGGACATCATGGGGAATATTAAATTAAATGGCACTTGATAATAATTTTGGAAGAAGCTACAGTAAGTACATAAATGGTGAACAAAATGAACAATTTATTCACTGTAATAGTTTGTGTGGCATGACTGGACATTAAATCTGTTAATTAGAGGACAAACAATGGTGACTAACGGCAAAAGTGGTGGAGTCGGTGGCATTAATGCCAGACTTTATAAAAGTTTGGACAGTTAAACAAGTTTTGAACGCAAAATACACACTTATCAGACATCTTCTCTGCCATATTAAACAACTCATTCCCATCGTTAGCTAATTCATTGCTTGAATACATCATCTGAAGCTTTAACAGAATAAATACACATACACAGCATATATATATATATATATATATATATAT
>JAABNY020000037.1:4567034-4588136 GCA_015164015.2 Brevimyrus niger
GCCCCCCCCTCTTCCGGGCGTACTCTCGGAGGGGTGGGGGGGGGGGGGGGGGGGGGGATGGCTCCATCATCTCACGCGCAGCCGCCCTCCTGGGACTTTCGCACACTAGTGTCTGTATTATGTTTCCAGTGATGAACAAGAACTATCCAGTCAAGGACATTTCCCTACCTTACTCGCTAGAAGAAAGAATGGCTCAATGACTCATTAAAGCTAACAGGAAGGGCACAAGTGCAAAAATCACAGATCCATTCATACAACTGTGATGTAAATGGACTGCATTCGATGTGCGGACAAACATCTCCGAATCCACTCCACCAACCCTTCAAGCAAATCCGGAAATACAAGGGCATCCCCCATAATGTGCTCCCCAAGTCTCTCCCTTACCATCATGGTTACTAGTTTCTGCAGTTACAGCTATATTTTAGTTACCTTTAAGACCTTAATATACTTAAAAACAATACAAATCCCTGAAAGACCAAAAACACTAAATGGAACTTTGACAATCAGTGGTGCATTAACTATTGCAGCATAGCAGGACATTTTAACATTTAAGTAACATTAATGTTAATTTTATGTCACAATTAAAATAAAAACTTTACGGTATTATTCAGGGATCATATTCTTTCAGGGTATTCAATGCTTTAAAAACATGTCAAACATCATATCCTTTGCTGAGGAAACAATTAGGCTACACATCTACCAAACATTAACTAAAACAGACGGAAAGCAGAGTAAAGGAAAATCAGACGAGATCTCATTCGCAGAGCATTTTTCCAGTCAAAAGTATGTTTTGCTATGATGTCATCTTTTTTTTATGTTGAATCTAACCTTTAGGAAGATCATCTCTCAAGTCTGGACCTGGTTCATCTAAAGCATTGGCCATCTTAACCGCCATGGATAGCACATCATCTCTGGTTGGGCCAAACAGGTCACAGTCCTCCAGTAAGCTCTCTGCGCTCGGGTTACTGACCAAATCTAAATATAAAATCAGCACATAAACAAATAAATACAAGCATTAAGCACTTAAAATACTTCCTAAATTTAATTGGCTGTGGTTGAGACAGAACCATTACCACAGAGATCTGAGGAGGCTTTGCCCATTTCTGAGGCCTCAGCGATCATCTCAGCCACAGCCAGGATGTCAGCCTCCAGTGGGTTAGATGGGATCTTCACTTTGATCTCCTCCATGGCCTCCACTATCTTATCTGCATTTTCAAGTGTAGTGGGGAAAAACATGGGCACAGGAACCTGAAGCAGCAGAGAAGAGAGACAAAATTATCACTGTACGACATCAGAGAACACCATCACTATCACCTACAACAATGGGGGGGAGAAGTCATATGACAAAGCTTTTGATTCATTTAGAAAAGATCTAATTTAACATTAAAAAGACCCATTTTCAGAAATGCTGATAACACTCTTGTATAAAATTTAATGTTTTATAATTCGTGAGAATAAATTGCACACAATGAACAACAAGAGAAGTCAGAAGTGGAACACTAATTCATTGCATTTCCTTACTAATTCTGTTCATTTTACAGGCTCTTTGTATCAAGAATGATGTTGTAAGGAAAGATATATGGAAGCTAGTAAATATATAGAATCTGGAGAGCTGAATTTAAATACAACTTAAAATTGGAATTGCTTCAGTTGAAACATCGTTAAATACAAAAGGGATAAAATGTTTCAGATAAATGTTCCGTTACTAGTTTTCAAACAATCAAGGCACAAAATTACAATTTTTTAACTTCCACAGCAAGAGAAAATACTTTTTTTTTTTTTTTTAAATATACTTTATTTTTATAAACTTAACATTATTTACAACATAATAATGAACAAACAACACTCATTCATGGGTACATACATAAATATTTGTGCAAAGTATAACACAAAAAATGAAAATCAGTCTGGTCAACTGGTTACAAAATAAGCAAATATTTGTCAACATGTATATGAGAATATTTGGTCGCACAATCATAGACATGACACTTATTTCTGTAGGAGTACTACCAAGCAGCCATTTATCCTAGTTACTTTTATTTACAATAATAAGTGTACAAATTCCCCTTTGACATTTATCGAACTTTTCCCCGTTTTGATATACAACTTGTCAATTTTCCCCAATGCTTCCTAAAAGTCTCATCTTGCAGTCTCAGCCTGAATGTTAATCTTTCCATCTTGTATATTTCTGTAACTATATGTTCCCACTGAGCTCTTGTTGGGGGAGGTTGCTGGAGCCATAAATGAATGATTGCTTTTTGTTGCTGCTGCTAGTAGGATCCTGAGTAAATATTTATTTTTAACTGAATCAGGTATATAACCAAGAAATAAAATATAAACTGTTTTTTCAATCTTAATTTCCAATATTTCCTCTATGGCAGAATATATTTCTGACCAAAAGAGATTTAAGGCTGGACAAGACCAGAAGACATGTACATGATCAGCCAATAATGTCTCACATTGCCTCCAGCAAGAGCCCTGATTTGTCATTCCTTTTTGTTTTGCTTTTACTTTAGGCGTAATGAAGAAACAAATTGTGTTTTTCCAACAAAATTCCTTTAGAGCCCTAGAATTACTAGTCACACACTGTGAATGCTATAAGTTCAACCATTCTTCAGCTGGAATACAAATTTGCATTTCCTTTTCCCACTTTTCTTTGACATACTGAGTAGAATGTCCTTTAAATTCTTGAAGGCAGTTATATAAGCCAGATATTAATCGTTTTTCACAAGTATTTGTATTATACACTTTAATAAACATATCTATCGAATGGGAATAGTAATTTGTAACACTTCTGATTTTGATATCATAATAATGTCAAACTTGTAAAAATCTATAAAAATCCTGATTCTCCAGATCAAGTTTGATCTTTAAGTTCTGAAAATCCTGAATTTCACCCTTTGATGTAATAACACAGAAATCAGTTATACCTTTTTGTGCCCAGCTTTGAAACCTTTTATCCATCTGAGCGGGAAGGAACTGGGAATCATAATCAATCCAGGTTAATATTCTCATCTGATACTCTAGTTTGAACTCTCATCAATTTATACAATAGGTCTAAACCACATTTTGTCCACCGAGTTAAGTTTTCAGATATCTCCTAAAATTTATTGTTATCACCTAAAAGTGACTGAACTGGAATTGGACTTTGCAAGCATTTCCAATTGTTTCCAATTGGCAGTGTAGGTTGAATCCCAACAACACACCAAATTTCTCAGTTGTGCAGCAATATAATAATCTTGTAGGCATTGCATGGACCGACCACCTTTTTCTTTTGCCAACTGTAGAGCTTTGAATTCAATGCGCGGTTACTTACTATTCCAAATAAATCTAGAAATTATTCTATCCCAGTTGTTAAATTGCTTTTGGGGAATTTCTACTGGTAAGGCCTGAAATAAATAGAGGGACTATAATCATTTTAACTGATTCTACTCTGCTGCTGATATCTAATTGCAGTAATGTCCATCTATTCACATCTGTTTCTATTGACTAATTAATGAGGAGAAAGTTGTATTTATATATTGAAGTAGAATACTTTGGTATATTTACCCCCAAGTACTTAATGCTCAGAGAATCCCATTTAAAATTCTATATCTTTTTTAAGGCCTGGGGGGGTGAGAAATTAAATGTCAATATTTGTGTTTTGGTAACATTTAAAGAATAACCAGAAAGACTCCCAATTGATTTAAGAGGGGTCCACAACCTGGGTATTGTATTTTCAGGGTTGGTCAAATAAACAAGGATGTCGTCAACATAAAGACTTATCCTCTCTTTTTTACCTTTAATATGTATGCCCTGTATGTCCCTATTTTCTCTGATTAATTGGGCCAGAGGTTCAACAAATAGTGCAAATAAGGATGGGGACAGTGGGCATCCCTGTCGGGTTCCTCTCTCCAGAGCAATTCTCTGAGATAAATGACTTAATTTTTAATATTGCAGTGGGGGCCGAGTACAATGTTTTAATAGAATTAATACATTTCTCATTAAAAACAAACCTGTGTAGCACTTGATACAAGTATAGCCAGCTCACAGAGTCAAAGACTTTCTCTGTGTCTAGACTAAGAAAGACTGCACTAATTTTGTTTTTTGGTATTATGAATCTGAAGTGTATGTCTAATATTATCATGGGTTTGTCCGTTTCGGATAAACCGGGTCTGATCATGGTCTATTAAATCTGGTAGAATAGTTTCTATGTATTCTAAGTATACAGTTTATAATCTACATTAAGAACTGAGATGGGTCTATATGAACTACATTCTTTACTGTCCTTTATTTGTTTATGTATCACCGATATGATCGCCTCTTTCCAAAAGTGCGGAAGCTCTCCCTCTTAAAGTGTATGGTTAAACGATCTGAGAAGTAAGGGTGTCAATTCGGAGCGAAATATTTTATACCATTCAGACGGATATCCATCCGTTCCGGGAGACTTATTCGTCTTTATTCCAATTTATTGCTTTATCCAATTCATCTTGCGTTAGTTCTGTCGTTAATATTTTGTTTTGTTCTGAGCCAATGAGTCTAGAAAATTTGAAATCAGTTGTGAATTTGCTTGAGATGGTTGAGAGTAAAGAGTTTTATAATAATATTCAAAAGAATTTTGAATATCCTTTATACTATTACTGATTTTCCCTGTAATTGGGTTTTTAATATTTTTTACTAATGTTCTTTGTTTTCAGAGAAGCCGAAAGTACTTTTCTAAAACAACAAGCAAATAAATTATTTGAGACCGTTAATCTGATGCAACATTTACATTGAGGTTTTATTTAGAGATGCTTTTGTCCAATTGAATGTACATTTTTGAAAAAGCAGTGTCAGACTGTCCCTGGACAAATCTGGGGTTAAGGGCCTCGTTCAAGGGCCCATCTGTAAACACTCTACAGGCCCTGGGATTGGAACTGCCAACATTCCAGGGCTCCTAATCCGCTGAGCAACACATCTTTACAGATTTTAGGGGTTAAAGTTTACAAATAAAACTTGTCCCATATTATAAAGGTTACACTGCGAATTAGGAACTGGGAGACAGACAGAATGTCTTCCTACGCCATCAGGCTGATATGCTTACTCTGCGACAGGACAGGACAGGACAGGACCTTACCGGCAGAGGCAGTGTGAGGGGCACTGGGGCATAGCGGCAGTACATGTGCAGTGGAAGCGGGATATAAACCGGCATGGGAATCGGCAGCACAAAAGGTGGAGCCATTGGTATGTCATCTGAAAGGGAGCAAGGGGCAAATGTTACAGGCAAGAAGAGCTACGGCACTTCCACCTTAAACAGTCTCAGTGGGAAAAGTTCACAGAAGCTATTGGGGTTTGGCAAGATAAAATGATAGAAAAGCTGATTTAATTATAGCACTGGGAAGTTACCCGTCTGGCAGCCCTGTGACTTTACTTCCGGACTGCAGGTTGTGGCCCGGTCCTCAGTCACGGGCCGGCATAAGGAAGCCTTGTTTTTGTTAAGCAGAGTCCCAGCAGGAGGGGGTGAGGAAGGCGGAGGAGGGGGCTGGGCTGTGTGCCGTCTCCCTGTGGGCTACAAAACGAGCAGAAACCTGCTGGTCAGCATCTCGCATCCAGGGCCTGAACACCTTTCCCTCATGTGACACTTACAGGCCTTGCAGTTAAAAGACTTTAAGGCTTTTGGGCCAGACAGTTTTTATGTTGTGTAAGTTTGCCAACATCAATAAATTGTTTAAGGAAATTAATGCTAATTAACTTGAATAAAAAAATAAATAAATTATATATCTATCTATCAAAAAGAATATTTCAATATACTTGTTAAAATTCAGTTTAATATTAAATGATTTCCCACCCCCACAAAAACATATAACAGCAGTTACGTAAGAATTTTGCAATGCATGAAAGTTCTATTCACATGTAAAAAGTTCAGTAAGGACCCGTGTTTAATCATTTTCAACTACTGCATTTGTTGTAAACAGTGATATTTTGCTCATTTTACTAGGTCTCAGAGTTCAGTATAGATGCAAAACGACCATTTTAGAGTCAGTAAATAAGTTATACAAATATTTCATATATATGATCTTTACAACAAGTCTAAAACATCTCATCTGCAGAGTAAGCATATCACCAAAAGTCAATAAAATTTGGGAGTTTATAAGACAAAAGTTCAATAAAAAAAAACTGAAAACAACTCACTTCACTTTTCTTCACGGCAGCAGGGGGTGACTTGGATTCTGGGGATTGACCTGAAACACCAGAAAACGAACAGAATTAACAGCCAATTAGAGAGACGATAACACATGTGAGCACTTTACAAACCCGGAGGGATTTTAAAATGTTCCGTGATACTGAGAAAGCATTGAAGGCTGTTCCAGAGAAATTTACTGCAGAGGTTTTCCTCAATCTATATATGCAGTGAAAAATAATGTGCACAAGGCACACATTTTAACAATTCAACAAAGACGAAAAGCTCAACAAGAACTTTTAATCTTCTAAGCTGGAACGTGACCAAAGCCCATGGCAGAGTTTATCCGAAACTTTGCATGAATTGGGGTCACATCAACTGTGCAGTCTGCAGTGAGGAGTTGAGTAGTTGGACATTTCATAAGGCAATAAAAAGGGTGACAGCTGGATCACACGGGTGTAATGACTAACGTACTGTTGAGCAGGCTCTCTGGGCCCTGCTGGGTGTCTAGGTTGGGTTGGTTCTGCTGGCTGTAGAACCGCAGGAGACACTTCTGGTCACAATAGTGCTTGATCTCCCCCCGCCAATGGATGGTTTCTAGAAGTTTCCCTTGTCGCTTGCAGGCATGGCACCTTGCTACCTGTACAGAGGTGGAAGTAAGAGCAGAGAATTAACATGCCCGGCATACAAGACCATAAGCAAAGCACACTACTTAATTTGATTCATCACATTGACAGCAAGTACATTTCTCTCCATCTACTGAATATAGTTTAAAACGTCAAATTGCGAGAGATATCCATGAAACCGATATCCAATTACAGAAGTAAAACATTCTTAATTTAAACTTTAAAAAGAGTAAAGAAGCACACCATGGTATGATGCTGGGGATTAAGAATCAATTATACTATTCTCAGGAATTCAGGAGAGCTCTACACCACTGTTCCCAGCGGCGTACCCTGCATACCTTCAGGTACCACAGCAGGTATTTACTCTTGCAGTCCTCACTGCAGAAGTCCCACGTGTTGCCGTCCATCTCTTCAGTAACTGCTCTAGTGCAGGTCTGAGAGCAGTATGTGCAGGTAATGCAGCACAGGCCCAGGTTTTTGGTGAAGTCTTGTTTGTACAGCAAGATACAGCCTTTATGAAAAAAGGTCAATGGATTAAGGAACACAAACATACCAATATTAAATGAACAACCCGAAATGCAGTGCATGAAGGTTAATTGTAGCTCTTAATAAAACCCCTTATTTTCCAAATAGAACTGAACTGATGATCGAGTACGTAATGCAGTAAAACACACCGACCTTCACTGCAGAAATTCTTCTCTACACCAGAGAACTTGATCTTCTCATAGAGAAGCTTCTCCTGCTTGCAGTGCTCACAGACAGACACCACCCCATGCAGCCGTTTATAATCTTCACAGCATTCCTTACAGCAGAACTGGAAGATTGAGTCCTTCAACCAAAATAAAGCCACAACACATCATTTAACAAGTCGACAAGCTTAAAGACTGAAAAATATTTTACTCCAAGTGGATCTATTACTTGGTTGCATTTCTATTATACAATTGCTTGCCACAAGTGTCACAGAAATGTTTCTTCTGCACCAGGTACCATGCTTTAGTTACTTAAATAAAAATCAGTACTTTCCCTTTTCCATTGACTTCTGGTTCAGTACCAGTTCTAAAAATACCAAAACACTTGAGATACTTTTTGGTACATCTGTATTTCAGAGTCAGACTTGCATATGAGCAAATGTGTTCACTGTCAATCGATTATACAAAACAGCCCGCCTCAAACAATGCCATTGGCGTCTCAAAAAATTACAAAATCAGAAAACAATGAAGGTTTTTTAAAAAAAATAATATATAATAATAAAAAAATCAATTATATTGATGAAGTGCAGTGGAAAAGCACAAACATTTGCATTTTAGTTCAGTAAAGCAAACTTCATCTGTCATTTATTTACCATCCAACCCAAAGTAGCAGCTAATTAGTACACTATAATTGGATAGTGACAAAATCTACCTAGTTGCCATGGCAACACATTCACAAGCCATTAGTTTGTGAAAGAATAACCACCTCACTGATGCCGTTTTGGAATACAATGCAAAATTAGCATATTTGTGTTAAAAAGAATTATTACAACAGTATGTAACTAGAATCACATGACCTTTTTTTTTTAAAACAAAAAATATTATATGCATCAACAGATTGTTAGCATGGATTTAGTTTCTTATTCGGAAAGACTTCTGAACCAGACTTCCAGTCGGAAGTAGTTAAGAAGCAAATCTGCAAAACATTGCACTCTAGAAGCGTTTTAAAAAAACTACAAACTTCAATTTGTGTCTGCTTTAAAAAGCAACTGTTGTAACCGCTTGATTACTACCTGACAAAGTAGCTGAATCAGACTTACTGGCCACCATGTGGCAGGTAGCGCGTCGTGGTTTCAAACAGCATATTCACAAATCAACACAGAAACAGCATTACCTGCCAATCTAATATTTCTGGTTTTCCATTAAACATATTGTGACAAGAGTGGCAGCTCAGATGAATGTCGCCATCTGGGGTGTTTTTCTACAAACGAAAACAAAAACCCATCAACAGAATTTCTTCAAACAAAGGCATCTCGTAAAAAGCATTATAATACACACACAGAAATGCTTTATTATACATCTTAATGGGCTGCACAGCAACCGTTTAAAGGTGTACATTTTAACAAGCATTCTTGTGCTTTACAGTCAGCCAATATTATACATTACATTAACTGTTCTTTGTTTATTAATCACTTTTAAACTCCTTATAAAACTTTACCTCCTGCAGTGGTCATATTTTTCAGTAGATCTTTCAAAATAGAGAATATACAAAAAGAATAATTCGACAAGGCAGAGTGAATTTTCACTTCCATATTGTTTGCTAAATGACACCTTGAAAATTCTGTGCAAGCTCTGGAAAAGTTAAAGGTCATCAGGCCCTCATTACAGACATGATATTGAAAGGCCCTGTTTACAAGAATACATCTTGAGTGATGGGGTTTGACCACCAAGATCAAACCACTTGTTGAGGTGGTCTGGGACGCATTTGACCAAGCATCTTTTGTACTGTGAATGCTAATGTGTCTGCATACATCCCCAACAAGGACGTCACAATGAGTGTGGAGCCGTCTGACATTCTAGCAGCAGTGACTTAGGCAGTAGCAAAACCTGAACACAAGTGGTCAACTGGACACCTTGGAGAAGCAACATAGAGAGATAGATAGAAAGATAAATAGATAAAAGTGTAAATGCCGATGCATCTTGGTTGTCCAATGATACTGGTTTCACCACCAGACTGTTTTTATTTCCGTACAGTTCAGTAGCAGCCTTTTGACAATTTACACCAGCTTACGCTCAGATAATAAAAAAAGCACAAATTCTACTATTTCATGAAGTTCCCATGATGCTTTATAATTTTTTTAAGCAGAGTTAAAGAATAAGACCTGAATTTAAAGTTGTTAAAATAAGAGTGATTGAAATGTTCCCTCAATAATAGTAACCAAACAGAATTGTCTTGGGGCCAAGGATTTTGATGGGATTCCACTCTACAAAAAAAAAAACCTTGCTGTTCCTTATGGTCATACAGCAGATGACTTTCCTACCTGAAATTTAGTCCAACAGCTGGGGCTGCAAAACTGGTAAATAACTCTGTTGGCTGTGTAGTAATAGGCAGGTTCAGCGAGCTCACGCAGGCAGAAGCTGCAAGGCTGCACGGGGACTAGGGAAGAGGTACAGAGTGACATCATGAGTGACCAATGGGAACGCGGGGGCGGGCCAGACAGGGAAAGCCGGGAGGTACCTGTCTCGCCAGACGTTTTCACTTTATGAGATGTGATGCAGCACAAGGAGCAGAAGAGCAGCGCCTTTCCATGCACGTCCCCACGGCACAGCATGTCAAAATTTTTACTTAAGGTCTTGCACCACTGGCATGGGAGCACTTTCGTGTTTTTCTGCAGCGCAAAAAACCATTATGAGTGCAGAAGGAAACCTTTGAGCTGCAGAGTTAAACCTCAATGAAACCGCACCTTCATCATTGAGCGTAAAAGTTGAGGCGGGCCGGTATAATGAATTTTTACTGTATATCAATACATTTTCTCAATGAGATACGGGACAAGATAATACCATGCTAATACTTGTTTGACTGCTTTGCTGTATGCGTTAATTTTGATATAACGATGAGAGAAGAGTATGAGCAAGGATTTTTATTAGAAACTTCTGGTATTCCTTCCCGATTATGAACACTGCGAAAGGTTCGGTCATGACGTCGCACAGAATCCACAGCTAAAAATCAAACCATTCAGAACCACATGGGGAAGCTGATGAAGGGGAAAAGCAAGGAAATATTTTGAGAGAAATGTCAGAAATTGAGGGGTGGGAAAAGAAAGTTTTTTGGTGCTTGGAATAAAGATCTCTATACTGTACATTAGCAAACAGGGAAGGAAACCCTGTATTTGCTTTTCACTCAACAATAACAATAATCAATGTGTTTGCGACCTCACATATAGCTTTTACTTACAATTGAGCATTTATTTAAATTCATAGAAAATAGAAAGAAGATATCACATGTATCAGTACTCTGCCTAAATATACAGAGATATGATTTTTGGTCGCTACAGCCACGCCCAAGTAAAACTGTTTGCTAAACTTCTTGCAACACATTTATACGCCAATGATATGATAAAATTTTCATTTTTCAAGATATGCAAGGCAAATAGTACTATTAAAAGTGAAACCCAATTAAAAAAAAAAACTTGAGATTCATCTACAAGAACAGTTGCTTATTCCATATATGCAACTAAAATGAGTAGGGTATCCCCTATTATCACTTCACAAGTAGTACCCACTATTCCATCCATATTTATTAAAATGAGTCAAAATATATTCAGAACATTAAGACTACAGCACATTTCTAAACGCATAACTTCATAAGTTGAATTCAAGATGTCAGGAAGGAAACCCCTAGAAATAAAATTCCAAATCAATGTGAACATTGCCAATGATTAAAAAAAATAAAAACTGACCTTTTTGAATTGAGCCAGACACGCGGCATCACAGAAGCGCCTCTGCTGCCCCTCGTGGAGGAGATACTCGACACGGGAGGTCTTGGCGTAGATGTAGAGACCGCAGCTGTCGCAGCAGCTGGTCTTCAGGCCCTTGGTCGCCCGGAAGTGGTTGAAGCAGGTATCGCTGCAGAGGTGATGCACCATGTTCCCACTACTGACCTCATGAAGGATCTGGGAACAATGAGCAGTGACACTGAACATTATCATTTATGTATTTAGGTACAATTACAATTCCCAAAAATTAAATGACACTGAAGCCAATTGCCAAGCCGTAAAAATTCATTTTCATCACGGCATGAAAATCGGATGACAAACAAACAGATATCCATGGAATTTTCTAAATTAAAACTAATAAAACACAATAAAAACAAAAACAGTCTTTCATGGGGCATATACAACACGTTGCTAAATCTACATTCTAATCTCGACACCAACAAGCTTCCTATAAAGAATGTATACCTCAGTTCTATCATTGTGTGGCTTTCCAGAGCTTGCCATTAAATGTGCTTATTTATTTGTAATAAGGTTTATTGTACAGATGCCATAATGACTAACAGATGGTCATGGAGAAGAAAAGGGTCACTTTGTGCCAGTTTTTTCCCAGTAAACACATTATTTAAATCTGAATGTTTGATGTAGACAATTAACTAATTGAAGCCTTTGAATCATATGCACAGCAAGCCTTCTGGTCATATGTCAGAGAAGGTGCAAATACCTCCCTGTGTGTGTCGTCTGAGAAAAGGACAAGATACAACATGGCTTCATCACACACGCTGAAATGTTTTGGTAGAGTGGTGAGTCAATATAGCGGCAAACCATCCAATAAGAAGAGAGAGAGAGAGAGAAAAAAAAAATCACATCTGGGGAGCTTTCTTTAGGGCTCAGGCCCAAAACTAAAATGCTGTGTTTTGGATGAAAACAAGAAAGTGAACTTAAATTCCTTAATCAAGCACTTTACACCAAATGAGATGTACACAAGGAAGCAAGAAGCCAGAAGAGCACTGAGGATTGCAGGGTGTACCAGCAAATCCTGAGCGAAGTCTGCACTTCCAAAAGGCTGCACTTCCTCACCTCTCCCACCAGGTGGCACATGCTGCATCGCAGACCAGACAGCTCAGTCACAAGTGCAGAGCACCTCAGGCTCTGAGCCTCATAACGGGATAGGCAGACATTGTTACAGAACTCCTGGAAAGAATTCGATGGTCCATTCTGGGCAAAAACGGTCTCCTTTACAGTCCCGATATCCCTACATGGAGCAAATCAGAAAGTGTACATTAAAAAAAAAAAAAAAAGAAAATGAAAGAAAAAGCACAATACACATGAACTGACGTTAAAACATTCTCAAACAGTGTAAAATACCACGGTTTACCTTTTACAATACACACAAAGCTTTTTCCTAGGCGGTCTCCCAGTAAAGGCAGCAAGACAGGCAGAAGAGCAGAACAGCTGGGGCAGGCCTTTGCGCTGGTAGGCCGTCTGGCCCTTCTGCAAGGCGTTGTGGCAGTTGGCACAGTGCATCTTAACAGACTGGCGTGGGGGGCAGCGTGGCAGGAAAGGAGGAGGTTTCGGCTTCTGGGAGGACGGCTGCTGGATTTTGGGAATAGCGACGTGGACGGCGGGGGTAGCGATGCCGGGCTGGCTGGCCGCTGGGAGAGCCTCGCACGTCCTCTGACTCCGCGACGGTACTCGGGTGGAGCGGCGTGTAGCACGTGGGACAAAATCCACATCACTGGGATCGTCCACCATGGTGTCAGAGTCATCGTCAGACAGCTGGTCTGCAGGACAGTTAGGTTTTCCAGTGATGATACATGCACCCGACACACGATAAACTGCAATCGCAGAATAACGACAGAGCCGTGATCATAAGTGAAAGCAGATTTCCCACAATCACCGCAAAAGCGTCATGTAGGAGATGTGCTTTTTTCAGCAGTTATTTACCACCATCTGAAGATTTCTGCGATGCTCTTCTCAACTCCATTCTCCTCAAACGCTGAACTCTCCGACTCTCCTAACCAAAACAATAGTTACCCCTAATGCAGATAATTCGCTTCAATAACAAATCAAAAGACAGAAAATAAAACCATACCAGCTTTTCTTGTACTTCTTCAGATGCGGTCGCGTTTTCAGTTGGACTACAGGCTGCAGGAAGATCCTTAGCTAAAAAAAAAAAATAAAAAAATAAAAAATAAAAAATAAGTGCTAAACCCAAAAACTTTTAAGCCATTTAAAAAAGCCCCTTTTCAAAATAAAATTAAGATAAACAGCTTGGATCTTCATACCTTCAGTTGCTCTTCCTGGCTTGGCTTTGCTAGGCTGTGGCTCAATGCTGCCCTCTGCTGTAACCTCCTCAAACTGTTTCTTCATCCGCTGTTCATCGGCATTAGACTCTGCTGTCTGAATCTCACTCAGTGGTAAGGAATCTTTCCTGAGCTGCTCCTGCTGTTCCAGCAGCTTATTGCTTTCAGCATCTTTTGGAGTCTCTTTGAAAGCTGAAATCTCATTTGTTACCTTGGGCCCATTCTCAGCCTCTCCTCTACTCCAAGGTGTATCTGACTGACATTCAGAAAGCTTCACTAATCCCCCTGTAGGTCCAAGTTGCATCTCCTCAGTGTCCATTATCTTGACCTCTTCTGATTTATCCATTCTTCCACTCGCTGATTCCATAGCCTTCAGTGACAAACCATCCATTTTTTCTTCCCTGCTGACATTCGATTCCCAGAAATCTGAAGGAATGCTTACGAATCACTCTGCTGTAGAAATCTTTCACTTGGGTTGTCGAAAGTTCCAGTAAACTTGGGTCCACCAATATACTTAAATTCCTGTCCCGTCTCTCTCTCTCAGACAGGGACAGCAAAATAATCTCTGGAGTGGGCTGCTGCACATCACATCCTTGTATGTTAACTAAACTGGAACATGATAATTCATGGTTGGTTTGTGAGCACAAAGTTTCACTGAGATTTGTCTAAAACACCTGAACATTCATAAGGGTTCATAATGGTGCAAAATTATACGTTTAAATTTAAAAAGAATTCATAAACATGAGATGCTGAATAAAATACACATTTAAAATCCTTTCTAATCCATGTGGCAAAACAGACAACATTACGTCTATTACCGTGGGGCGAAAAACATAAAATGTTTGGGGAAGAAAAAAAACCTCTAGCATTCGATTACTATTGTGCAATTGCTGGGACAAATTAATAGAAAATGCCAGTCCTTGCACAGGCCCCTAGCTAGAAGTCGGTTTGTAATAAGCTATATGTAAATCACAAAACTAAACTCAGTTCATTTGGAACTGAATTATTACCAATTCATCACCCTTCTAACGATTTGCTATCACTATTTTCTTTGTGTTAAGTCGAAGTGAAAAACCAATTTTGGAGAACCATAAGTAAACGTTAGTTAGCACGACAGCTAGGAAAACGTTATTTGGCAACACGGAGGTAGACATCTAGCCCTTTCACAATAGTGCATTTGTCATTAGATATGTTTAATTTTAATGTCACCAATCAAGATTAAGATACACTTACTTATTACCTTGGAAAGACAAAATATATACCTTTTCAAAAATGACGGCAAGGCATTAATTGCCAATACTTCTGGCAAAGATGAAACTGAATTGGAGCTGCGCCTTTAAAGCAGCACTTTTGCAGCAGTTTTAGCTTTGCGGCAAATAGGCAGCTTTTACAATCCTGCGCTCTGATTGGTCCGCCGAGCGGCTGGCGGAAAGCTCGCAGAGCTGGCACGTCGCGGCTAACGCCAAGACCAGCTCGCCCAGAAAAGACCCCCAATTGGTTTGGTGCCAGAGATTTGTTTCCACTTGAGTCTGACTGATATAAAGTACCAAAATGGAACTTAACGTCCCGAGGCAAATTTCTTTTACTATTCGGAACTCGCAAATTATGTTAATCAAATTATAATTATAGCAAACTACTGCTGTTTTTTCCTGTAACCGTAATTGTTACCGATCAGTTTTATGTGCCTAATGAAACTGCTAAAGATGTTGCATTAACAGGAGAATAAAACTTAAAACACGCGTACAATAAAATGCATTAAACAACACAAGTTATTCAGAAATTACAATCTTGCCACAGAGTTTTGTTAAAGATAAATTACTAATCTAGAAATTTCCTCACAGTTCCTGTTCAAAATTCTCACCCAGCTTCGCGGGTCGTGAGTCGTGCTTAAAAGAGTCTTTGACAAAACTCATTGATTTACGCTTTAAAAATTGAACAAGATTTACTAAAAACAAAAAAAAATGTCACGCAACAACAAACTCTCTAAATCGGAACTACAGTTTCAATATATACCCAAGAAAGGGACATTTCACTAAATAAATACATTTCGCTTTAAAGCTTAATGTTTCTCAACAATGAGGTATACTGTACTACACGTCGATTTCACCTGTTGTAACTATGCTTACATTTCTGCAACATGATTGTACTAGACTGCGAACAGCTCTATAAAAATGCAATCAATTTGTAGATCGTATGGCGGGGTATAATTAAACGTTAGGATTCTAAATTTGGTTAAGTCAGTGTGTTCAGTGCATATGCATAGTCTTCATGTATGACATGCATTTTCACTAATGATTAGTAAAACGTTTTTAAATTATCCTCCCTACTTCTCCCTTCGGCTACGTCCGAATGGTCGAATTAAGACACCTTCATGGCTAAAGTCAGACACCTTTATTCCCCCACGTTGCGCAAAGCCCGCCATTACTCCACCACACAAGACATCTGACTGAGCATTATATAATTCACCGCTGCTACACTTTAATCATATCTTACACAATTGACACGATTCCCAAAAGGACGTCAGACAATACAGCGGTTGTAAGAACGTGTCTTACCATCGTAATATGTATCACTGCATGCTCCCGGTCCCACATATATCCTTATAGTTTAGAACTAGCACCAACCCTCACAGACATGAAAGTAGGCGGGACTGTCTTTAAATCATTTCTTACTAACGGTATATGATAAATTTTAGTAATTTCTCTTGTGGTAGTCAAACTGACGGTTCAATTATGTAATGCGCATAATTGGCAATTTATTGTACCATGGTTTAAACATCTATTCTGATGTTTGTGAATGACTCTTTAAGGCAATAACTGATCACTCGACTTTTTAATCTTAATCGATGCACAGTAGTTTTTTTTTAGCATTTCTCCTGCCACATATAATGCACATATTTACACGTCGCGCGGTGCCGTGCAAGGCATGTCGGTAAAGTGCTCAATTGGTTCTGCCGCCCAACCCCGCGGCGTCATCATATATATGAAAATGTATAATCAGCCAATCATGTGGCAGCAGCTCATTACATGAAATCATGCAGATAAGGGCGAAGAGCTGTAGTTAATGATCAACTCAAACATCACAATGGGGAAAATGCGATTTCGGTGATTTTGACTGTGGCATGGGTCTTGGTGGCATATTGTGTGGTTAGTATTTCATAAACAGCTGATATGGAATTTTCACACACAACAGTCTCTGGAGCTTACAAAGAATGTTGTGGAAAAAAATGAAAAATGTCTAGTGGATGACAGTTCTGTGGGTGGACCCACCTTGTTGAGAGAGGTCTGCAGACAATGGCCAGGGTGGTTCGAGCTGACAGAAAAGCTATGGTAACTCAGACAACTACTCTGTACAACTGCGGTGAGCAGAAAAACATCTCAGAATGCACAGCACGTCAAACCTTGAGGTAGATGGGCTGCAACAGCAAAAGACCATGACAGGTTCCACTCCTGTCAGCCAAAACCAGAAAGTTAAGGCTGGCAGTGGGCAGTTGGGAAGATCACCTGATTCTCAGCTTCTGCTGCAACATGCATACCGTAAGCTTGCAATCTGGCAGAGTGTACCCATAGACCCAATCAACTTTCTTCCAAGAGTTCATGCTTCGGGTGGTGGTCACCCGATCGAAGCCAACAGAGCACCTTTGGGATATGGTAAAAGGGCAAATTTGTAACATAAATATGCAGTAGTTCAGTGTTTCGATAATGGCAACAGGGCCAGGATCACTAAGCAATGTTTGCAGCACCTCATTAAGTATTAGGATGACACTGCTAATAAATCACCTGGTTATATATAGTTTTGTCAAATTTCCACACATCATTACATGCTTGATGGATACAAAAGAACGGCAATAAAGATTACATAAGTAGATGCACTGACAAAAGAAATGGCCAAATTGTTTCAGATTTCATTATATAAAGCCACCTGGCAAGTGCATTTGTTATAGTGATATGCTCAAACAAATATACCATGAAAGTGCATAAAAATTCAATTTTAGTAAGGTCCACTTTTATAACTGATATTTTAATCATTATGACACACGCACAGGTCCTTGCAAGGGGCCAAGGTCTTGATTTCAATCAAGTATGTCTGATATAATTTGTTGATCTTTAATGCTTTTACCTCCTGGAATGTGTAGGCACACAGGCATTATGAAAGAAAAGCAAACTTTACTTTTCAAAGTAATTGAAAATCAGAATCAAATTGTAACAGTAATAGACATAAATGGCAGTTTATTGGTCAGTTTGTACTGTAACATATATTGTACAAACAGAAAAATCAAGGACTATGTTTTACTTAAAGTGACTTGTGATAGGCACATATAATACATATCATGTTTTTTTCCACTTCAAAATGAGTTTACTAAGCATCACACAAAAACACCATCAGTATAATGTGTGTATTCGACCTATAAATGGAAAAAGTTTTATAATGTTACAATTACACAGTGAAACCAACTTCATTTCAATTAATACAGGAGAAAAACCTAAACTATATACCATGGTAAAATGTTTAAATTAAGTGTGTGGATAACGAATTGTACAGTATGTAGGTATTTTGGCCTATGCCAATTTAAACTACAGATATACCAATTTAAACTAAAGACAATATCCTACAATATATTTTGTTTAGACTTAGCCTTGACTTGTATTAAATGCATTTTTGTACTTCAGTTCTATTACTTCTAAATGCCATAATTTTATTTGAATAATCTTTATTTATTCTTTGTTGACAAATTAAGACCTACAATTCCACAGTTTACAAGCTACTTATCGTGAAACGTGATTAGAATTGTTTCTTTTTACTTGTGCTGACTTCCTCACTGACAATCTTTTAAGACTTGTTTGAATACCAAAATGGAAACATTTTGATATAGCAGCTAAAATCATGTCTACACCTGCTGAAAGTTACATTTATTTACAATTTGCCACAAACATTTATTCAATCAAAATGCTCACTAACAGCGCTTAAATGACATCCTGGGTTTTTAAGGACAATGGAAGAATGATATACAAAGCAGAAAGGAACTCAGAAGTAGAGTTCCATTTAAGACAAACTAACACCAATAATTTGATTAAGGTAAATTAATCTGTGTAATGACTGGACATTTCAGGGCAATAGTTGGACAAAATAGTACATACAGAATTTAGTTTGATTCCCTGAAATATCTTAAGTAGCCCTCATAACTAAACAGCATCATTTTACCACATCAAAATGGTACACAAACATTCTTTTACCCTAAAAATGTGCTCATTCCACTTGCATGGTTCCATTTAAATGACTTATAGTGTGAGTAACTTTCTGAAAAGTTCCAACATATTCAAGTTGAGAGCAGAAAAAAAACTATTCAAAACAAAGATACCGATGCAAGTGACATGGGGCATCCTGTAGAAACACCCCAAAAAAGAGTGAGAAATAAAACTAAGACTCCAATATCCCTGTTCCACAGAATCCTTCTCCCCATTTAGGTGTAAATTACAACAAAGAAGATTTATTTAAAATTATTTTGAATAGATGTTGCACAACTTGCAAGCGCTTCTAAGAAAAAAATAGTTTAAGTAGTTTGTGATAAAATGCTGCTATAAGTTTATTACAGCGCGAGTCAAAAAACTGAAAGCCGTACATAGAAAAAATATTAGGTGTGAAGGTGCACAATGCAATGGCCTAAGTTTTTTTACCTTTCCTTAAACAATTCAAGTCTTCTTGCTTTTGTGTAAAATGTATGCGCTAGTCAATTTAATGTTATAAATCCAACTACTTAAAGTTGCAACAATGAATAAACCAATTTCCTTTTTCAATGCATCAGATTTTTTAAGTTGATTGCCTTGAGTTCTCATGCACGTGCACAACATGCTATTCCGTTATTTTCAAGTTACTCTGGAAAAAAGTAAAGTCTACATTTAGGGAATCGTACAAGTAAAATCATCATCTCGAGCAATGATGATTTTGCTTAACACAAACTGTACTCAATTCAACAAAAGAAATGACAGCAATTTCAGACAATACACATCTGTACATGAATTTCAAAAATATTCTTGATAGAAGAAACCAATCATAATGATACATATATTTAAGAATCGTATCCCTTTCATTTAAATAGAAATATACATTTAACTGAATAAAAAAGCACCACATGATGTGTAAAAGAAATGTTTTTTTAAAATATGTGTTTATGTAGAATCTCTAAAGGATGCCAAGAAAAAATAATTCTCAGAAGCTGTTCAGTATCCAGTTTACAGGTTACATTTCATTTAACATATAAACATACATAGATGCATACATACATGATCATTAATACTATATGACGTAAAACTTTATACTCAAAATATTTTGAAATCTATCCAGAATGTATACCCAAAAACAAAAACGTACTCAAAGCAAACCACCTTTTTCCTAAGATGCCAGTCACTGGGATCTCAAAATAATCATGTCCATAAATAAGAATTAATATTCAGTCATTTTGTTAAACCACTGGGGAATTAAGGTCTCTTTTTAATTTCCCCCATCACTACTAAATATATGGAGTGACAAATTCAACCCTTATCACATACTGTTTTGACGAAAAATATCCAACATTGTGTTCAAGAAATATGTTTGCTCCTTCTGCATCATCTGTGACCTTGACAGATGTAATAAGTCCTGGCATTTCTAACACAAAATTCTAAGTAATGCTGCTTTATCCAACTTGCTGACATAAAAACAAACACTATATTAGACCAAATTGTGCTCCCTGTACTCAAATCCGGAGGAGAGAACTTTCGTAGTGGATGCATGGTGTCTGTTCCGTTTATTTTGCTCATATGTACACTGGGGGGAAATGCTGCAGAGATGTATTATGGCTTAATAAAGGGTTAAAATGTTCCCTTTAAGTTCTATGCTTACACCTTCAGCTGGGTGACCTTGGCGTGCTCCAGTCTGGCTTGGACGTCCACAGGCTTCTCGAAGAAGTGGACCACGACGGGCTCGTTCAGTAGGGAGGCTAGGATCTGCTCGAAAGCAAAGGACCACTCCACCTCCTTTGGCTGGATTGCAGTCTCCGGAGCGCAAGGAGCAGGCAGCACGTCTGACGCCATTTCTGGGACAGCGGTGGGCTCCCTGTGGGCGGGGGCAGTTTCGGTGGGGGGGGGCGGGCCCTGCAGGCGACGCCCCACCTCCTCCATCCTCAGCAGGAGGCTTGTGACGCTCGCTACAGCCCGGTACAGCGACTCCTCCTCCGCATCTCCATGAAACAAGCCGTACAGAGTTTTGGAGAACTGGATGAACTGACCCTGAATGGGGAGAGAAAAACAAAAATCCTCACACAAAGGAATGAACTCTACTGTTGGTTAATAGTGTGACGGCTACAGCCACACAGTAAGGTTTGGAACATATTCGCATCCTTGATTTATTTTGTATGCTTTGGCTTTATTTACAGTAATTCAGATCTTAGTTGACTTTTTTTGTTGGGATAGTATATTTTGATATTGTAGGGTTTAGTGTAATGATTAATAGACACTTATTTGGTCTGTAGTTTTGGTGTGGGGGATGGGTTTTTTACTGTGCAGCAGAAAGGTGTGGCTGAGGGCGGAGATC
>JAABNY020000037.1:4588236-4626409 GCA_015164015.2 Brevimyrus niger
TTGTATTTTGTTTTGTTTAATTGTATGTAGTGATTATTTGATTTACCCCTTTGTATGTTAAATGGTTTGGCCAAACCGATATACATGTTCCCTTGTGACTCTCCATGGGTGGTCAGTTTGTTTTACTTAATACTTTGCTTTGTAATGCTAAGTTTAGTTTATTTTTGTTGACCTCTTTTATGGGCCCAGTTACTGAGATTTTGAGTTTATTATTGTTTGTACTTTGAGGGTAATAAAGCCCTATTTCCTTAAGTTCCTGTGTTAGCGTTGCCTGACTGCTTGGTCCCTCACAATAGGAATGATCAAATCACTTCTTAAAATCAAAACTAAAAAAGCAGAAAACATAACCGTAGTTTAAAATGAAATGTATTTGTTAAAACTTAAAAAATCATTCAATCAAGAAAACAAACCTGGGAATCGGAACAGTAACCAATCCACCGTCTGTTACAGCGTAATAATTTTGGTGCAACATTTAGTCTTGGTATTGGTCACGGGTTGAAGTGTCAAGTCAGTGAGGCTGTGGATCTACCTGGTTTATCCTGGGTAAATCCTTAATGCTCTCCTCTCTCTTCAGCAGCTCATCCTGCCACTGCTTCAGGTACGCCTGCAGATCCACCTTCCCTCTGCCTGAAATAGTGGATAAGAAACAAACAAAAAAACAGTCAGACACTGTCAGAGTACAGATACTGAAGGATGAGTCAGTATGAGGGATATTTGGGGATGCTGTCAAAACACAGGTAACAGAAGTCACCATTAACCGGCAAGTGTTTATGGAACTGGCAAAGGATTGCATAATGTAAACATCCATCCATCCACCCACCCATCTAAGCTGTGTGTCTTGTGCAGGGCTGCAGTGAACCCAGTCGTCCTTTAGGAGGTACCATTTCATACCAAATCACTAAGTCACATGCAATCAGACATTAATGGCAATTCAGAAACAATTCAAGAATCCATTTTTGTTTTTACCGTGGGGGGAAACTGAAGTACTCAAAGGAAACTTGCACATGCAGGGAGGACATGCAAGGCAGACATACTCAGAGCTGGGATGAAGCGGCCACACCTACATTTGGATTTTAGGGCTAAAGTGCTATCCACTGAGGCTATACTCTGGCTACAGTAAAAACATTACTCAATATTTGTATTTTCTGCAGTACTATTTGTATCCGTTAATAAAAAATGTTTACTGTATATAAAAAAATGTTCACTATATTAGGCAGTGGAAAGATTATTCATGCTAATCAATTTCCTATTCCTGTTTATGTATTTATTCCTGTTTGTGTATTATGTACATCTGATTCTTTCAAAATGAATGTAGATATTTCATAATCAGTTGTATCCAGCCCGCTAAGCAATCTTTTTTCTGTATCCTAAGTTACATAATTACTCAATGATGAACATGAAACACAACATTTGGACAGACTTCAGGCAAATTACCTCTTTCTGGGCTTTTTCTAATAACACCATCCTCAGGAACATCAGGCAATGAGACTGCAACAGACAAAGTGCTCACGTTTTAAAAAGGAAGAATTAAAAAACTGATACTACAACTGTTTTACACTACTATTAATTAATTACAGAAACCATGCCGGTTGCAAACATACAATAGACTTTAAAAAAAAAAATCATGTTTCATCACAGAGAGAGAGGCACAGACAATGGTAGACAGACACACTGTCAGAAAAAAGTAACAATTTGTACCTTTAAAGGTACAATTACTTGTCAGTGGGGCTGTATTCTGAAAGGTCTACCAATTTTGCTCTAGCTGTAGGTAAATGTATCTTTTAAGGTACAGAAACAGACTCTGAGGAACACTTTTAGATCATTGGTACATTAATGCTATTTGTACCTTGGGGAACAAATCTCTAACAGGGCTGTACCCTTTTTTCTGACAGTGCAAGAGAATATCCAGAGAATAGGTATAGAAGAAAAAGCCATCTGACCATTCAGTCGACTAAAGTAGGAGAAGTCTTCACTCAGTGACCTAAAGTGGGAGACTTTGTGGCCCTTTGAGAATAAAGGACGTTCGGTCTCTATTTCTGTAAAAGCTAGAAAATAGGGTGTGTTTAGCCAGGCTGTATGAGTCAAAGCGCAGGAGGTCCATAAAGCCAGTTAGTGAGCGGGATGCACAGCTAATTTCATCTTAAGTTCATCATAATAAAGCATCTTAAAACAGTTGACAGTAGAACAAGGAGTCAAGATTATAGGCAGAATGAGCAGGTATCATGCACCTGTTTCAACTTGTGTTCTTCCTTCACACAGATGTGGATGTGTCATCTCACTCTCCTTTTGGTTGCCAGGGTTACACAACATAAGCAACAGAAATCAGATCAATAAAGGAGAATTACATTTACCGGGTGGTAGATGCATCTTGAACAGAAATTTCAGTTTTTCTGTAAAAGTGCCACTGTACAGAATATCTGTGATGAGAGAGAGAGAAAAAAAAACAGCATTACTGCCCTGAATGCGTGGAGGCTCACTGGCTACTGTGAGAGTGTGTCGGCAGGGAACGGCCGGCCGTACTCAGGCCACAGCAGAACTCCTTGAAGTTGACCAGGCCGTCCTGGTTCTCATCCAGCAGGCGAAATGCCCACAAGGAGAGGAGATGGCAACTGCTGCAGTGAGACCAGGGGGCCAGGAGGGAGAAGAGGCCACAGAACTGCTGCTGGGCTAGCTGGTACTGCTCTAGGTAGGCCAGGCTGGGGTCGTGGTGCAGCAGGGCGGCGCTGTTCATCGTCCAGTAGCAGCTTAGGAAGTGCTGTCTCTGCAAGCCAGTGTCATGGAAACGGACAGTGCTGTCAGAGTCAGGAGAAGCCAGAGAAACACGTCTTCCTCTTGGCTCTCCCATAAATATATATATAAATATATAAATAAAATATCTTTGAACGCATAACATCATAATACATAATAAATATGCACAGATGTTAAAATGTTTGACGGGGATGTGAAAAGGCAATTTAGGGATAGATGGGCATTTTATTGACATTCTTGAAAGCATAAATTCAGACAGACTCTTATACACTCAAAGAGTAGTTTTTACCTTGAATAGCCCATAAAGGTCATCCAGATCTGCAGGAGTGAACTTCACCTCCTGGGAAACAACCCTTAACTGACAATAAAACAAAAGGATAGTTTAAATATAACTGACCTTTTAGTTTGAACTAAGTAGGCAAATGGATGAATGTAAAAGCCGAGCTAAAAGCCAGGGATTTGGCTAAGATACTACTAAATAAAGGGGTGGAGCACTTACAACGTTCTGCTTGGTCGTATCTTCTAAAGTCTGGATCACAAACAGCTTGTTTCTCCTACGCATGCTCTCCACCTCCTCGGATCGAATGTCCCCGTATTTCTGCACATCAAAGAGCTGTTTAGTGCTGGGGTCACAATATCATCCATGTCCCCAGACGGCCAAGCTGCAGCTATGCCGGCAGAGGTGAGGGGACGAGGGGACGGCCGGGCAGACGCTGCTGCGCTCACCTCGTAGGCCTCCCGAATGAGATCGGTGATGTCCACCTTGCTGTTCGCAGTCTTCTCACTGTTCGCCGCGGCTCCTTGCTGCACTGTGGGTGGTAGGGGGCTGTCCTTGTTGGTCACACTGTCAAAAAACCTACGGGGCACATAATGTCACCAAACAGTCTCAGTCCGCTCGCTGACCAAGTCTGACAGGCAACCAAAGATAACGTCGGTTCTAAATGCAAGCCTTGGCAAACACGCTACTGCGGCAGAATGGAACGTCCAGATGATTTTCTCAAATGGTTAGAGAGAACCAAATTAGTTCATACTCGAAGTACAAAATTAAATTGGGGTCGAGTATTAAGTATATGGTACTAGGTAAATTTCATATAAGATTTGTGCACGGTACATGTAAGATCTTAGAACAAATGCATATCTTTCCCCCAACATGTTATTCTATAAACCCATTTAAGTTGATATCATAAAATGTTTCCATGTTATTATGATATAGATGTATCCTCATACAAAAGAGCAGTAAACAGACATGCAGATTTTTCAAAATAATCTTGAGTGTACTGTGATGATCTGATTACCATGACTGGTGTCATGCTGTAAATCTGACTCTGAAATGTATAAATTACCAGCTTGAGCATATGTATGGAGTAGGGGTGCTGCTCACTTATTCAGGATGGTGACAGCTTCTGCATCGTCACGGCAAGCGAGCAGATGGTCCATGTTGAAGTCCAGCACCGCCAAGCCGAGCTGTAGGATGGCCTTGATTCCGTCATAGAAGAAGCAGTCGACGACATTGACGGCACTCTCAATCGGCAACACGCTGATGAATAGCGTGAGGAACCAGGAGAGTGACACGGACGAGAAGAAGGTCATATCCGTCATGTGCTCCGTGAGCTGGGACAGATGCTCTCGGATTAGCTCCTCAAACACCGACTGGTCCACTAGGGCACCTGAAACATAACATAACGTATAACACTCACGGTGAATAACACTAAGGCTTTATAACGATGTTTGTTTTCAACGACTTTAGCTTGTAAACATTTCTCCAGGTGGACACTTCCCTGAAGCACGCAGCACTCCCCCACTGTACGCGCCAGCCACCACACCATATTTTTTCCTTGCCTGACTGTTAGGTATAAGGAACGTTCACGTAATTAGGCGCCTTCACCCCGAAGTTCCGGAACCCGGTCCCAGTTTGAGTCCCTGGAGTGTCTCGAGCTGGAACTTTTGTAGCTACTGGCCAATTTCTTGTCTCACTTTTACATGGCAAAACAGGAACTGGGACATTTATGATAGTTAAGCATGGGAGATGCAAAAAGTTCAAAGTTCACACAATCTCATACACAACTACACTGCCACGGTAAAACAATGAAGGATAAGTAATTTGTTTTGTTAATTATTTGTTAGTTAATAATGGGGGATCGGTCATTATCAAAACGGGACACAACCTTTTATTTATATTCTATTCATACAACCCAAAACATGTTTATATTTCATTATTAAATCTGTCTGGTAAAACGATCTTTTGGTTTCACAAAATAGAAATCAATGTAACGCTATCTGGCTATTAAGTGCTGGAAAGTTTCACTGCCTGCAGCGGGAATTTATCAAATTTTCTGATGCATAAATATGGAGACACAAGGAAAAAAAAACGAATTTAGTAAAAGTAACTGATGTACAAAAGTAATTCCAGACTTCTTCCGTTGACAGATTTTTGCTTTTTGTTCCATGTTGCATCTCAGGGTATATTGGGGGGGCAAATGGGTGCCCAGGGGGGGGTGTTTGCTGGGATTTGTTCTGTGTTAATACTGTTCACTAGATATCGTTTTTTTCTGCACTTATCTGTAACTTCTGAGTTAGTGCCGGAGTCTGTGGTCAACTGTCTTAATCTTAATCTTCTTAAAAAGGTTCTGGTTCCTGAAAAAATTCCTGCGGTGTAAAAGTGTCTATTGTCTTACAACATCTCGATTTAAATTACTGCCAGACTGAACTGGAAAATGTCCGCAAACTCACCAATGATCCTGCGGTTAAAATAGTCAGGCAGCATCCTCTCACAGATAGCGACCAGCAGCCAGAAGGCCTCCTCTTCCTTGGCATACAGCAGCAAAACCGAAGTCAGGATGTTCATGGCCTAAGGGGCAAAGGAGCAGTGAGGTTAGGAGAAGTCGCCTGCAGCCCGGCCCAGAGTCCGCCGGCTAGTCCCAAGCATACCTGGCAGTAGCCGATCTTGGGGTTGCGGTAAGCGTACGAGGTGAGGACTCGCCGCAGGGCAGAGATGCCCGTGTCACTCTGGAAGGCAGGGTGCTCCGGCAGGGACCGGTGCAAGTCCCGCTCTATCTCATCTGTGGCCAGAGTACTGGTACCAAGTGACTGCTCAACCAGCTCCGAATAGTAACCCGGATGGGTAACCATGTCATTTATTGCACCTAGCAGGGTACGGTGCCATAAAATAAGAGGGAGAAACAGGTGTATTTTACATCATATTTTACAATGACAGACTGCTGCCATTACACTGCCAAAAGCAGTCACTCCTAATGGGCAAAGTACAGAAAAAAGCACCATATTCCAGGAATAAAATAGTCAGATTTACACAGCAACAGGCCTTCCTCAGGTACTAAGTGGGACAAATACATTTTCCTAACCAACAAAGGCAAGTGCAAGAGTCGGCATACAGGACAATCACTCTGGAGTACAATTGTCAGTTTACCTGAGAAGAGCAGCCAAAGTTCCCCTCTCAGGGCCTCTGGAACTCCCCGCACAATCAAGTCTCGTGTCTTCCTCGTGCGAAACATACTCATGCCACGGCCGTACTCCGCAAAGTGGATGTTCCACGACTGCTCCTTCATCTTCTCCTTCAGCTACCACATCACAACACCCCCCCCCCAAAAGGGGCACATCAGAATAGACCTTATGTTGCTCCCAGCAACAAAAACTTAAAATAACATTGATATTTTCCTTTTTTTCTCCACAAGAGCAGCCATCATCATCATCATCAAGACAGATTTTAACACCTTGTCATGAGCCAATACATCAATTTCATACTGTTTACCTAAAACAGTAAAAACAGTTCTCCAAAAATGTTCATTTTAGAGCTACAACGCTGAAATAGATCAAACAAAGACTTGAAAGCTCATCCGCAGGTGGGTGCTTTATAATGGTACCATTTTGGGGTCCAGGTTCTCAGCGTCCTGGGGGTGGAAGACCGTCATCAGTGCCTCTGTGCTCACCGCCTTGCTGCCATCTCGCTGGCCGACCATCAGGGCCACCTCCTCAGGATTATCCTCGAAGTGCTCGATGAGGTTGTGGCAGCTCTCGCCGCCGGCCTGGAAGGACACGCGCGCGGCCTTTACCGCGGCCTTCGGAAGCCACACTGTGCCACAGTGGCTTTGTGGATGTCTCCAGAAACCAATGAAAAGTGTGCAACTAGGACACAGCATCTGGTCAACTGTGTCACATTTCAAATACACACTTTTGTTGTATTTTTCAGCTGTATTTCTATATTTGAATGAAAAAAAACATGTCACCCAACATGTATTTTTCCACGTATTGTGGTTTCTATTGTGAATGAATTGATGCTCGCTGTGTAGGTAATTTCGGGATTTCACTTGTTATTGACTGCACATTTTCACACTGATCGCTTATACATACTGGCAGGTGTCAGTATAGATGGTTTAAATGCCCATGTTCATTGTAAATTATGGAAATTTGTACAGACAGATTAATATCAACTTGTTCAGAAGAATGCAGGAAAACACTGGTTCCTGTCTGCATTATGTGTCCCCAGACTGCCCCCCTTACCACTGTCTTCTAATCCCTACACCACCCACATGGCTTGGGCGGTTTGGCAGTATTGTTATACTTGGGAATCCCAAAGGTGGTATTTTTAATACCATAAAAAATAGACGCTCCTCTTTGTACGACACTGATACGGAGATGCTGCATTGAGGTGATGTATTGTAGTGCACAGGGCTAGTGGTGATTAGAGCCTTTAAAAGAATAACACATATGCGTAAGCTAATGCCACAAAACCAGAATGTGGCGTGAATGTGCGGTAAAGTGTCGGAGCAAGCAAGGCATACGTGAAAGCTGAGGGCAGGGCTGCAGGTCTGACAGGTGCCGCAGAGCGGACAGTGACACTGGGGTCAATACATGAAGGATGGTCTTTTTAACTCTAACAAACAGTCGTCTTCTCGTTTACCTAGCGCTCAGCTTCCACACTGATGCTCGTCTGGGCTCACTCTGATTATGAAGTTTACAGTAGCCCATATAATCCATCCATCCATCCATCCATCCATCCATCAATCAATTATTCTGCCATATATCATAAGCAGAGGGAAATGTCTATAAGGTAGAAATAGCGCCCAAGCCTACCTCCCATATCCCTCTGCCTCCCTCTGTACCCCACTACACAAGGCTTGTGGTGGCATTAAATTCTTCACACTCATACTGTCAATACCTTATACCATGGTATATGGTACTTAGAAGGTATTAAGAAAACGATGCAGTATACTAAAATTACTACCATAGTACCACCCAACTCTACCATATACACACTCTCCATCTCTCCAAGAAATTTTTTTATTAAAAGCCCAACTTTGTGTGACTTATCTTAATTGTAACCAGGTTCACCAAACCTGTGTCTGTTTTTCCTGTATCACCACTGACTCGGACTAAGGCTATGTGACGCGATTAAATTTCCCCACAATAAATTTCACCGAGATGAGGGATACAATTACTTCAGACAGCCGCTAAAACATCTTCTCAGCCATGCTGTAAGAGCAAATCACTGTTTACTGTCATTACTGCTACCATCTGAAGAGGGACGAGTTTCGAAATTTGATGCAAATGATTAATTTCAGCTATGTAAAGAATATGGAGCGACAATTGTGGAAGGTGAAGCGAGAAGACGCCGCTTACCCCGCCAGATAAGATGTGCCGAGGGCTTGCAGTGGCGCAACACCTCCTGCGAACGCTATTCGCCAGGCGCTCGTAGTCCCGCACTTCGGAGAAACGCAGTGCCCTCTTCCCACGCACACACACAGTCACTGCTCGACTGCTGCTGTCGGGTTTCTCCACGCCGACAATCTGCAAGGGCAAAACCGCTGGCTTTAGCTCACTGATCTGACTCCAACAGGCAACTAAAGACTGCTCTTTAATGTAAAAATCCACTACTAATATTATTTAGAAGGCGGTTCTATTCAGAATGATACAGACATTTTTACGGCTGGGTAATTACCTTCTGGCAGGCTAAACTATCACATTTCCAGGTGGCCTAGCGAAGAGACCTTTCTGTGATATGTTAGTCCCTAAGCCTCTACGCTATCTTGCCGAACAGTGAGCAGACAGGCTGCTAATCGTCCTCTGTGTGAAAGGCTTCCATTCCAGATTCCAGAGGTCCCTTCAGGCAAAAAAAGCCATAAAGGAGCGGCCCACATGCTGCATGTAACTGAGAAATTTGCAAGTCTCTCCAACAAGTTTTTAATTTCTCCATGTAATGACTCCCAAAATTACTGCAATTGTGAAACTGAGAAGGCACAGTATATTTCTGGCATGTCAGTAATGAAAAAGCTATACAAAAATTAGGGTGTCAGATGCAGCTCATCGTGTAAAACTAAAAATTTTAAACAATGAACACAAGTGGGTGGCAGAGGGACTTCAAACACAGCCATAACAGGAGAGGCGTAACAGAAGAACAAACATGAACAGCATGTGTCTTTCCACAAGGAAATAACATCAAAAATGCCTGGCTGATTGCAAGGAATCAGTCCTCCGTGTACGAAGTGCCCGTGTGCACAGGATTTACCATTCCAGAACACAAAATGTTTAAAGTGATACAGCTAGGTTTCCAAGAACAGCTGGGTCTAAATTCATGCGTTCCATTGAGGTTAAAGTGGAACGATATCTCACGATCTCAAGCTATCATCTCCATGCCATGCTACACTGGTACTTTCCTCCATGGAAAGGGATGACATCCACTGCAATGATAATGCTCCACTTCACGGTGATTTAATATACATTGGGTGGATGTTAACGCAAACAGCCACATTCAGAAGCAGTGACGTTGTTTAGCTTAGTCACACTTTGTTTCCGCTTCCATCTCCATTACAGCTAAATGAATTGTTATTCTGCTGGAGAGCCTGAAGCGAAGCTCCTTGCCTCTCGTATGGGAATGATGACGTAGCACTGGCTGCCGTCCTGACTGGCAAAGCACAGGTAGTTCTCGGAAACGCAGATCTTTCCCAGCGTGTTGAAATGGCTGAAGGGGACCCACAGGAAGCTCTCGTAGACCTCCACCAGGTTCTCTCCACGAGGCAAACGGAAAAAGGCGCAGAACTGCTCATTACGGGCATGTGTCTCCAAGCCCCTGGATCAGACACAGCAAACAGGACAGATGCAGCAGGAGTACAGCAGAAAGTCTGAATGATATACAGAGTCATATGTCATATTATAGCATAGCATTTACTTAGTAACTGTTCTAGTAACGGTATTGTGACCCACAGCAAATCTAAGCAGGACAGTTGTTTATGTATTGTTTGTTTAATTTAACATTATTTTGGAATTTAATGCTTTTTATGATGCTATAGTATAGCAGTTTCATTTCATTTTTTAGCGAGCGTTTTTGTAACACCTATGCTAATCCTTGGGTTCATTGCATCAGAAATGAACATTAGTAACACATTGTAGGGATGCCATTTTAAACGCTTTAAGGCATCGTATTTTACAATGACAGAGACGAGCACTGGTTTAAGCTGATGTTGAAAAAAAATCCTGCCACTGAGTGCATGAAGTCTGTCATGATCATTGGGTTTTGTCAAGTCAAAATAATACATGGCTGGCATTACAGAATGTTCTCTGTTTAAAGTATACTGACCACCTAAAAACTGAAATGACTCTTGATAAAGTACAATCTTTTTCACCTGTGTCAGCGATGGGTGTGACTTGAGTAGACAATTCCTCTAAATAAAATGATACCCACATATTTTTGGCCATATAGTGTACGTGGTGTGTAACTGCAGAGTGATTCAGATAATGAAATGACAGCATCATCTGCTTCCCAGCGGTACTGGTCTGATGATGGTGAAACGCCCAGGGCTTGTGATGCAGTACCTCTTGGTGATCTGGAGAGGGTCTGATAAGGCTGGGACATGCTGGAATGTCTCTTTGTCAAACAGCCTTTTGATGGAGTAGTCGGCCAGCTGCTCCATAAGCAGGAAAGTCTCATGGAGGTGCAGAAACATGGAGAAGTAGTGGTCCTCTCCGCCTGCTGCCACATGGATGCTCTCGGCCAAGATCACATTGGATGTCTTTTCCAACTTCCAGATCTCATCCCATGATACGATGAGCTTAACTGAGGAGAAAAAAAAGTACATATTTTGTCAATAACCGAGTTTACTCTCAAAAGCTCCTAAGTCTATGCCTCTTTTTAATCACTATTATTAACGGAAGTACCCCAAGTCTGCCAGCAGAACTAGGATTAAACCAGATTTTTTTTTTTTTTTTAAATATTGAGTGGACCGGTCTCTCATTCTTTTGCAGAGTTGTATATGACAAAATTCTGTTATTTTTGACATTGGGAGGGTGTTAATTTTTTCAGCCCCCACAAGAGAATTTTTTTTTTTTTAATCTGTAACTGCAATCAAAATTAAAAAGTCGTGTTTCGTTTGGTTTCTTGTGAATGAGGTCAGGACTAGGTTGTCATTGTTGAAATTAGGGTTTTCTCCATGGAAATGAATGAACGGCCCCCTTTCAGGATGTGTGTGTTCAAAACAGAAAGGGTATTAATGTGACCATCTACAAAAGCCTATTTTTGCCATTATGTTTTATTATGTGTAATATTGCCTAAAATAATATGAGTTCAGTAGAATATTTATGCAAAAGTTCCATGAACAATAGGTTTGCCTGAAGAAGTTTCTCAAATCCTTAGGCTAACACAGCAGCAAGACAGACAGGAAGTGCTTGTCCCGCTGTTTCCTTCTGTTCTCACCCTCTGACCCCAGCAGGTACGAGTAGAAGCTGAGGAAGTTTGTGCTTAGGTACAGCCATCCCTGACAGGGGACCCGGCCCTTCCAGTAGCTGCAGGAATAGTAGGTGACCAGCTTTTCCTTCTCTGGGAGGGCAAACCACTTGTGAAACCGCAGCAAAGCCTCACGAAACTTCTCGGGGTCATCCTCTTGAACCAGGGACACTTTCCCCTCCTCAGCAATAAGGCCCTAGTAAAATGGTAAATCAGAGCTGGAAGTCATGCTGCTTGAATAATCTCTCAGTGACAGCACCCGTTTTCAAACTATGCATTCTATGCATCCAAATCCCCAAAGTTTAAAATGTTTTAAAAAGGAAAATCTAATATACACAGAATATTTGCAAACAGAAAAAAATCCACAAAAAAGATTTCTTTTGAAACGGAAGTTTCCGATTTACTGGACAGCTGCAAATGCTATATGAAGATCAACAGGGACATTCTTTGTCACAAAGTAATAAATCATTTACTACAATTCAAGGAGATGCACATGATCTGTGACCCGAAGTACATCCTTGTGTAATTATAACCACTCTTAGTCTGGTCTATGTACCAAAAGAACTTCAGACTTACTCTAATCTTGCCTTGAACAAAGCTGGTGATGTCCTCACTGGAGTCGAACACAGACAGGGTCCCCATTACGTTCTGCTGCAACCACTCCCAGTGCTGGTTAATCTCCTCCTTATTGGCTCCTACACAATTACAGAATGGTTAACATGCCAGTAACCTGGTGTTTAACAGAATCGTTACAGGCAGCTAATATATTATTAATTATGAGAGAGACATCACTCTGATAAGGATTTAGCCATCGGGGATTAGTCAGCCAAATTATACACTGCTGATTTCGTATGACTTCGGAACTTGGTAGCACTCTAAGCGGTTATTGATCATCAATGCATATTTTAAGAAGCCCTAAAGCCCAAGAAATGAGAAGCTTTTTATGACACAAGCTGACAGTAGAATTTAATGGGTGAACGATAATATAATCGCAGTACTAGGTAAATGTAATTATGAGTGACTCCATAAGGCTAAATCAGCATTAACATTCTGGTAATGTGGAGTACATGGGGAAATTGCGACTGACCAGTGCTCTAGTCTTACCACATGCTATTGACCAGTAGACCTGGGAATCTGGTGTTTGGTGTAGGATGCGGAAGGGGGCCACTTTTGCTGTGGAATCTAACACAGTGTCAAGCGTTCCCACCAGGAGACCTGTTTCGAGGGACAAGACAAGGAAGTTAACGCAATATCCCATGATGCACCAGCAGATTTCCTACAACAAAAATTTGCCTGGTGCATTAATTTCAAGTGCTAAAATTCTTTGAAGGTTCTGTACACATTTTCCGTCTCGTATTACAATGATTTCATACATTTCACAAGTAAAATAATAGTGAAGCTCTTGCAGATCTCAGAAGCCAATTGCATTTAAAACAATCACGGGGCAGCACGTTTAGATATTTCACTGGTCTTTCAGTAGCTGAAGCAACTTTTACACAAGTGCCCTTCATGAATTATTCTAAAGGTTAGACCTTGCTGATTCTCTGCCAAAAGCACAGAAAGACTTGTCTATATTACAGTGGATCCTACAGAGCCTCAAGAATAGATACCTAAAACTTCTCTGAAGGAAACTGGATTTTCTGACAGTAATAATCCTGAAAATGACAAGCAAAAGTACGACATATTTGAACGAAAGAAAAAAGACTTGCACAAACTCATTTAGACCTAAAATTAGTTGCACGACAAATAAAGTTTTCACCAACTGAAAAATGTTACAACCAGAATATGTAATTTACAATTATTTTTTAAAATTAAAGCACTCATTTAAGTGTCTACAATGCATCAGACACTGCTGATTGTCTGTTTTCCGCATTATCGTGATTAGTAGTCAGAGCTGTGTTGACACCCCATCCTGCTCGTGCACCTGTAGCTTTCAGGATCGGCTCCATACCCCTGCGCCTCTGCATAAAACTAAATGGTATAAAAAATGGATGGATGTATGTAGGAATGTATGGATGTTTAGTAATAATATTAATTGCCCTCATCTGGCCAGTCATTTCAAGCTTATTTCAAATTAACCAGGCATCTGCCTAGAAACACAAAATTGCATAAAACCTGATACTTGATATCAACTTTCTGTGTACATTTTTGAAATTTAAAAAACTGTTTATCATACTATAATATTTAATGGTTTTCCATGGTTCCTGCTACCTGACGTGGAAACGCATCATTTTCCAATTTTCTCAATGTTTTTAAAATGAACTTTATGAGTTTAAAGGTTCCAAACACAGGATTATACACCACCTGACATTTGACTATGAGATAAAAATTGTTGAAACTGAATCATTGGAATGTATTCAAAATGTATTGACATTAAAGAGGTTTCATACAATAATACTAGACGAACACTGTATTCCTTAAAGGACTTTAAAAATCAATAAAATAATGGACTCAGACACAAAAATCTGCATATTGTGTCAGTCACCCAAATACTGAGGAAAAAAAACTCTAAAATATTTCTCAATAATCTATTACATACCTTTTCTGAAAAATAAATAAGTCACAAATATCCAGATAAATGTCTTAAATAAAAATAAATTGCATGTTTCGTGATACATTGGCATCCACGTAATAAAGCAGAGCACAGCAGAATTAGCCTAAAACATCAGATGGTTGACATGACCAACAGGGTCATTAGAAACACTTAATGGATTGGGACGGCAACACTGCAATCTGTGTCCTACACTGCACCTGCTAATTAGCCAAAATACATGCCGGGACCTAAACTAGACAAGAGTGTTATGTCAGGCTTTCATTGGGTTCCTTTCTATTATTACCCTCAAAACAATCGAGCAGGCAGTGGGAAAGAACAAAGAGGGACATGCAGACTGTCACAAGGCACTGAAAAGGCATTTTATCCTAATATCAAATCACGTAAACTTGTAAAGTAAATGTATCATACGTTTCTATACGACTTAGAAGGTCAAGTTTAAAAATCAGTCTAGTGCTAAAGCGGTGTTATTGTCCGACTTAGATTTAATTAATAACTGTGGAAATATTAGGGGTTTAACTATACGCAGTCAGCGTATACCGTTTGGTACATTGTTTTAGGCTCAGTACCCACAATTAAACAAATGAATACATTTACTGTCATGGGTGGAAGCCTAAATTCACAAGTAGATGTTCAACACGGAAAACATTATGCTAACTGCATCTGTGAGTCGCTTATGGCTAATGCTGGTTACAGTCAGTTACAAGCCCCCGGTTTGGGATTGTTTTGGATTCCCAGTAAATTACACCAACACTGGAGAGAAAGTACTTGATAATACCGTCTGTCAGCTCTGCTATACCAAACTCAAGTACGCCTCTGCAAGTTAGCCTACCCGTGGTGTTTAGGGCACTTTTGCCAGGAAATTCAGACTGGGCTAAAAAATTACCTCAGCTAAGAACATAAGATTTAGTTCATTATGACCGTTATGATGTTTTAGTTTTCCTTTAACTTTATATTTTTATTTTGCAAATACCGTGCAAATAAGCATCTCTTAGATCTTGTTATTTAGACACATCGACAGACGCATTACATATCGATCACAACTGCCCCTAATTGTGTTTTTAGTTTTAACAATAATAGTTTCAGAACAAATTCAGTTTTCACTGATATACTGAAACTGCACCGGACCATGAAACGACATCGAAGTTAATACTGAACCAAGAATCTGTTCTCTTGTACCTCTAGTACATTTTACAGCTAAAAGCTTAACCTTCACTATTACTATATTTTTATGATATATGCATAAAATACACTGTTCTTGTAGTTTTCAACACCAAAAAATATAATTCATTTATAATATAATTCAAAGACAAAATCATGAAACTTCATTATATCTGTATATAGTACAAACATAGATACATATTTCACAGTGAAGGTCAAACTTCTAGCTGTGATCACATGATATCTCCTACTGATGCAGAAAAAAAAAACACCAGAATGATCTGACACCTCTGCATTTTAATTCTCATCTCCCAAATTTACTCATATTAATGGAGAGCCTAAATGTGAGATGATGCAAGTTTCAAGTAATATTTTCTTACAACATTAAATATGTTCTGACAGATTTTTAACAAAACATAGGAAACAGTGCTTTAAATATTCCACATTAAGTATCAGTTCAGTTCATATATTATAATTAAATCTTACCACCTCAAATGTACTGCTGTATATGCACAACCATAGTATTATAGTATATAGTTTTACATAGTATATAATTTTTTTCAGTGTCTGGAGCCAAGAATATCTTACAATTACAGTGATATTTCAATACTAGGTATCTGTCATGTTGACGTCAGTTTATCTATAAACCATCCATCTTCTCTAACCACTTGTCCTATTCAAGGTTTTGGGGGTTCTGGAGTCTATGGGTGCAAGCCAGGGAACAGCCCAGGATGGGGCGCCAACCCACGGCAGAGCACACTTACACACCTGTCAGTTTATATATAACTAATGTGTATCACAAATCTACATTTTGTTACATTACAATACAAATGGTAGTCCTGTTGACCACAAACAAACGTAAATATTAGATTAAACGCTGAGCCGAGGTTCAAGAGTTTTGTTTTAGCCATCAGCTCTGATTAATTTGTTTCCGTTATAACCAGAAACAATTCAGAAATACTGAATACAGCTATTTATTTATGGTACTAATATAATTTCTGCAAAGCTGCAGCAGTTGCTAAAACGCCCCATGATCGTAAATCCGGTTGCATTCATGTGTTAAATTATATTAGTTAACCCCTCCTTTTTGCTACATACTGTTCTCCCAAGATCTTAACTTCTAACAGCTGTATCACCAAGACTACTTAATATTATCACAAATATACTATACAACTAGATAGATGATGGTTGGTAAAATTCATTTTATGTGCTCTCATTCCTGTACTCATTCATTCACGTAATTCATTATATGCATAAGTAAACACCATAAAACCATGAAAAATGTCTACGGCTATATTTCATATTTCACATTCAGCCTTTCTGGTTCTGTGGTAGGAAATGGCCTAGGCCATACACCTAACCTTGAGGACAAGGAGGTTTCATACCATTATTGCAACAGAATCGTTTTATAAACACCAGCAGCATAAAGATGTCAAATCACATCTGTCATTCCTCTTTGCTGAGATTTATTGTTTTTTTCCAGATATGTGCAGAAATGAACGTAATAACACACAACAACGGTCAAATACAAAACCTGTAACTTTTAAAAGATGAAATAAGTAATGGTTGGTTTTAAGTTCAGGGTCAATTTTGGTAGAGAAGACATAACATATATACTGATGCTTCTATTTTCTCATTCACAATCTATTTTCCTATTTTCGCAAAAACTCAAATATATTCGTCAAAATCCCTGATATTTTGAATGACATCATACAGGTGATTTAACTCTCTAAAACATTAAGTAATACGTTTAGACAGTGAACGTTCAGTAATACGTTCAGACAGTGGTGCATATTTCTGATAAAGTTAAAGTAATTTATACGGTTATAACCAATAATATTAGGTTTTGTAATTGCATCCACACAAACCGGGTTTTAAAGGACTTTACACCGTGATGATTTACTATAGTATTGATATACACAGCATTTGAATGCGTATGAGACATTGCCGGTCATAAAAGAGACAACAGACGCGTAGATTAGATGCACAAAAACAATGTTTTGATACGTCGTGAATAAATAATAGTTCCGATTTCCGGAAACACAGAGGCAACGCAAGCGAGGAAAAGATCATGATAGTATTAAAAACGTCGTCGCTGTCTTAAGAAATACTTGTTGCATAGTATTTTGAGGAGGAAAAACTTTATTACTTAAAGCAATAAACCAGACGAATCACCATTTTCGAAAAAACATGGAGCAAATAAAACAAAATGCTTCGAAATAAGATTAAAGCTCCCCATGAAAGTAAGCTAATGCATCAGTGGGAGCAATGAACAGAATGTCGTGACATGTCAGTTTTGCAGACTGAGGGATTTATGACACTAGATTACAACAGCCAGTTCCCTACCTGTCAAGCCACCACCTCCTTCACCATATCCTCGCCTCCTCTGCAAGATGAAATAATCATTTGATTTCTCAGTCATCCATAACTTTAATGCATTTTTTAGAAGCACCTCCTCTGGTTTCAGCCACATTGTTAAATTCCGATGAGTATAATTTGCATAAAAAGATGTTCATTGCTCTGGCCACCTACACCCATGTAGGTTTCTGTTTGCAAGTGACTCTTTCCCACGTCGACAGAAAGCTTGCCAAAGTGTAAGGCGCAGGTATTTCTGGGATTGTAGTTCTAATCATCACGATACTTCCGAGAAGACTATAAATAGCAAACACAACGAACTTTGCTTCCCAGAATCCTTCACACTTACCATGCTCATTTCGCGATAAAACTGATCGGCTAACGTGTTTGTGCCACTATTGCTTCGTTGACTGTGTCGAGTGATTTGTTATGCCATTTAAATACCTCAAATATCGGAACATTATTATATATCAATAAATTAAAATAAAACCAAAAATTCTAAATGTGTACTTTTATCGCTGCTGCGTTCAGCCTACACGACCGAAATAAAACAGGTCAGATCACTAATTAAAACGTGACTATAAAATACTTACAGTAACGTATAACGTGTGTTTGGTTTTAGTAACATAAATGATAACGTTACTTTATTTTAGTGTTTGTACAAGTATACAGGAGTTCTTTACCGCTGGCATTTGCCATCTTGCTCTCCTTTGAGACAGGACAGCGGATCGGAGAAAGGGTCAGCCATTTATCCTGCACTCGGCTAAGGGCCTCGCTCTAGGGCCCAGCGGAGATTGGATCTCTGTGTCGGGCATGGGTAACCATCTGGTCACACACCGCATCAACAAGCAGGTTCTGGTATTTTGCTTGCCAAAAATAGTTAATTCAAACATCACAGTTGAGTTTTATTTAGTTTTTTAACATGCAAGAAAGCATAAGTGTTCTATGTTAAAATCTGTTCAAGGTGTTTTTGAAATTGGTATGAACTCATTTAGGACATTTATTAATAAACTGCTACATTTCAGTCAGCTGCTGCTGATTTACTGGAAAGTAAAGCAATTCAACTCGATTTACTAGGAATTATTCAGGCTAATTACATTGCTTGTTACTGTTGTTGATAAATGGTACTTACATGTGGTACATGTGATTACCTGTAGTGCATGAATAGTAAAAGTATGCTGGAAAAACAATGTATGGTGCAGAACCAGACTTAGCAACTTACTTATTAAAACGAAGATGTCACCTGTTCCTTCTTATCCTTAACCAGAAGGGTGGAGAACACCTTAGACCTTCCACCACTGGCTGTTTATTTGGCGAGTGCAAGTTAAAATGTGAGCTGATAATGCTTCTCTCCGATCAGCACTCAAAAACTAGTCAGTGGTTTAATAAAAGAATTTTTATTTACAATTTGCTTACATTTAAATATAACTTTAAATCGTATATACACCAGTTATCAAATCACAGATACAGAAAAGAAGGGGAGGTTGCTGGGGGTAAAACCAAACACCATCTGTCCCTTATTCAAGTTAAAATACTTTGAACAGCTTTGCCTAAGATGGTGAGAAAGTCAAGATAATTTCACAAAATTCATACAGGTATTTAAAGTTAAGTTAAACCATTAAAGTGCACACCAAAATTAGGATTAAACAATAACTGATCCTTTCCCAGAAAAATAGTTTACAACATGTTTGCACCACAAAATATTAAGGCATAGGTATCTCTTTAGGTATCTGGTAAGTAGTAAACCTATTGCTTTGTTTTTCACAGTGACGGGGAAATATTTTGCATACTTTTTGATCCAGTAATAAAGGTGATTGTGAGCATAGGTACTGTATATCTTAACACACCAGCTTAAACACTGAAAGACCAAAATATTAATATAAAATTTTGATCATTTCCCCATTTTTGGGAAAAAATGGTACTTGAGATGAAATATTTACAAGCAGTAAATGTAAATAAACTGGTATCTTAAGCTTTCTATATTAATCTCAGCAACTGTACTGAAGAGGCAAATGGAATGTACACTTCAGAAACCAAACAGCAACTTTCTCTGCTCTAACAAATTTCAAACTTCCTGTTATTCAACAGTGCATATAGCAACCATCTTTTAAGGACCATTTCTGGCCATTCAATACAAAACAGTGTCAGAAAGGGTAAATAAAACATTTTGATACCCAAGGGGAATAAACAGGTCTTAGTCTTAAAGTAATATCAGGACAAGTCACATTCAGTACTAGAAAAATACATCATTTTATTTCAATAAAAGGATCATTCCGAACGTGTTAAAACAATTTAATTGCAATCCGTACCAGTTTCAGGTTATTAAAATCCACATTATGTGCCAGGTTATATCTGTCAAGATTCCTTAAATTATACAGCTTGGAAATAATTTTTTAAATTACAAAAAAAAACAAAACAGAATTAGAAGATTTAACGTCATTCGAAAAAGGTATTCAGATTGTTCAGAAGCACAAAGCTCTTTTGTATACGATATAAGCTAATGTACCCTTTTCATGAGACTCGGCAGAGCTCAATGCACTGAACAATGGGTTTGCATTTATAGATTTTTCTGCTAAAAAGATGCATAGGTGCTCATTTTCCTATTAGTAATCACAAACATGCACTATGTTTCTAGTTCTCAAAAAATAGCTTTTCAAATCAATTACAGGCCAGATTTTGGTGCAAATTCTGCAGAAAGCAAAGCCCGCTCTTGCTGGGGGATGATTGGCTGCGCTCTTTATGTCCTGGGATCTGGATGGCTTTGCGAATCTCCCTCAAAGGCCAGGTTGTCATAATGAGGCTGTAAGTCAGTTTGTCCGTCTGCTCCCTCTGCTTTCTGTTCACCCCGTGTTACAGCTGTATAGAAAAACAATTATAGCTGCTCAAGCTTATGTAAAAAGTAAAGCTAATCTCGCCAGATCGGCATAGCCAGTATTAAGCTCACAGATTAACGCCAGGCAAAAAAACATGTCTGTGCTCCATACCCAAAAACAACAAAATATAAAACAGGAATAACAAAATTAACATAGTTAGATTTACATTTTCTCCCCAACACTGTCTGAGCATTAAAACATCCCTTTGATGTGAAACCTGAGCCTTGTTAAAAATAAAAAACAGCCCAATGTGTTTGTTCACAATTTTCATTTTGCGAAGTAAAAAAGTCTATTTATGCAATAGATGTAAAATAGCTGGATTAAGCATTTTTTTTCCTTATTTAATGAATGGCTATTGACAGGTACTTTCCATTAACAGCCCAAACACTGGCTTCTTTTAAGACAGACAACTATAAATACAGCAAAACTGTGATCGCAGTGGTTCTGTGTGCGGAAGTGAGCAGTTGTATTAACGACATGTTTCTTAAAGAATGCATGTGATGGGTTGGTGATCTGGTCCTGTGTATTTTGCTGCGATGTGCCCGTAGCCTGCACATAAGGCTCTGGAACCAGGCGACCTGTAGGACATGTAGGTACGCAAGATGGATGGGTGGATGGACACCGCCCTGTCAGTCCTGGGAAGTGGGTGTGAACTGCGGTATCACTGCCGTTGCTCACCTGAGGGTGCCTGGGGGTACCTCTCCTCCGCGGAGCCCCCGTGCTCCTCTATGCCCTGTACGGAGGCGTATCCAGAAGAGGCGGTCTCGCTTCGGGCATCTTCCAGGGTCTCAGGATAGATTCTGAAGTCTGGTGGCATGGGGACCTGGTGAGTTCCTTCTTCAACATCTGGCTGTTGGAAAACGAGACACGAGTGTGTTGGGGGGGAGGGGGGGTCTTAGATAATGGTACAGGATCCATCTTTACTGTACATACGTTCTTCAGGATGCTGCCATTTTAATGTCTTTACACAATAATGAATATTTTTTTCCCTATACACAAAAAATACAGTTTGCCGTGTCACTGATTGTAACAGTGCACAGTAATGCATCCTTTGTCTTCGTAAAAAATAAAAAACTGTAGTCAGATTTAGTCCTACTAAAAAGGCTCAGTTTGGGATACAAATGCTACAGAATTCCACACACTTACCTCAACTCCGAGAGCCTTTAAGATGTCACATTTACACATAGGGCATGTCCTGTGTTCCAGCAACCAGGGCTCGATGCACGTCTTGTGGAAGAAATGGCTATGGGGAGCGGGGGTTATAATGTTTGGTTAAAAAAAAAGAACCATTAAAAAAATGTATTCTATTGAAATGCAATTCTATAAAATGCATATAGCAAGTGGCAGATTATCTTACATGAAGAATGAGTGTCTGAAATACTGCCCTTCAGCCCACCTTAAAGTTTATTTACATTCAATCCAATTGATCAAACTCCATTTCAAAGTTGACACACAATGTAAAATGGCAAAAAGCAAACAGAGGCTTCATAGAATCTGGGCTGCTTCTAGTCATTAAATCAATAAGTGAGGTTTGAAATTGAGAAGAAAATACATAAGGGATACAATGCAGTTCACTGTCCTAGTGCCCATGCCAAGCATTAGAGGTGAAATTTCAGAGAAAAGGCCACCTGCAAAATTATCCATACTCTAACAGACACCATGCAAATGCCTCCCTTTTCTTTCAGTCTTATCAGTTACCAAAGTTCTCATGCTACCAGCTATGGAGTTCACACACAAAATGAGAGGTCAGCACAATCCCTTTTTTTCAGGTTTCTCAACGTAGTTCAACACCATTTTTAGCTGGATGTATGTGCGTAACAGCATTGCAGTAATAGAATCCAAGTTAGTCTCCATGAAAATCATCACAGCTTAGTAATTCTAAATTAAAGGGCTGAGGTTCTTAGTTTTGAAACAGTCCCACAAATTGCTGCTTCTGACGGATAATGGCACATGTCCTAAACATTAAAAATGAAAACCACTGTCAAAATATACTGCAGAGAAACTTCAAGTCATATAGTCCTTTAGAAATGAATCTTCATAAAAACTTGAAAAATTAAACCAACCTAAAAAAAAATCTAATTTTTTTTTCAATTTACGATTCTGATTTCTCTTTTTTCTTCAATAAGCAAAGACATTCACGTAAGCAGTACACAGTTTTTCCACATGTACTGCTGTATAGAAATGGGGAAGAGCTACTTTGGTAAAATACCTTTGGCTGGTATCGGCCGTTTTTATTTATCTTCTGAATGAACCCAGTTTTTCCTCCCCCACTGTATATATGGGCACCATATCTTTGGCAATATGAAACGTCACCACATTAGTAATTTCTTTCCACCTGGATCCCTTGTCATTGTTTGGACAGCAACGTAAAATGGACGCTGCTGTTGTTGCCTGCTTTTCAGCAGCTGTACACCGATCTGCACACTCCTGCCACTTGGCTGCGTCTGATGCCGTCTTTTATTTATATATTCATGTAATAAATACACAAAAGTCAATTAGATGATAATTTGCCTGAGACAAAGAAAAAAAATTTGTTATAATGATCATCTATTTATAGCGATCAATTTCACCCAGACAGATGTGATCAGTACAAGTGGTCTCCACCAGGGGTGTAAATCACAGCTTTCGACACGATATGATACAGTATCGATTCTTTAAACCAACGGTTAGATTTCTTTTTGATACCTCAGTCGAAATGATGAAATTTCACATAATCCTTTACATTTCAATGGATTAAAAAAGGCAAATATAATTAACATTTTAGCATATTTTATTGCTAAAATGCTATGTATGTCCCATAAATCAAGCAAAATAAAGTGCAATAAGGTAAAAATAAAAAAAATATTAAAACTTTGAATGGATGTAGATTAACATGGTGAATATATATATTTTTTTTAATCAAGTCTTCTCCAGACAAATACAAAAGTGTAACAAAAAGTATGTCCTTCACTGTCATGACCTACTCGTATGACCCTCTCGTGTGCTAGAGGCTTCTTACTTGGTCCAGCTCCCCCATTCTTTTTTATACACTTTCTTAAGTTTAGTAGAAATAAATTGGAGGCTAACTAGGGGACTCGGTAGCTTGCAGCAGTTGGTGCAGTTGAACGCGTCACCCAACCTCTATTTTTTATGTCATACGATCTACCCACACTACCTTTGCAATTGACCAGAAGATCACAATCAACATATTGGGCACCCCTGGTGTAGATTATGTATATGTCAGAGTGGATCATGAAAACAATATTGGAACAGGCCAGAAAATAAAAACGCATGTATCAATATTTATGCGGTCATATCGATGCATTGCTGTGATAGGCTGGCCCCCTGTCCAGGGTTGTTCCCTGCCTCGTGCCCGTTGCTTCCGGGATAGGCTCCGGACCCCCCGCAACCCAGTAGGATAAGCGGTTTGGAAAATGGATGGATATCGATGCATTGGATCATTTGCCGTTCGATATATCGATACAAATCGATGTATTGTTACACCCCTAGTCTCCACTAAATTTTTGGAGCTTCATGGGTGTTGCATGTTTATTATCTAGTTTAAAGTGAATCACAATTTTCACTTTACACACTGTTCTAAACCAAAAATTCAACTTAATCGATCTCTATCGATTTATCGCCCAGCACTACAACCAATTGTCTAAAACAGACCATCTCTACAAAAGAGACCACTGGAGATCTTATACCAATAAAGAGCAATACATACTTGCAAGTTAGTATGGATACCACATCGCCAGACTTGTAAGCTTCGATACATACGGCGCAAGTGTCTGCATCAGAACCAATTTCCTAAAACAAAATAAAGATCAATGAAGAGCTTCCAGTCGGAATTTTTGCTGGTCAGTAACGTCACAAAAATAAGTTACTTCAAGCTGTTCTCAAAAACACATAATGAATGCTGAATAAATAAAGTGTATGGTACAGTGCAGTTAGTACAAGTGAGACAAACATGCTTGTAAATGTAGAAGGTACAGAATTCAGTGTAGGAAAAGAAACAAGTTTCAAGTGATTCCAGACAGCACAATATCTGGCAGCCTCAGTGAAATAAAAGAGACCTGAAGAGGTGAAGTGCAACATGCGATAGCCAAGAACATCAACTGCGGAGAATAAAAAGCAAATAAAGCCTTTTATATCACATCATGTTGGAACACGTAAGGAACAGTAACGAAAAGTATTAACGGCAAGTACCTGGTCACCTTGCTTTAGTGTCCGGACCTTAAGTTGTCCAATAGCTTTTTTGGCTTCCGCTTTGAGTCGTTTCTGCAAAGATTTTGGTCAAAATTAGGCTGTTTAAATAAATAAATAAAATAATATAGAAAGGATAAAACATTGTTCATGTTATTGTTTTATTATTAACTCTAAAGCTATCACAGTTCTTCAGTGACAACTGCATGTGCGCAAAATGCTATACAAATATTAGTTGCACATCGTGCAAGTATACAGACTGTCCAGAATTATGACCTATGCAACTTACGATCACCGGCATATGACAGATTTGTATTTTAAGTAAATGTCTGTAAAAATAAATTTCAGGCAGCTGTACACCCAGCAGCACCACTCCACCTAGTGTGCACCATACATTAATCGCTGCAGGAAAGCGCAGACATCAAAAGAGAGACTACAGGATTGTGTAGAAAAATAGCTGAAATGTCAATGTCAATGATCAAGTGTCTGAAATGCCTGTTGGCTTCTGCCAGTGGAATGTTCAGTACAGTATGAAAATATGGGGGAGGGGGGCGTGGTAAGAGAAAAGTATGTATTCAGACATCCCTCCCCATTCCAGAACACCAAACTCTTTTTCATAGTTACTACATTATATGAATGTAATATAATGTAATATATGTAATTGCGTTTAAAAAAAAAACAAACAAAAACATGGGCTTTCCAATTCCGACATACGACCAGTCTGTTGAAACAGAACCCAGTTGTAACTTGGGGACAATCTACATTGAGGCTGGGGCAGTGAATAACACTGTCACCAAACACCACCGCTTTCATGTATGTGGATTTTGCATGTTCTCCCCATATATATGCGTGTTCACTCAAGCCATTGTTATCCTCCCACAGCCAAATACATGAAGCTTCAGTGAACTGGAGTGCATAATTTGACTGTATGTGTGAGCGAGTGAGTGAGTGTGCACCTACACAATGGAAAACAAGTGTGGTATTGTTTATTGCAATTTTAAACAATGCATTTGTTTGTATGGTTCTGCATGCACTTAAATACTGTTGAACAAATTGCACCAAAGTTTAAGTTCATACTTTAGGTTTTAATTCACATTTGTAATATGAAATATGTACTGGAAACTCCTTATTAGTTACCACTGCAAGTGTACACTGGTGCACAGGGTAAGAAAAACAAAGGCGAGTGATGTCACTGCCTGCCCCTCATGAACAGAAGCAGCCTAGAGTACCAGCTTCATTACAGAGGCTCAGTAATGTTTGTTTCATTAAGCTACCCCCTGTGACTGCTCACTGGAAACATTACGTCAGCTTTCAGAAAACAAATATGAAGTTCTACGCAACAAATTCATATTGTAAATGCACGCAATAGGGGCAAAACATTGAATCAATGTATTAATTAGAAACCCACAAAATTTTCAAACTAAAACTAAAAGTACACAGCTTTCTCAAAATTTACAAAGAGCACTAGTATTTAGCGGTGCATGCCACTAGATCAGGGACAGGCAATCTTATCCAGAAAGGGCAGTTGTGTATAGGAGGTTTTTGCTGCAATTCCCTAACTAGATTACTGATTAAATGACTGATTGGCTGAAGAATCCTAACACCTGGATTTGAACAGCTGATCTAAATGTTGTCCCAAAAACCTGCACACACCATGACCCTTTGTGGGCAAGATTGCACACTCCAGCTGTACAGTCAGAGCAAGGTGAACAACCTAGAGAAAAGTCGACACTAAACAGTACTTCCAACAGAGTACTGTTCTTCACTACTATCCACTATGTAATACCCACAATTTTTCAGTGGCGTTTCAAAGAAACATTGGTGGAAGATCACTGTAGGCATTCTGCATGACAGAGGCGTGGAATTTTGCATACAAACAAAGCCCTGCTGTAGTGTCACTAGCAGCTCTGTGGGTGAGGTCTCACACTAGCTATTGAGTTCCTGCATAATAGAAGACTTTCTACTAACCCACTTTGCCAACTGATGGAGTTTTACTGTTAAGAGCAGCATGAACAGAATACTGGTGGAGTTTAAGCATAACACGGAACAAAAGGGAATTCTATAGCAAGCAGTCAAAAACATGCAGCGTCACAATTTTTCCATTAATTGGAACATTGTATCCATTCTATGTTCTCATACAGTGGTATATAACAAAAGAATGAGAACAGCAGAATTAGGCAACGTAGCCTATTCAAAAACAGTGTTACTTAACATTTACCAAAAAAAAAAAGTTTATTCAATTATTCCATTCACTAGATCAGGATAGGATGCAAAGTCTAAATATTTAATGTGCAAAGCTTATTGCATGTCCCTGCCTTCAACTCTGGTTTCAGAGGGCAGGTAAGCCATTAGATCACAAAGCATACACTTGAATCCTGCTATGCAAGGTTTTTTGACACGTACACTACACAACTGCGCACATAAAAAGCAAACACCCCAGTCACTAAACAGACCAGTTTCTCTTAGGCAATTTTTGAGAATTAAAAGACATGAATCCATCACCAAAAGTTTACCTGATCAACCTAAGTAGTTCAAGCAAACACACATCTGAATTGTTATAGTAACAATGTTCAAATTGCATGAAAGAGTAAAGGTCATGCTTGTAAACTGTACATGTTGCTTCAGATTAAAGTGTTAGTTTGATTTTTAATAATGACCTAGGAACCATTCCACAAGCACACACCAGTGGCCCGCTTCAGTACAGCTGAAACACACGTGACAGGAAAGCCCTGAGTTCTGGACTGTCCCAATCCTTACTGGCTGAGTGTGTGAGGACACTGTGCCCTTCATGCATCTATCCAGCGGGCAGAGCTGTTGACTTTGGTGACAGCTACTGCCTTGTCACAAATCACACTGGAGAAGCACACATGACAATTCCAGGCTCCCAGGCAGTTCTGGGAATAAATTCTATTACTCCATTACATCCTCTATAGCAAAAAAATATATTATTTAAATAAGTATACATCTACCAAAAGACACATTTTAAAGGGTTTTCCTTCGTGTGTGTCCAGCAGTTGATAATGACAGACAGGGGGACAATACCATGATACAGCAGATCATCTCTAATAATCTGCATACAGGATTTTTTTTCCCCACAGCTGATTTCTTAAGTTAAATGTTTGTTCATATCCTTTCAACAATTGTAACCTAACTGACCTTACAGCTGGGGTTAATTTGTTCTGCTTTGCTCATGATTCACAAATTAGGCACATTACAGATACATTATTAGGCAAAAGGTCTATTACTTTTAAGTCCATATTCATCTACCAAAAATATGGTTCAAAACTAGTTAAATCAAATCAGGAAAATCACCCCAGTCTGGTCTAGTTAGGTGTTCACAATAAATAGCGGTGTTGTCATCTGCAGTGTAAACTAATAAATAAAAAAGTTGCAGCTCTGGTTTTTAGTTAAAAAAATGTGTGCGCAGTTTTAGTACAAGGAAACTTGTGTAAAGAAAAAAAAATGTGACTGGCTGTCTTTGGTGCATCATTTGTGAAATACTCCGTTCAGTACTGATACTTTTTCTGTTGAACATGATTTTCTTGTAGAACTGGCCAGTGAGCACTAGGATTTCATGAATAACTACAGCAGAAAAATAATGCAATTTTTTTGGAACGCAAGAAAATAAATAAGCAGTGAGGTTTTCAAATACATTATTCAAACAAATTTTGTAATAGTTCATATTATGGTTGTAGCTAAGCTGCTTTAGCCAGGCAATAGTTGGCTTCTCACCTGCTTTCGGTTCTGCAGTCTGATGGTGTGTAGCCGGCGAGCAGAATAGAAGATGAAGTAGCCTACTGTAGCAGCCGTCACCACAAAGAAGGAGATGGAGACGAAGAAGACGGAGTAGTGGCTCAGCCAGGGACCGTGCTCCTTCCCCACCTCGATCGTCATGGTCACTGCTGTGTTGTTCCTTATCAAGTTGACAATTTCCATGCCTCGCAAGTAGCCGATCATGATGGCCACAGTGTACCCAGTTCCTGGGAAGGTAGAGGAATACAAACAGCATAAGATGACCACCTTAGCGGCTTGCCCAATACCACACCAAGCCATCACTAGCCAAATGTATTTAAATCTATTAAAATGTGTTTAATACAATATTTCCATCTAAAAATTGATATTTCTTCCTAGATTTAAATTTATTTAATAATTTGATCATTTTGAAGGACATCCATATCAATATGGTAAGGAGCATTCAGATTAATTCAAATGCCTTTACAAAAAAGTAATAAAGGCAAGAAAATAAGACAGTTTTTATAGCAAAGGATAGATTTACTATAAAAATACAATTAAAATCACCAAAATAGGTTGCATTCGTTTATATATCTTTGTTCAATATCACAATCACAACTGAACCAATTTAATTAAGAATGTATAATTGGTCTTTTTTTCCCCAGGGAAATCATATTTCTTTGGACTAAAATTAACACAGAAATGAAATCTCAGAATTGAATTTAATTATATCTGTAAATTAGGTAACCGGCTGTTTTTTAAAAAAAATGTTACTAAGTAATAACAGTGCATTAAAGGTAAACAGATCATGAAAGGGCAGCCATCCAAGCAGCTATCCATGCTTCTTCCAGCTGCTTATCTGGTTACAGGGTCACAAGGCTAACAGCATGTCTTTGGACTGTGGAAGGAGACCTGTGCAGCTTGCCGTGTAATGCACACACACAGAGCAGAGGTGAAATTCAAACCCTCAATGCTGGAGGTATGAGGCAACAGTGCTGCACACAGAGTCACCGCAACAGGCTCTTATAATAATGCCGGGGTAAAATAAACAGCAAGATTAATTAATTCTGCATTGAATCGATTTATATCCAAATCCTCATCCAGGCTATGAAGCTGTGAATCGTTCACATTAACCCATGCATGAAGACAGTAAAATCACCCTTTCCCCAACTTTAACCAGGCATGTTAAAGATGATTTTCACCAATACACTGGAAAAAAAACTTAAAATGTGACATTATACGTAAACAAACAGCAAATTTCAAATTAACTGAATACTTTATTATCTCATATTTCAATTTAGCCTCCAGTTCCAACTCCACTTGTGTAGGTTCTGCTCTGGCACTATTTCCAAATGATGAGCTCAACCTGTTACCAAACCACAGGTTTTACGTATCAGAATAAACATAATTAACCTGTCTGTATCCAGGTCAAGGAAAACCCAAAATAGTTCCGAAAGCAAAACAAGCAGGAACTGAACGAGATTGACTGCATTTAGCTGGTTGGAACTGAATGAATAGAAGCATTTAAAATGAGACACAACAGACAGATATACTTCCTCAAGTATACTGAAAGTGTATGAAAGTGGAAAGAAGACATCCAATTGTTTATTTGAAATTTAAAAAGTAAACACCCTCTGGGATCCACACTTGTATAGTTTGTCCCAAAAGCGGATTAGCTTCAGCACTGTTGTGAAAGGCACTCAGCACGATTGGCTCCAACAAGTTACCCATCTCCATAGAAGGGTGAACGGTGAAACCGTAAGCTATGCAATTCAACTTGCCAAGCAGAAACAGCTTCATCTTAACTCAGCAATTTGATTACAACACTATTTCACTATATAATGTTTAGGTAATGTAAAACCGATGCAATAAGAATAGCAATAGATAGTACAGAACCACCAGAAATGAAAAAGGAAATTTGCAGGGACATTTTGTAATATGTTCAATTCTCACAAATAACAAGCATGAGGTGGTCTATTTCAGCCCCTAGAGCAAGACCTCTCAGGTGACCGATGAAGTTACCAGTAAACTGAAAACTAAACCAATTCTCACACAGACCAAAGCTTATCTAATGATATCAAATCCAGCATTCAGCTGGAGACTAGTATGATACTTCCTACAGTACGTTTGAAAACCAAAAATACAAGGACACAATCCTTGAAACACATCAACAGTGAAGAAATAAAAATGGAACATAAATTTTTAATAAAAATTAAGCTTTAAAACAAATATGAACATTAAGAAGCCTCGCTGGAACAGTATATGACAAATTCTAATATTAAAAAAACATCACAAAAATGCACTAGACCAGAAGACTTCAATTGCTGTAATCAGCTAAGTGATTTCATTGCCGAGCCATTCGGAAAGGCCCTTAATCCCAATCACTCCAGGGACGATCAGAAACAAGCTCCTCAAATTGTACTTGTTGCTTTTGGATAAAAGCATTTGCCAAATACATGAAAAGTTCTAAAAAAAACAGTTCTGCAGGCTGCTCACAAATCAAACAAAACGTGGAAGGAGACAGACAGCCAACTAGCCAATTCCAGAAAACACCTTACATTTTTCAAGCATTACCTATTCAGCAAAACTGGCTTATTTCTCCACCAATGCAAAAATCACAATTACTAGGTAGCTATAACTGTGATGGTTGTGATCTGTCGTTGGATGCTTGTATTTCACCAATAATTTGTTTGATGACACAAATGCTACTTGTAAGTAAAATGTGGATATAGTATTTTATATGTATTGCTCTTTAAACACAGGCTAAAAACGCTGTTTATCACTAAAGATATTTGACCAAACAGCACCAGAAAATGTGGGATTTAGACAAGACGTAATTCATTATGATTATGATATACATTTTTTGAAAATTATTTTATATATTGTGATGTGCAAGTAAAAATCTTAGGTTTTGTTATTCAGACATATCAACAGATGCCTTGCCTTTGGTTTACAACTGTCCCTTACAGTGTTTGTAGTTTTTGTACTAAAGCATTTAAAAACAAATTCTACTTGTTTGTGAAACCGATATTGTAAAATTGTGAAAACAAAACTGAGGTAACTACTGAATCATGAATTTTGTGTACAGTTACAGCCCTAGTTAGGAATAATTCTATGTCCTGGCACAACCAGGAAAAGAGGGCTTTTATTTTAAAGTCATTTTAGAAAACAGCAGAGGAGAAGTTACATCATAAAGAATCCTAAGTGACCTTCATGGTGTAGTGAAACAATTAGTAGATCCAATTCCAATACTGACAAAAATTACACCTCATGGTTAGGCTTGCACAGGAGTCATGTCAGGTGGTAAAACCCAAGTAAAACCATAAAAATATTGTTATATAAAACTTAAAAAATATATATATATATATGTATAAATTTATACCAAGGACTAAAGTTTGCGCGGGTATCCAAGAAGATGCCTATTTAATTTAAAGTGAGCTTGAAAAGTCAGGTGGCAAAAGGGCAGTTAATATTACTACTAATCATTAATGCGAACAAACAGGAATGAAGGTGTCTACGATGCATCACACATGCTTATTTTAGGGAAGTTTGGGGGAAAAAATGTTTTCTGGTTGCGCGACCTGACATTTTTCAGGTGGTGAAAACCTTATTTTTCCATTTACTCTACGACAAACACTCAAATAAAGATACTGGGATTATGACCAGACATGCTGATCCAACCTATGGAAAGACTTGAGTTCAGAAAAGTAACTACACACCAAATTGACCAAACCGGAAACAAATTTAACTCAGATTTAATATAACTTCCAACAAACAACAAAAAATATATAATTACCACAATTCTAAAGCGACCACTTTAATCACACAACACAAAATGCCCTCAATATTAAATATAAGCCAAGCTACACTTTCTAATGGCAAATTAATATATGTGACATTTTTTTTCCACCAGTAAATACACATAGTATTGGCATACTATAAAAATCGATTTATTTTGGGGGGTGTTATCGTGCCATGTTATGCTACACAGATAGTCACAAGTCAGTGCTTCAGATGATAAGCAAAACAAAATCTTTAATCCCTGTATTTTCCAAGACAGGCAGACTACCAACTAGCCAAGCTCCACATCGCCTCTAATTTACTCCACACCCCGGAACACGGTTTCGCAGGTTTGCTTTTTCCCGGATCTGTCTTTCCATTTTGCGTCCATATTTCAAAACTTTCAATTTTACAAGTTTTTACATGCAATTTTTTCTTTACATGCCGTGTGTCGGGGCCAAATACAGCAATCGGATTTTTTGCAGCAATCGCGTGGTGTCTGTGGCGTTTAGGACAGAAAGACCGTAGCGGTAATCTACAAACATTTGGACACCTGGACATTGTACTGGAACATTTCACGATAAATGCTTTCCAATACATATCAGCACTACAGGTAAAACGTAGACCAGCCATCTCTCTAATCATACTTTGCATCTATAAACACCATGACTATAAGGTCTACAGCCCTTGCACTTTAAACCCTTTCGGGAAGGCTGACGGCTCTCGGCATATATACCTACCTATACCTGGCCGATAAGTCAAACGTATAAGAATATTTTGTTCATCCATTTTAGATAAACAGCCTTTAAACAAAGAAGTTTCCACAGTTATAGGTTTTCTCACATGTGGTTGTCAACCAGTTAATTAATACATTTAAATTTTTTAACGTACCTGGGTGCGACATCTGTATAACCCTATTATCTGGGCCGGGTTCATTAAAGATTACGGCGGCGATAGCTCCTCTACTGGCAGCCACATTAATTTTGTCAGAAAAGGTACATCCATTTCCCCGCTGAATCAAGGCGATCCATCCTTTGGCGTTATCGGGGACGTCGTAGGAAGTATGCTGCTCACAACCATATATCGGGTCGGGCAGAAAGACATTTCCCGTCGCCGAAGCTTTCGGCGAATCCTGTCCGTAAAGCCCGCTTTCCTCTCGACGCCAAACCGTTTCGTTGCTCCTCGGCTCCACATAGGAGACATTCAGGTACGCCGTGCATATGTACGTCGCCTGTGCGAAGTGTAAACTCGACACCTGGAGGACTAGAGCCGCGAAGAGCCACGAAAACAAACACAGCTCAGTCTTGCTTCCCATATTTGCAGGCGTCCACTGTTAAGTCCCGCTTTTAGTGGAATATTTTAAAAAGTACCATAAGACTCGCGTTCCGACAAATTTCAGTAACAAAAAGGAACAAGGCACAACGGCTTTAATTGTCGTGTTTCAGTACTTGACAGGTGAACTTCTTTAGTTGGATCCCGGTGACGCTCCGCCTAGTTGAGGTCAAAAAGAAACTATAGGCTCGCGCGTCCTGCTTAAAGGCACAGCGTCCCAATTACCTCCGACTTCATTTCAAGTAGGGATTTTACAAGCAAGTATTCGTCGTTTAATCGGATTGGCATTTCCTACTTTGAAAACATAACGCACTCTTATTTTAGTAGCTCTTTGACATTTATGGGATAGACACCGCGTACAGAACACTGCCACATCCTTTAGTGAGATCCTTAACCACTTGTCCCCTAGGGGTGGCAGGACAGGATGAGATAAATATCTGCACGCTCCCGACAGATTATCTTTCATCCATCCGTATCTTGCGTAACTGCTTTCTCGGTGCAGGGTCTTTGTCCGCCTGGGTGCTGTGATCAGGGGACACCCTGGACGGAATGCGACCTCATTAGATGGTATATACATTCACACGCTACGGACACTTTAAAGGCATCGGTCCATCTAACTCATGCTTGGGTGGCCTCACGCCAATAGTGAGAGAACATGCAAAATACGCACACACACACACACACAAAACACTGAGGGTCATTGACCTCTGTGCGTACAAAAGTCAGCGTGATCGGCATGGGCAATAAACATTGCTAAATCATTAGCACATATACTTAGATCACTGGATTGTATACTTATAAAACATTGCAGCTGACTTCTTAAAAAATAAACCGACAGAGCAATCAAAGTCCTTAAAAAAGAAACGGATGAGACAGAAAACGAATTGTTTCTCTTAGCTGTGAACGACGATTACTGAAATGAACACAATAATTTTTTAAATGACTGTTTACTATTCCGTATTTATTATTCACATATTTATCTAAACAGAAAAGTATGTACCTTGTGATTATGTAATGACTTTTTGAGGTTTCAATAAACGTTATGTTATAGCACTCAACTGAATGTTACACTCTCCAGCTTTATTTTAGGTAAAACCATTACATTGTGAAACCGCCATGTCGTTGGTTTGCTGGTAAATATAACCCATGTACGGAACTAAACAAGAACAAGGGCGTAGTTTTGGTTTTAACACTGGTAAGAACCAAATCCACCCCACCCCCTAAATACACAGTTTACTCCCACAGTTTTGATAGAGGTCACATCAGCCCTGATCAGACCTGGCTACCACACAGTACTCCCATAATATTGGTAGGGGCAAAATCAGCCCCAAACCACCCTGCTAAACTTACACAGTATTCCTACAACATTGGTACAATCCAACAGTCTATACCCAAATCTATGGCCTTGGACAAGAGATGAGAAAACATTGACGTTCCAAAATCATAGCTGAACTGTTAAGTCCGTCTAACGCAGAACTAAAATTACAGAGTATGCTTGACATTTATCTGAAATACTTCTACACGTAGTAAAACTGTCTCTGCTCAGTTCTCACTCACCCCGAGACAGTCCACATTCTCGCTCTCCCCCAGCTCTCCCTGAGGACTGGGTTGAGAAATGTAAATGGGGCTCTTTTGGGGATATGAATATCTTCCTGCTTCTGTTTTGGTTTATTGGTGCATGACTGGATAATGTTTTATAAAAACATATGAACGTGATATCAGAAGTAAAACTGTCTGCCTATTTATTTTATTATGTGGAACAACACAGTAACAAGCACATAAGCACAATGATGTATTTCACACATTTTTCACGTGAACATGCTATATAAAGCCTTCAGCAGAGGGCAGGAAACCGAAAGCCTTACCAGGATGTGACATGGCTCTGTCATCATTTCTTGAGCCTGCGTCATTGAAAATGACCACAGCAGCCGCTCCGGCCTTGAGGGCGGAATTGATCTTTTCAGAAAAAGTGCAGTCCCCCCTTTCAATGAGAGCAATCCATGGATCTGCTGAGCTGTTGAACCGGGCATGAGGGCCACAGGCCGTGAGGTTTTCTGCTGGCAGCTCCACTCGTCCATAGGCATTAGCTATTAGAGATTGCATTCCATACCATCCACATTCACAAACCTGCCGCACCACCTGATTGTTGCTTGCGTTCAAATATCGTATTTCAACAAAAGCTGTCACGGAGGCCGATCCATTCTGAACCGCGAAGGAAGTAAACCAGAGTAATACGAAAGAGCAAATGCCACGAGATGTACCTTTCTTGCACATTCTTTTCTTTAAACAATCTACAAAACGGCTCCCTTCAGCCTGAGTCTAATCAGGGGCTATTTGAACTGCTGTTTGCTGTAAAGTGACGTCCCTTGGGTAACCCAATCTCGTTCTACGTCACACGTCGTTCTTGTTATCTTAATAGATCTAGATTACTGCCCTAGGGCTTGTCCATGAGTGCTTGCCTTCATTACACACACAGTTTTTTTCTGTTTGCCCTTCAATAACTCAATAAATTCTCTTGTGCATTAACAGAGGATTAATTAGACAGGTCAAGTATAGATAACTATACATGTCCATCTAAATGCCTAAGACCTGAACAGTCAACCAAGTTAAAACAAATCAATTGAAATATGGAAATGAGCATTTAAAAACGATCAACCTTGTATATTTAAATCCACCTTTCGGTAATAACACCTGGGTAAATCAGTTATGAACAATTATATGAACAAACTAGTTAAGTGGCTGTGAAACCAGGCAGCATAATGCTGAACAGCAAACAGAAAGCTTACTGATTAGGAACCAGTCTGAACAGATGTATTGTACAGATCAAGACTCACTGGTTTTCCTAGCATGCTGCTCTCCATCAGTCACCTGAATGAGACATTCAAACTACATCATTAGGCTGAAGACACTCTATTTCAAAGCAATCTACATTCCACACCTCAAAATACTTTATCCACAGTATGCGTGTATAATACATACTTATTCTATTTAATTTATGTGCAGAGATATTTTTTTGCCAGTCCAGACTTGTTAAACATCCATACTCTACCCATAAATCTATTCATCCATTTTCTGAATGTTTATTCTGGTGAAGGTTGGGGCCTGGAACTGATCCCAGGTAGCATAAGGCACAATCGGTATTCATATAAATACATGATTTAACAATAGTCGAGGCCTGTTTGGTACATGTTTAAAGACAGCCCCGACTTGATGATTAAGCAGGACACAGTAGAAAAATAATAATAAAAAAATCTTTATTGTTCTTTTTTATTTTTTTGAAACCCATCCCAAGCACCACAATCATACATTGGCTTTTTAAAAATATAAATACAATTCATTCATTATAAAAAAACAGCTGGTAAATTTTGTCCTTAATGTGCTGTTGTAATGCTCTATCTATGCAAAAACAACGTCGGCCATTTTATATACTTTGTTGATAAGAACTTCCATCTTCTGTCCACCTAGACAGCAGAAATCGATGAGGCACACGACAGGCGTGGCTTCCAACTCAGCCCCACTCTGTATGATATCCCCTGAAAATATTAGATTTTAAAAGATTTTAATTTTTCTAATCAAGGGCAAGAAACACCAGTAACATACTCATTACTGTTATATATTGTTAAACACGTGCATATCATCGCTGTCTGACGGAAACCGTGCATGTCCCCTTTTTGACAATTGTGACATGTTTTAACTATAGATGAAACCTGCACATATTTGTACTAGCTAATATTTACATCATTTACATTTACATCATTTGGCAGACGCCCTTAGCCAGAGCGACCTTAGCTCAATAAAACTTAGGCTATGAATACCATCAATCTAATACTCTGTTGGGAAAGTACAGTTTTTTTGTTTTTTTTTAATGAAATAAAAAGTGCTCAGAGTATAATACCAGAAGTGCTAGTTCAGGTATTTCTAGAAAAGATGTGTTTTAAGTCGTCGCTTGAAGACATTCAGTTAACATTTGTATTCAGGATGGTTGTTTATATGGATTACATTATATCACTAATTTCAACAAATTAACATTGATAGTTAGCTAAATAACACCATAAATTGTGAATATCAAACTAGTTTAGTTTGCATCTTGATGATGCTGACATATTTGCCTCATTGACAACAACCAACATAAATCCGTTTAAAACATTAAACCTTTCACTCTGTGTAAATATGTTTCTATTTGTGATGCTAAAAGTGTCTCATTTTGTTGTTTTAGGGTTTTTTGATGAAGAACATCTGTGAAAATGGGATTTTTCATGTTTCTGAAGTAGCAGATTTTTGGAGATGCAGCGATACCTCGGTTCTTGAATTCACTAGAACTCAAATTTCTTGAAAGTCGAACAAACCATTTTGACCAAGAACTCGATCTGACTATCAGAAGTCGAACCGGGAACGCTGACATAATATAAATTGTATGTGCCAGTAAATCCAGTCATATTACAATGCAATTCTTACTCGAATGCCTTCTTTACAGACTGGACGATTAACCAAATAAAGCAGTGCAACATTACAATAACTAACAATAAATAAACCACTAACTTACATGTACTATTACAGCAATTATATCATTTATTGAAACTTTACCAGGTAAATTAACTGAAAACCAGTTCTCACTGCTTTACGTGATATTCGGGAGAAATAGTAGATTACGCATTGGAACTGCCTGGGATACAAACGTCATGCATGTAACTAAACTCTTCAGCCAATAAGGGCAAAGGTGTGTCG
>JAABNY020000037.1:4631327-4642427 GCA_015164015.2 Brevimyrus niger
TTACCTCAGCAACTGTACCGCTGCACGAGTGATGTACCGTCGTTTGACGTTTCTGTAAAAAAAAAGAAAAGAAAAAAAAAGAGTCCTGAGACCTGCAAGTCAATGGGCTATTATTCACTATACTTAAATGTAAAATTGTAAGAATGCACAGAGGGCTAGCACTTTGAGCTGATCCAAATGCGGAACCAAAATGGCAGAGGTGACTTAAACATACCGCTTCTTGTCTCGCTTTTTCTTTCGCTTTTGGGTGGGAGGGGGGTTCTCAGATGCAGGCCCCATCGCATTTGCCAGTGTCTCCAATGTGTCTGCTTCCACACCCCTGGTGTGTCCATCTGCTGTGCTGATGGAATTTGCTGAGGGCAGGGCCTGCACCAGAAAGCAATGGAACACTTAAATGCCACTCCTTATACTCTCACTAATAACCTTTCAATAACAGTAAGATACTGGCTGCCTTCCTCTGAATATTAAATTTCCTGATTAATTTATTACAGATCTAAGCTGCTTTAACAATAATGAAAAGCAAAGAGGAAGGAGGGGCTAGTTATCAGACACATGTTACTGTTATGGATATATCAATAACAATACATATCTTTATATTGCAAAGGCTTCAAAAATGATTCTGAATACACAACTGATTAATTTCAAATACAGCTAATATATATTGATATCAAATTTTGATATAATTTTGATATTTGGTATACTGCTATATTTCCAAGCAATATACCAGATGAGACAATACCATCCATACCAATATACTTTTATTGTGTGTTAAAATATACGAGCAAAGACTTGTAATAGAGACCTATGGTATTCCTTCCTGGCTGTAAACAACACGAGAGCTTCAGTCAGTTTAGTTGAGTTGCACCAACTCAACTAACCAAGTTACCAGTGTGTGTCCAGAACCCAAACACATAAAAGTAGCTTTTATAAAGTGCTTGGAATCAAAGCTTGGAGAAAAAAAATCACACAGTTTAGAGAAACAACTAGAAAGAGCTCGGGAACAACAGGCCATGACACCCATGTGGAAGTGGGCAGCCACCTTTGCTGGTCGGTGGTGCTCTTCTGAATGTGCCACATAACGCACGGCTGTGATTCGACCCTGGATGGCAAGCCGCTTACGCTCCCGGTACTGCAGACTTTCCATCTCTTGCCGCAGCTCACTTGCCGCAATCACAGGATATTGAGCTTAGAAAAAATGAAGAATGCATGTCATGTATCAGACACAACATTAATATTTAAATTTAGATGTGCTGACCTAAACGTAAACTATATAAGGTAACATTTTGCATATATAATACAGAACTTATGATGCTTGTTTTATAAGAAGTTGGTGGTCAAGTGATTCAACAGAAAATTCAACAGAAATTTGCCACGGAGGTTGAACAGTGAAGTTTGCTCACCAGAGTCATTAGCGGTGGTTTGAATGAAGAACGGAGGTGAAGGAGGATAACAGTAATGACCACCGATGACAGTCTTCTTTAGTATCACACTCTCCTTCAGAGTTTTAGTCCACTGGATGAAGCTTTTCACTTTAGGGTCGGAAATGTATGGCTGACCTTTGTGAAACCCTAGAAGCAAAAGTCTTCAGATAAATCTATTACTTAAGCGAAAGTCCTAAACATACACACCCAAACACAGAAAAATTCAAGCTCAGTTTCACACAAATATGTCACTGGCTTACCCATACAAAGAACAAACAAAGCTGGTAAATTAGAAGCTAGGTGCGTTCAAAAATTATTCCCCTCCAGTCTAATTCCTACTCCTCCCACACACCCCAATCTTTATAAACTCCAGACCCCCAAAACACTCGTCCCATCTTTCCATGAAAGTCCAGCTTTGTGCGACTTGTCTCAATGTAATTAGGTTCACCGCATCCATGTCTGTGGCTGTTCTTCAATGACACCACTAAGTTACACTGCGATTTCTTTCAGACTGAGAAAGATCCCAGATCATCATCTAAACAATGTTCTTGGAAAGATTGGAAAAAAATGCACCAAAAACTTTTAGTTACTATCTTTACAAGATCAAGTGTATTCTGCACCTGCTCTGAGCTTCCTTTGCTGCCACATAGTGCTGCGGCTTCAATTTTGGTGATTTGTATAATTAAATCAGGTGCAGATCTTCATTCATATAGTGATTTTTTTTGTAGGGCTATACAATCCGTATAGTATTTTTTGAGTTATCACATTCATGAGGTAAACTGTTACATGCAGTCACCCTCTCCTTGGCAAGCCACTAGGCGGCGCTGCTTCAGCTTTGATGCAATTTGTCTCAACATTTGATAGGTTCCAGAACTTTAGCAATAAAGAGCCATCAAATAATTTTGAGTCATGCTGGGGTAAGTGTGTAGGTGCTTGAAACTGTAGAGCTGTTCTCATTACAGACAAGTTAATACGTGTATATTTACTCAGACCACTGAGAGGAAGTATGAAGCCAGCCATCAGACATGCTTCACTATTCTAGTGAGTAACATATAGTACAATAAGGATCCAAAGTGGGAAGGCATACACATATACATTCACTGACCTGTAGTGAATATCTGAGTCTCACAGGAGCTGGTCAGATAGGGCAAAGTGCCTGCTTCTCTGCACACCCTCATCTGAGTGCACACCAGGTAAGTCACTACATTGGAGAAAATCGTTGCTGTTTTAATGAGTTTAACCTATGATACTTAATCACAAAATGAGTCCCGATGCTTGTTTATTACTCTAGATTCATTAGGTTGAAGAAAAAAGAAAACTCCTAAGCTTTGAAACCATATACAAAGAATCTTAGATTTCTGATTAAGTTACACGCAACACAAAATAGGGAATCATTAATCACCACAAACATATCAGAGAAGTTGCGATAAAAATAGTGACGTGGGCAGTACAACATAGCTTGCCTAATAATGGACATAAAAATGAAGTAGTATTTACTTGGATATAGTCCATGCAATATCTCTGGCTGAGATGAAGCAAATATTTCAAGAACAAAGGGAACAGTTGATGTTCCATCCATGGCATGAACCCAGCGATAAGTCCAGTATTTTTCAGGGACTGTAAAGAAGAAAGATACAAGATTATCATAATCATCACATATGGAACTTCCCTGATCACAAAGGGGCACTGCTTCATTGTGGGTGCAATCTGTCTCAAAATGATGTAGGCCCTACCCCATTACCTATACAAAGTTCCTGGGAAGTTTGAAAAACATCCATCAATTTCTTTAAGAGTTACTGTCTTCACAAGATCAAGTGTTTTCTGCAGCTGACCTGACCTTCCTTTCCCAACACATAAAAATGCAGTTTAAATTTTCAATTTGCATCAAAATGAATACAGGTGTAGATCTTCAACCTTGTAATCTCACACTAGCGAGATTGAGGGTCTGAGGCAGCCATTCTCTTTGCTATCACTATGCAACCTTCTTCAGTCTGGTTTAATCTGTCTCAATACTTGATCGGTTCCAGTTCTTCACCCATACAATGTGTCCCCAAAGGTTAAAAAAGATTCACTTTTGAATTATAGTACTAACAGGACTAAGAATCAAAACCGGCCTTCTGTTTGTGATCATGATATAGCCTGCTTTAGTTTTGGTGTAAAAGTTGATCATTTCCAGATCTTGCCCATACAATTTTATGGCTCTAACAGGAAAGTGACTGTGACAGCAACCTGGATGCAAATGTCTGGAAGGTTTATTAGTACGAATCTGGTGTGGCAGATTGGGCTCTTCAGCAAGGCCCTTAACCATAAAGTGCATCAGGGGTGGAGGATACTGGCTGTACCTGCTCTCAGACCATCATCTTTCCTCATTTGTACATCATTCTGGACAATAGCAGCGTTTATTACCATTAACATATACCAATATGCAATTTCTCTTTCTTGAAAATAACATAAAAGGCATGATTAAAAGATCATGAAACCAGTCGGTTTCTCTTTTGTTAAAACCTAAAAATGACCCACAGATCTGTGAACTAGATGGGAAGTAGCCAGTGGGTACAGTAGTTATTTATTAACAGGTAACGCAGAGTCCCCAAGTACAATCTACAGTTTGCCAGCTTTACATTATTACTTCTGTAAGATAATCTCACTTTTTGTATAAGGAAGTTGTTCTTGCAACAGGCAACACAGGCTCTTTACAGAGGCTTATTACTGCAGGAATGTAATGAGGAAGACACTCAAACATTGCTTAACCTAAAGGAATTCTGCTTACTGTATTCAAGTAAAATGGGGGCATGAGAAATGTGAATACCTAACAATATCACCTCATTTACTTTATACAATAAGTGGTGTGTTAAGCCACTACTGGCCCGCGTCACCCATATCAAAGTTCACACTGGCTGTAGATAAGAACATGTTCCAAGCACAAAACGCTCATGCAGATGACATTCTGCCCATGACTGAAGTCCACAAATCAAATTCAGGTACCTGTGTTTGCCTTCTTCTTGATCCTCTCACAACGTCCCACGAAAGTGACAAGGCCAATGATATCACAGACAGAATTATTTGGCAAACTTTCCAGTTCAGAACTGAAAAACAAAAATGGATATAAATCAGAGCACAGACTAAAAAACATTCTCCATCATATCACACCTTTCGATTTCCTTGCTTGAAAAGGAGTAGGCAGAAGTATAAACTTATTTGGTCCTACCCCTTTTATACCAAATCACTTCAAGATTAACCTCCTTCAAATTACAACAGAATCAATGTACCTTGCAACAAAACCAGCAATTCTACGGAACACACAATTCCTCACCCCCCCCCCCCCAAAGAAAATTACCAATACCAAAACTAAATAGAAAAGTACACAAGTAAGGCTTTTATACCATTGTATTTCATTCTAATCAAAATTAGGTATTTTACAACTTATACACTTATGTTCTTCTGATATATTCTGGAAATATCTATGATATTTTACGGCAAGTATTGGTGTTTTTTACTTTAGAAACGAGACTGAAGCTCATATATGAATCAAGACCTGGTGATGAACTGGTAAGTGACACTGGGTAAGCCCCACTGTGGCAGCACACATTTGGGAGGAATCACAGTAATGACCGCTCTCGGATCACGTGGATTCAGGCAAATTTCTGCAAAAAAAAGAAAAGAAAATCATAGTCAGAAACAAATTCAAGATTAGGCTTCATAGAAAAAGATATTATAGAGATTGAAGGCTGATTCACTACCAACTGAGGAGAAGATTCTCATCCGGGAATCTGCGAGAGAGGGGTGTGACCTGTTCTGGAAGCTCCGTTTCAGCGTGTAGTTTTGAAGATACATCACCACTCCTACATTCAATGTCTGGTACCACTCGAGACATAGTGCATTCCAAAGGACTAAGGACATTGAACCGCTGTGATCTGCAACTTGAAAGTAAGCCTGTGGCAAACAAAACACACAGGCAGGAAAAATCTATCACTCCTGCTCAAGGGAAATGCACAACTGAGAGAGCAGGGTCAGCCAGGCCCTGGAGGAGCCGGGGCTAAGGACTGTGTTAAAGGGCCCAACGAGAAATTCACTCTGCCGGCCCCGTGACTGAAATCAGCGACCTGCTGACCATACATTCGGTATCATAACACACAGACCCATACACCACCTGTGCGTACAGTTCTCTTAACTTAATGACTCAGATGAGAGGGCAAGACGCATCAATAAAATGTTATGTGCTTGTCCTCAAACCGGCTACTGAGAATGTGCTCGTACACGTAGAACCTTTGGATGACTGCTGCATTTTACACCACAGTTAATCACTACAGCTCACACCATATATGGACACAACACTTCAACATTGACATTGCTCACTTGAAAAGGGAACTCCACTTTGGTGTCCAGCTTTCCATAAAATCTCAGTCTTGATTTGCACATAATGCGCACAAGTAAAGGCGGGCGCCGCAGCCCATGTAAGAAGGAGTTGTACAGGTCACAAAGTGGAATACATTTTGACACTGTCGGAAAAAGAAACAAAACCAGTGCTTAGCATCAATCCAGGTTTTACCCATCTTCCAACCATTTAACCAGTAGATGTATAAGGAGATGAGGCATTACTAATGATACTGTTACCATTAGTAAATACTCACAACAACAACATTATTAATAATGTTAATCCTCATCATCATCATTATTGTTGCATTGCTCACCGTCTAGGACCACTTCAGTCGAAGGGATTCGGGAGACCCATAAAGATCCATGAGGATCTTCGTTATTCCACAGTGATAAGTAATGTTTCCGACCTGTCTGAGTGGGCACATCACTCTGCGAGACGATCACATTTCTAACTCCCTCTGCCGACCAAACGGGTAAAGCGTCCACATCCTCAGTGGAGCTGAGAATGGAGGAGCGCTCCGCCGCTATCTCCATCTTCTCTAAACACACGGTGCCCTGCCCCAGTCTCTTCTCGTTGTAAACAAACGAACACTGCCTTATATGAACATCGACACCGGTGCGAAGTATATTTTTTTGTACAAGATGGTTGAGATGAGGGGAGAGGCTGCATTTAACCTGACAGACCCCGTCGGTGACTGTTATGTCATAGCTATAACTGTCACCAACTTGGTCCTTTGCGGCTTGACTTTCCGTTAAATACCTCTGTAGTTCTATTACCGCAACGACTCCGACGTCAAAAATCCTAAGTCTCTGTGTTGTGACGGCCAGCAGCTGTCGGAAGGCTTCGCGTATCAGGGAGTCCCGTGTCACGGAGGCTGACTCCTGCCCCAAATGTCCTCCTTCTTCAGGCATCATGCCAATCTAACATCTCATACGGCCCGTATCAAAGCAGAGCTTTCGCGCCCATCAGTTTTTCAGTTAGTTACACAGTTTCATACAAACTCCCAGCTACAATATTTTTTTATCCTAGTGTACTACTGTTATCTGGATATTAGTTAAACGCAACAACTTCCCTCCGTGTTTCTTTTCGCGCGCCAGCTAACTTACTAGTAAGCTACTGCACAACTGAGTTAGTTATCAGGTTAGCTATCTGTGTGTTTGGACACAACTCGCGTTACGCTATTATCGCTGCACTTTAGTTACAATTATTAATTTACGTTATTTCCGATGTAAACAACAACACAGACAACTACTGAAACGTTTTACTTGTCGATGGCTGATGACGGCGGTAGATTTGAAACAGGCGTTTTTAAAGGAAAGTGGTAACTTCTGTCAGCCGACAAAAAAGTATAGCTTAGCTTTAAAGATCTACTGCAGCGCTTACGCTACACAGTATGAACATAACGTTCACGACTTGACGATACGGTTATTCTCAGACTGATTATGGCCTCATATTAAAAAAAATAAAAATGAAATAAAATTTCAGTGTTTGGCAAGTCGTACTTCTTATTTTAATTTAAATACGAAGATATACTGATCCTGACCAGTCGATTAGCTGCCCATGACTGCTATGGTCGGTAGGTGGCCGCATACACCACAAAACCCATTTCATTCTAACCGACTTTTTGCATCAGAACATGCACCATATGTGTACATATGTCAAAGACCTAACAACACATTGATGTGCTCACTGGAAAAGACCACTGCCTTCAGTTGTGCCTTTTTGTAGAGTTTTACATTTACAGAATGTATAGTAGCCTTTTGTGAAAGATAATTGTGGTAATATTCCATGTGCACTACTTACTCAGACATCTATGAACACACAAACAGATCAACTGGACAAAACTTTTATTTTTTCCAAAGTGATATGAGATGTACTTGAAGGAGTTAATAACCTGAGACAGTGGAAGGATGTATAAAGAAAACAGCACTAGTCCAAGAATCGAGCCTTGAAGGACACCGCAGGTCAGAGATGCAGTAGTAGATGTAAAATGTAAAACACTAACTGAGAAACTCCTATCTGATAGATAAGAAGAGAACCAGTTTAGGGCAGAACCAGAATCCCCCACAACCTGCTGGAGTCTGCTAAGCAAGATCATAGGATTATAACTTGTGCTTTGACTAAAACAAATTTCTTCCCACGTTTACCTGTTAATTCATGAATAATGAATTAACATTATTCATATAATGACAATGTGGGACAATTTGCATTATAAGTATAGTGCAGTGAAAATATTGGGTAACATTATTTTACAATATTTGATACCTCCCTTGTTTCCTTCACCCCATAAAATGAACATTGCACACAACACGGTAAACTATTAAAAGGTAATGACAAAAACATGTAATACTGAATTGCGGATACTTAAAACAAAGACCTGATAGAAGTACACAAGAGGATAGATGTAATCCATATAAGACAGCCACAATTTGCTGTTCTTATATACAGGCTTTCAAGTGTCTTTCTGTTTTCTTAATTTTCAAGAGCAATAAGTATACATGTTCTGCGAAGAGAAAGCGCACAGCCATTAATACTATACAGTTTGTATCATTGGAGCCTGTGGAAACGATTTATTGTGCCTTACACAAGTAGAAAACACATATTAGAATCATATGCATAAATTTGTAGGAAGCTGAACACATTTCTTCTGTGGTCAGTGAACAAGGTAGCTTAACAGAATATCACTACTGTCAAGAAGATTCACTTACCTTTTATGTATATTTATCTTTTATTTTTGCATTTGGCTAGAATCCCCCTCCTAACACCTTAACTTCCACAATGAAGAGATTTATATTATTGTAGACAGTATCATTTTTCTCATAGTGGTTAGTCTATTTTAAAGGTGTATTAGTTTGCAGTTGAATGTACTGCAATGATGTAATGTGATTAGACCCCATTTCTGGACTGGAACACAGGAGTGAGAAGGTAGGCAGAATGCATGATTGAGATCGAAAAGTTCAAGTCACCAATACAAATACCACATTTTAAACCTCTTGATCTGTTACGATCCACCATGTTTATTTTTAAAGATACACAATTTTAAGGTTAAATAAAAGCTATCATATAATACATAAAATCTTTCACATTTAATGTCAAAATACAAGAATCTGAATGTTTAAAAGACTCAGTCCATCATTTGTGTGCCAGATTGCATGATCCACTGTAATAGATTTTTTTTAAATGTAGAGTTGTCTTTATTGAAGTCTGGGAATAAATTATATTTAATTTTCTGGTAGTTCTTGCCATTAAATGCACAATTTATTTATACAAAAGCAATCAAAATTCAGTTTTTGCTTACTGGATTACATGACATATATTACCATTCTGCTGTGGCATTACAGTACAAGAGCAACATACTAATTCACCTCATTAAATATTCGCCTTACATTGCTGACAATGTGCCCAAATACAAATGCACAAAACGTGATTTTCCCTATTCTCAAGATCTCTGCTTTCACATGTTCAGTCAAACATGATGTAACACAACATTTGGGGGTGGGGGGTCCCCTAGCATGTACATACATGTATGTTATGCTTGCTTTGGGATTTCTAAATAGACTTCTTGGGCCAAACCTGGAACAGGCAGAGCTGCCAACCAAATAAGATAAGATCACACCAACATGAGATACAAAAGCAGAAGTTAGTCAGGACAAAGTAAGGCCACCAGAGGGGGACTGGGATGTTGTACTGTAGATGAAGAGGTTTGGGGTCTCGATCATCATTGTATATATTGCCTCAGAACATACAGCAGTCACTTGAGATCTCCATGGTGCCTCAGTTGCTCTGGCTACCATGTCAGCATGTTCTGGAAGTCTGAAAGGCTAGCAGTCTGCTTCTGGGAGAGGCAATGCTGCAGTGGCTGCTGTTGCTGTTGCTGTGGCTGCTGAAGGAAACCCAAAGTGCTTTGCTGCGGGACATGAGCGGAGTGAAACACAGTCTGAGGCTGTCTGCAGTGTAACAGTCCCTGGGGCTGCATCTGTTGATGGAAAGCACAAAACATGGGCGTGTGTTACTGTTACCACTGGACAATCTGTGCTTCATGAACATACTCCTGGAATACTACTGTTAGGGCTGGCCAATCAGTGGTTCATGAACTTACTCCTGGAGTATCACTGTTACAGCTGGTCAATCAGTGGTTTATGAACACACTCCTGGAATACTACTGTTAGGGTCGGACAATCAGTGTTTCATGAACATACTCCTGGAGTATTAATGCTACAGTGGGAAATCAGTGCTTCATAAACTTACACCTGGAGTATTACTGTTAAGACTGGACAATCAAATTTTATATTTAAAACAATATATCAAAAATATGATGTTACCACAGCTTGGCCTTTTCCTTCATCTGGTTTAGAATCAAACATGCACCCATATATGCAGCAAAAACACTGAAGCTGAAAGCAGTTATAATACTGCATTACGATATAAATTCCCAAAATTTACATGAAATTAAATTAGTTCTTTTCCTGTTCCACCATATATGATTCAGCTCAACAGCTATGTGATAATTAGTACAAGGAGTTGAATCAGGTGTGTTAAACGAGAGGAAACCCAAAAATGTACAGGGTTCCAGCTTCCCAGGACTGAAGTCTGACATCTGTGCTGTACATGATGCATAACGCCCCCCCCCCCAATAAGTCCCCAATCCCCTTTGCAACTCTGACCAGGATATGAGGATAAAATTGGTGTAAACCGGCCCATGACTTCAATGTGAATCTGCTGATGTAGAGCCATCATGGACTGGGGTTACCTGAAAGACGGCTTGAGGTTGGTGCAGCTGGAAAGGGTCCTGTGGGGACTGGACTGGGGGCTGGTGGGAAGGCTGTGCCTGGTGTGTGACAAAGCTGCTGTGGGCGATCATGATGGGAGATGTGACGACGGGCGAGGGCACGAAGACAGCATTGCAATTCACATGCTGCACAGGCATTGACGGCGCCACCATCTGCTGCTCCAGACCATATCTGGGAAAAGATCAACTCCATAACATCATATTCACTAAGCCCATCTGCTTTCAAGTCAGGGAATCAACAAAAATGTACCTATTTTCTCTCAGTGAAAAACTGCGGCACCTGTAGGACAAACAGTCCTACGCACGACCCTTCACTGCTGTTGGCAGTTTCAAGTCTCTCCTAATTAATACCATCAATCCATGCACACGAGGGTCAACTCACTTGGTTTGTTGCAAGGATTCATTGCACCGTGAGAGCTGCAAACTTGTAGCACTCTCTGGTATTGTGGTCTGAATAGGCTGATGAAGGAGCACGCTGCCAAACACACAAGCAGAGCGTGTTCATCGCAGAG
>JAABNY020000037.1:4666642-4680514 GCA_015164015.2 Brevimyrus niger
TGTAAAGATGTTTCCTTCTTTTCTGTCCTTATTTCCTATGTGAAATTAACAAGTTGGAACAGCATGAGCAGTCCAGTATGCCACATTTCATAACATGGACTGGGACAGAGTTATGAGTTCACAGAGTCTGTATGATCATTTTAGCCAAAGGACATATTTTTCCTATAATAAGGTGGTCTGGGTTCCCCAGGGTTAAATTTTCTTTTGTTGCTAAAAACAGCATTGCATTTTTATCCATATTATACGTTAGATATATAGAGCAATTCTATGCTTAATTACATCTACAGACAAGCTATGCTGAGATATTTGGTAACATAAACAGACAAAAAAAACATCGTAGAATGGGCTAATGAAAGTGGTCGAGTTATTCTTCCAAGTGGTGAATGAGCCTGCAGAATCACTCGTCCCCAGGTAGGCCCGCAGTAAATGGCCTATCCTCCAATGCAATCACCGCCGTTATCTTAGTGGACATGTATTTGGCTCTGGATATCATAACTTTTAATATAGATAAAAGTTTTAATATCAGCTGGCAACATCAGTCACACATTGCGTCAAAATAGTTATCTTGGTTTTAAACATATATAGGTCAATATAAATATTTTAATAGATATATTGTGCATGTCTTGTAAAATTGATCCTACTGGGAATCTTTGTTGTAATACATTTCACCTATAAAAAGGTATGAGTAATAACCCATTAGTCACACAAGCAAATTCTTTGAGTGACCAACAAATATTGCGCACTGATTTAAATAGCATTTTCTAGTCCATTTAGACTGGTGCAGTGAAGCAGTCTTTATTCATTTTCAAATTTCTGTTGTTTAATATAACAATGATGATTATTTACTTATCAAGTTGCCTACTAGAGCAGAAAAAAAGTATTTTAAGGGCGTGTACTAGTCTTGTTCAGCAAGTTACCCAGTGAAAAATACTTTACAGTAATGAATAAACGGAAAGGTTTGTAAACCATAAAATGGACGTTTAATTTCAATAGACAATCGATCGACTCTCTCTAAGACAACACTAAAGAAGATACAACTATTTCACTCAAGCAGCTGTCACCCAAAAGTCAATAGGCTATCACAATTTCATACATATACAAACATCGGTAATTAAGAAGTACTCATTCATATGTTCAAACCATACTGCCATACGGATTATTCAGTAGTATTTATTTGGTGGACAGAAATATACTGCCCAACATGGAAGTTTGGGGAATCATAAAAAACCCCACAAAGCCCTGTAAAATTTAGCCAAGGCTAATTTACAAGTCATATTTGCTGAAAAGAGCACACACCGCAACTGTTACATCCATACGGATGACGATTCACTGAAAACGAAGGCAGTATACTGTACAGTAACCAGGCATTTTACATAGTACAACAATGAGGCACGAATATGCAGCGTTATTCCAAAACGACAAGAAATACTGACAGAACATTATCCAAATTAAAATGCGACGCATGGCAAAGTAAATACTAGTTTTGCTATTGTTTCGTTCATAACTGTAGCGCTGTCGTTTACCTCAAATTAATAAATGACATTTTCAGTATTTCGCTAGATCTGCTAGTATATTTAAAAGAAAGAGTTCAATGCAAGACAAATTCAAACAAGAAAAAGCATTGCCTACCTCTGAATTACCGGCTTCTGATTTTAAGATCCATAAGTGAAACCAGTTAATGATCTTCTTCACACACAAGGTACAGCCCACATTAGAGCGAGTAGGAACCGGACTTGGCATGAGACAGCCATGAACCGAAATCCAGTAAGATAGGATTGGTTAGATGACGAAAGTACACCAGAAATATTAGTGTCTTACTAGCAATATACGATCAATAGAACGGTATCGTTACAAAGCCGTTTTCAGAGCCGTGTTTCTCATTCCTCTTGCGCTTAACTGGCCTCCATAGGCTGCCCTCGGCAAACGGGGCTGGCAAGCAGCCGACGCGCAGCCAGTAAAGTAGGTCAGCCGGCAGATCTGTACTAAGCAGATCAGCATTAGCAAGCGCTTGTGCAGAGCCGCATGCAAGCGGCTCGGTAAAACAAAGGGGCAAAATGCATGCTCTTCTGTTATATTTTATGTGCATAAACGCTGAAGAATATATATGTTTTCTTTACTCCCCATCATCTCTAATTAAGAACATGGGTGTGCGCCTCCGGATTCAATTTGCAAAGACATTACTGTACTTCCTCCCTACATAATAGACATTAACGCAGAAATAAATCGGCACACAGTCCGTATATTTGAACCTAGCAAATGCGCAACAGGTTGCTTCAATCTATTCCTGTTTTACCATCACTGTGGAAACAAATTAGCAATCACTTGCAGTTTAATTGAATCCTTAGATAAAATATCTCTTAATAACGCGCTTTGATGATGTTTCATTACGTGACATAATTGTTATTCTAAATACACAAAAATGCGTTATACAGAAAATGCAAAGGGAGTAAATGTTTTTGTTTTTCACCTGCAAAATAGTACGACTATATAGAAAAAATCATATTAAAAATGTATATTCTGCTTGAAAACGTACGTAAAATATGTTAATCTGCTAGATTGTTCATTTATAGTTTGATCATTGCTGGAAAATAGAATACACAATACTCTTTGTCTTTATTTGTCGTTTAACCAATATGCAGAACTATTACAATAACAATATGAGGAATAATTTTATGACATGTGAATCAGGTGATTCAATTCACAATAAATCTGCCTGAATGCAACGAATACATATAAGTTTTTCTGGTTGATATCAATTTTCTAAAAATTCAGATTTATTAGTTAGTCAATAATTATAAAGAGATACAAATTCAGCTTTCCAATGATGCAGTTTTTCCTAATTAAAAGTAAAATACTGTGATGGGTATAGTTATGCTTCATCAGATACCCTCTTTCATAACTTGGTATGGGTTACTGTGGGCAAAGTAGATAAATTGTCATTGGAAATGAATAACAAATTGCATAATGAAATTGAAAGTAAAATTTTTTTGTGTCAAATGATACCGAATATGCTAATATATTTGACACATGAATTCTGTGGATTTTTTTTACCATCATCCATCCATCCATCTTCTAGCATTATATTCTTTGTATATTATTCAACAATTCTGCACAATCGCAGGATCTAATGACTCCCTCAACCGCTGCAGATACCACTACAGATCACCTGATCACCTACACTGTCCATCGAAGGCATGCATTGGCTTCCGTCGAGATATAGGCAAATGGGTAAATGGTGGCTCAGACTCTGTTGTGTTTACCCATTACCAGGGAGGTTCAACCTTGGCCTTGGGTGCAAGTAGTTCACCAAAAAGCAGCCGTGCCATAAATTCCACCTTTGTGAGGCTCACAACGTTGAGCTTTTGCAGAAACTGGGTCACAGGCGTGATGATTCACTTCTGTGGTCATTTCTGAGGCTGTACATCAGTGCTGTTTAGCAGCTGTCCAGCCCTTCAGTCTCTGTCAGGTAGCTTTGACTAGCAACCACTGCTTCTTTATCCCAGTGCAGCTGGGAAAATGTCCTTATATTTTAAGACTAAATTATTACATAAATCATTTTTATTTATTTTTTCCTGAACAATGCACCTGTGACACAAACACCTACTGCTAGCTTGTTTTGCTTTGAAATTGCTCAAATCAAAGTACTTGTAATCAGATCTATTTATAGTTCACGCACTCTGCTAATTGGCATTCAACCTATCATGGACTCACCTTTGTAAATGTGATGAAGATAAAAATTACATCCTTTTTCATTTGATGTTTCCATAATTTTGTCCACTTCCTGTATGTGAAATGATGCTTATATTTACGCCAAGTTAAAACATCCTTTTACTGCTCTAATCTGGTAACCGCCTAAACCAGGGGTGGGGAACTTGATCCATGGAAGGCCAGTGTCAGTGCAGGATTTTGGGATGACCTCCCAATCAGCCAATAAGAGTGGGTCTCCAGGACTGGAGTTGAGAACCACTGCTCTATTATAGGCTGACTGAGAGGTCATCCCAAAAACCTGCACTGACACCGGTTCCCTACCACTGGCCTAAACAATAAAGGAGCATCAAACCTTCAGTAAAATTAAAAAGCAAATACAGTTAGTATCTATGGTTTCACACTTATTTTTGATGTCCGGCAATACTGGAAGAAAACCAGAGAAGAGAGTGTAACATCCCTGGGGGGCATATGCCGTCTCTGCAGCCGCCCAAGTGCAAAGGGCAGTACTGCTGTATGTTCTATGTGGAGACTTTGCACAAACAAGGGTTCCCCAAGGTTCCACCAGGCCTGCCCCCCCCCCCCCCCAGTGCAAACATCCAGCTCCACCTACTGTACGATAAAACCACCCGAACACAGAAAACCCCTGCAGGGGTAGCACGTTAAACAGTGTAGAGGACATCCTCAGTAGGACATCAGCTCATCACAGGGTTGTACTCTACGGTGAATTTTAATCAGCATGTCTTTGGATTATAGGATTTACGATTATCCAAGAAAAGTTGTACACAAAAAGGAGGAAATGCAAATGACAGAACTGGACTAGATTCCACATTGATAAAACATCAAGGTAAAAAGCTATATGCAAGCTCTAACCTGACGAAAGAATTGTTCTAATTCAATTATTCTTGTGAGGAACAGAAACATTCTTCCTGTATGTAGCTGGTTTTTACAGGCGGCGGAAAATACGAAATCTGCACGTAGAAATGCTGACACTCATAATTAGCATGACTGGTTTTCACAGCAGGTAATGAATTATCTGAAAAAAACTGAAATATAATTTGATTAGTTAGACAGCACATGCCAGACTAAGCAGGTGTCATTCAAAAATATGCATTTAAATGTCCAGAAATCAACAACATTTACAAGGATTTAAGGGTTTTATTTACCTGCAAGGTATATGCAGTCAGTCATACCATAACCTGTGGTGATATGCAAGGTGGTAAAGGTCAACTCCACCATAAAGATAGCAACAGGCAAAACAAAAGACAAAGACAATAAAGGAAATTTATATTTTATAATAATTTATAAATTATTGTTTTAGTTATAAACAAGTGACGTTATACTGGAAAAAAACCAAATAGACCAGAGAGCAACACAAATCAAATACAGTGTGAGGTGCATAGATAAGGGGGGAATATGAATTGAAGTGTAATCAAGTGTTACACAGCCTGATGGCCTGAGGGCAGAAGCTCCCGCTGAGACTCTCAGTTCCCCCTGAGAGACGGCAGAAGCGCCTTCCAGACCTCAGTCTACAAAGAGGTAGCTGTTTGGGTGGGTTGTGTCCCTGCGGATTTTGGCAGCTCTGCCCCTGGGAGGGGTGGGGGGGGCAGCAATCAGCTTTACTGATGTGTTCAGCTGAATGTATCTCTCTCTGCAGAGCTTTGCAGAACTGGGCAGAGCAATCAGCGAACCGGGCTGTGGTTCTCACGGTGAGGATGCTCTCTGACGCTCCCATGTAGAACGCTCTCAGAATGGCTGGAGAGACCTGTACCTTTAGTCTGTACCTCATTCAACCAGGTGAGGTCATCAGAGATACCGACTCCCAGATATCTAAATCATACCTCAGCTTATACCTGAAGTCCCTAGTGATAGGTAGTTACCCTGACTCCATTGTGTCACATAATCTTTGTCCCTGCCAATACTATGTGTATTTCATGGGGTGGGGCATTTGGGGCTGATTTGGGAATTCTGGGTGTGTTTAAGTGTGAGTTGGGGTTCAGGGCAGACTTGGTCCCTGCCGATGTTGAAACCAAACCTATCCTCATGCTTCTTTGATCCATCCATCCATTTTATGTAACCATTTGTCTTATTTAAGGTCATAGTTGATTTTCGGACCATGCATTCAATCCATCCATCACCACACCCACTTAATCCTAGCTGGGATCACAGAGCCTATCCTGGGAACAATGGACACAGACGGGAACCAACACACCATAGGGCCAGCTTAGAGTCACCAATTAGAAGAGCTCCCAGGGAAAAGCATGCAAACTCCACACAGAAAGGTTCCATGGGGGACCAAACCCAGGACCTTCTGGCTGTAAGGCAGCAGTGATAAACACTGGACCACCATGCTGCCTCACTCATGTATTCTACAATGCTACATTTTACATTGAGCCTTGTAAGATTTCACTCCATGGTAACATATACATTTCTATATGTGTGCAGCCAGTCGGTAATTACCTAAGTCTTTCTTTGAGTGTATTATTTATTTGAAAGTGTGTAAAAGCATAGACTAATTACAACAGCACGTCTTTTTCCCCCTTTGCTTCATCTGGTGAGGGCTGCAGTGGAAATATGCCCAATAGGTCAAACCAGACCTCTTTTTGCATGGCCAAAGACTCCAGCTTGTTTTGTTGGATTCCCAAGCCGGCCATGATATTATTCCTCTAGTCCCTCCAGAGCAAGGGTCTCCAACTCTGGTCCTGGAGAGCTACTATGCAGTAGGTTTTCTATCCTACTTGGCTTCTGATGAGCCACACCTGGCCCCGGTATTTACCCGAGATCAGGTGTGGCTCATCAGAAGCCAGGTAGGATTGAAAACTGACTGGATTGACTGGATGGTAGCTCTGCAGGACCAGAGTCGGAGACCCCTGCTCCAGAGGGACCTGCCCAGAATGGCTCCCTACAGCTGGTTCCTTTCTGTACAAAGGAGCACTGGCCTCGGGGTCCCTCTGCAGCTCTCAACTACTGACCATGTCATGGGGAGTGAGTGCAGAACTTCTGCAGGAGACCTTATTTCAGCCACTTGTACTTCCAGCTTTCTTCTATCAGTTATTAATCACAGCTCATGGCTGCAGCTGAGCATAAGGATGTAAGCTGACTATTGACCATAAGCCTCATCTTACCATTAATTCCATCTCTGCTAATATAGACGTCCTCAGTGCCCGAAAAACTGCACCAGATACGTGAGACGATCCACTTACTCTTTCCTGAGCGTAGACCACGTCTCAGATTTAGGGATGCAGATTCTCATCCCTGCTGCTTCACACTTTGCTGGGAGTCGCTCCAGTGAGCTGGAGGTTCCAGTCAGAAGAGGCCGAAATCATAGCATCACCTGGAAATAGCAGGGACGCCACATCTAGCCCTCATCATTAGATGTGCTTCTATCCATTGGCCACAACAAGACTGCAGCACTCTTACAGGGAGCAGACAGCACATGGAAATTACCCCATAAAATATTATTAGATATGCAACTAGAATGTTATGCGTTTTTTCAGTTGCTTGTTCTACTGATTAACTGTTTTCACTTGCAGTTTCTTTGTTGTGACAGATGGGAAAGATGGGAAAATGACTAACATGATTTATCTTGATTTTTTTTTACATCAAAGTAACCTGCAATTTCAACAAAAATGCATAGACTTAGTATATCCACTGTATGTCCCTTTACCTTCAGCATGACCTTGAACTTGAGGTTCCTAAGACACTTACCAAGTGTAATTGTTCCTGTTCCAGTGGCATAGAACCACCAAGCATATTTTATGATTGAAAAAGAATCCCCACTCTTGCATTCTACATAATAATTCATCATACACCCACGCGGAGATTAGCTGCTATTCGTTATGTAGGTCAGACTAGTGGATAATGAGACAATATTCATATTCAGAATGTTCTCTGTGCATTAAAGGGGGGAGTGCTTTAGATTTGCCATGGGTTCAATCCCAGCAGTCTGTAGTGAATCTTGCAGAACGCTGTATGAAATTATTAATGCTATATAATGGATGACAGGAAACCCACCTGCATCGCTGATGTGTTCTCCCACAAGGACAGAGAAGACCTAGTGATGTCATTCGATGGTGCATGCAGCTGCAGACCTCTGTGTCTCTCCTTCTGCAGTACATCTGCGCTGCATGTGCTATAAAAACTTTTCGTCAGATACAATATTATGCAAAAGTCAGATAAAGAACCAGAGATTACTGGTAGGATGCCACCTGGATGCCTACTTACCTAGAAAGGTGTTTGGGGCATGTCCAACTGGGAGAAGTCCCCAGGTCACAACAAAGGACATACTGCAAAGTGAGACCCAGGAGGACTTGGGCTGCTGATTGGATGGACAACCTCCAGGATAAGGTGAACCAGAAGGCAATCTCAAACGAGAGCAGAAACCAGGGAACCTAAAGAGGGGCAAGCACTCAAAAACAGGACACAGAGAAAAGCCCAAAGACAGGACAGGAGCAGTACAGCACACCAGCTGAATTCTAGCTACATGGCATCGAAAATCCTCCACATCAAGCCAGTACCTGGTGGCTACTGACAGGCATAGAGCAAACAGACCTACACCATCTAGCCCACTGCTGTGAGAGCAATGACAGTGACTGAGCAGCGAGCACTGCTCTCCGCTCTGCTCAAACAATGACTGAGCAGCGAGCACTGCTCCCCGCTTTGCTTAAACGATGAGTGAGCAGAAAGCACTGCTCTCCGCTCTGCTTAAACAATGAGTGAGCAGCAAGCACTGCTCTCCGCTGTGCTTAAATGATGAGTGAGCAGCGAGCACTGCTCCCCGCTCTGCTTAAACGATGAGTGAGCAGCGAGCACTGCTCTCTGCTCCGCTTAAATGATGAGTGAGCAGCGAGCACTGCTCCCCACTCTGCTTAAACGATGAGTGAGCAGCGAGCACTGCTCTCTGCTCCGCTTAAACGATGAGTGAGCAGCGAGCACAGCTCTCTGCTCCGCTTAAACGATGAGTGAGCAGAAAGCACTGCTCTCCGCTCTGCTTAAACGATGAGTGAGCAGCAAGCACTGCTCTCCGCTCTGCTTAAAGGTTGACTGTGTAGCGAACACTGCTCCCCGCTCTGCTTAAACGATGCGTAAGCAGCAAGCACTGCTCTCCGCTCTGCTTAAACGATGAGTGAGCAGCGAGCACTGCTCTGCGCTCTGCTTAAATGATGACTGAGCAGCGAATTAGCAGCTTCACTCAGACGTGCTCTCCTACAGAACACGGACATTCTTACTGATTCAGAACAAATAATTCACAATTACCTATTAACCATCTATTTTAGAGAAATATGAAACATGAAATATATCTTTACAGTACTTGTCACATTCTTTAGCACTTTCCTTATCTTGTGTTTATCGTGTGTTTACTATGTTTGCTAAATATAGCTCGCCAAAGATACTGAACTGAAACAGTTGATAAATATGTGTTTCATTGTATTAGTCATTTTATTGTGATACCTCTATATAATCTGTGCACACACATACCATATTTTAGGAATGCCTTTGTAATATTGTGTCAGACCTGCTCTTGCCAGCAGAAAAGGGACAGAGACTCTGTGAAACATCGTATGTCTTCCTGACATGCTGGACTCTTCTTACCCCAGTGCCTCACATAGCTGTGTTGAGCTGGCTGGAATCCTTCTGAATGGCAGCTCATTCCCGATATACACAAAGAACACCACTTTCCTGTGGGCAAAAACGGTTACAGTAATATATTGTTTTAAGTGTTAAAATGGCATCATTCTTCATATTAAAGAGGTTTTATTTATTTCAAAAAGTGCTAAACATTTAGATTTAAAAAGACAAAGGGCCTGATTCATAAAGCACATGGTTTAGTATGTAAAAATGATCACTAACAACTACCATTTCCCTCCCTCATGAAGATCTGCTGCTGGAAATTTTTTTATCATTTTCACTGAAGGAGGTGTCACTACTGCATCTTAATGAGATATTGAAGAAACGACACATACCGGTCAGTGTCATGCAAAAAATTGAGAGCTGTCTCATTGTAGTGGTAAATTTTGCAGTATTTCATCTGTGATAACACTTTAAATTGTGCTTCACATGTATTAGCGATCAATAAATTTGACAGCGACACACACACAACACAAACAAACATCAGCTACTAAGTTCACTTAAAAGACTGTTAGAAATGTGATGTCTTCTGATTTAGCATCATGCCAAACTTTGGCATTATAATTGCATATCAGGCCTACATCAGGAACAGGGTGAATTGCTTGAGGAAACTTCAGCTTCCTATGTATGTTTCCTTTACAAAATGCAGACTGAAAGGCCATAGAACAAGACAACCATAATAGATTAAGGCTCTACAGCTCAGTAATACTTCAATCTTCATAGGCTTTTACATGCGACACCCCACACGAACAACGTCACATCATCAGATAATGGTGTGCCTTTTACGGTAAGGAAAGCTTTATAAATGAGCTTAAATTATAACAGCACTCATTTAGCATGACCCTTTAAAGTTACAATCAGTTTTTATTGATCAGGCCCTAAATACACTATACAGACAAACGTGTTGAAACACCTGGCCATTGCACCCATATGAATTTTTATGACGTTACATTCTAAATCCATAGATTTGGAGGGTATCTGTTTTACCCAGAATCCTTCACCTGGATTTGTACTTCCTGAACCTGAACTTTCCACCTCTGCTGTCCAGTAACAACAGGTAAACATTAAATCAAACGATTGCCACTAAGACTGTGTAGCTCAATTTTATGTTTAAAGGTGTGGATCTTTGGAGTGCAGTCCAGCCTTGTTTCTCACTTGATCAATGGTAAACACTTCTGAAACCATTCAGCACCAAAAAATATATTGGACTCATTTGTATGTATAGTTTGGGCATCTATTTAAGCATATTATATTGCTGCCTAGTCACCACATGCAAAAAGACTCCATAAAACCCAATTATACTTTTCTATTTCAAAGACATCTGAGAATGTTTTTTTGTCAATAATCACTACAGTTGATACACACAACCTATTGACAAACCAAAATGAAATTATGAGTTTGCTGTGAATTCCTCAAACACTGTTAGAACCTCATAGACCTGCTGTCATCGCCAGTGTGTTAAAAATTACCCAGTAGGCTCTGAACACTCATTAAAGCTCTGTAAGGAAACACTGGTCTTCTTAAAGGTAAAGTGCCTTGTAAAAAATCCTCAATAGTGCTATGTGGATCTTCCCCATTTCTCCATGGTGAGTCACACTAATCCACTTCAGCAGAGCTGTGATGGGGAAGCACTCTAAGCCAGCAAGACATGACCTGGTAACCGACTTTTCCCTCTGTTACGCTCTGTATAGTTTGAAATGGTGTTGCAGTGTCATCACTTACCTAATAATCCCTTGCTGTTGCTCTTTATTTAAATTAATTTAAATTACTTTCATAAGGAGGGACCTATGTAGTATTCTCACTCAGGAAATACTTATTAGCTAATGGAAAACAGAAGTAATTTCTCTTTGGTCACGTGACAAAATTTTTCTAGCTTGGTGTATGGAAGACACTGCGCAGGAGGATTCAACACTCATATATTCTTAGAGAACATCGATCTGACATGGATCTGCTCTGCTGAAATGCTGTCTATGGTATTGAATAATTTCCCTTGTCACATCACTGCTGGACTGTATTCTGACCCAAGGGGTAGGAGCAGTTCCACTCCAAACTCTAGTGACTGTTGGGGATTCCTGTAACAGGTTTTAGTAATGAAACCTCAATGGGTCCCGTACTATTTAGTTATACCTAATCAGTCTACTGCCAAATTTGACAGGTATGATTTTAATGACAGAAAATATACAACTTCATACTGATTTCTTTATACCATATCATTTTACAGTATTAAGAAAAACAGCAATATTGGAAGATTTATCCTCCAACCATCATTTTAAACTTTGCAATTTAATTCATCCTACTTCTTGAATTTGTGTGTGTGAATGTATTGGGCAGTCAAAAAAAAGTGAAAGGCTATTTGTCTTGCTCAGAAAAAAACACATGAAAATTAACAGTAACAATAAAAACAAGAATATTATCTGTTCTCCAAAAAGTTACTGACATCTAGTTGGATGGTTAAATGAACTTCACCTCCGCCTAGAAGCACCTCAACGATCTAATGTATTTGCTAAAACTCAAAAAACCAGCTCAATTAATATTCACTAGAGTCATTAAATAACTGAGTGGGGTATTGATTAGCCAAACAGGATGGGGGTGTTGGGCAAATCAGCATTGGTGTATTGGATGGTTCCTTCACACACTGGGATGACTTCAGAAGAGCTTTTCAAATGGCTAAGCCAACACAGGTTGACAGACAGGGTCATAGTTTTACACCAGCATGAAGAATTTTTACACAGTTCATGTGACTGCCTAAGACTCTTGCACAGTACTATATATAACTTCTCTCCAATATATGTATTTTCGTTGCAGGTAGTAGCACAGGTTATTATAGGAATACACTTAAATGAATGTGCCATGATGTAGTTTTGTACAGTTTTTGTAGTTCCACAGTATATCTGTAGTATCAATTCATGAAAAGTCTAATTCTCTCTCAGCAGCACAGGTGCACACACACACTATTAGGCAACTCTCTGGGATTCACAAAGAACTGGTATCATACATTTTATGTATCAAAGGCACTTGTGCTGATACATATAGCAATTATGAGGGCGCGAGCTTCTGAAGTGGTAATTGCATTTTGTTTGGAAGAGAGAACAACAAATGAATCTAAGAGACTACAGTGTTTTGGCACCTTGTTTTTTTGCACAGTGAAATACACAATCAAATTATAAGTCACCATCATATTTATAATTTAATATACATAGAAATTATACAAACTGTAAAAGTCAAACCTCATATTTTAATCAGCCCTGTCAGTGGAATCATGCAGTTTCTTGAATTTACAAATCAGAGAAGGGTGGGAAACTGCACCGCTTATTATAATGTAATTATTGAAATGTATAAATCTCCAAAGTGCTGGTTTTAAGATGACAAAAATCATAAGAGGAAGATGCAATTCACTTGCTAGGTTCTAGGTTTTGGCCATAGTTACCTGGAACCAATCAGGTGCTCCTTGGATGGGATGCCAGTGTATTGAGGGGCACTGTAACTAACACACACCCCTAGAGTCATCATTCAGTCTTCGGACCGTAGGAGGGAAACCCGCAACGCTAGGAGACATGCCAACTCCATGCACAAAGAGCAGAAGTGGGAATCACATGCTATAGATCTGATTTTCAAAACATTTCTTCTATGCTTGACATCTGTTCTGTTAAGGCAGGGCATGGCAAAGGGATGGAGGGGGATGATCCACGACACAACTCCAACAAAAGGGAGCAAAATATCAGGACTGCAAGGGGTCAAAAGCAAGCAAGAAAAACAAAATTAAAAAAACTCACTAAGAGACCACAAAGTAAAAACAACCAGGGAATAAAGCTTAACCAGAAGCAGGAAAAGGAACCCAACAAACAACACAAATTACTCAGAACAGAACAAGAACAGGAATATAAATACACAAGCCACAGTGCAGGACAGGTGAGAATCATAATCAGAGTACCCAATCAGTAAAGACACCAAGACAACAAGAAACAGGTGGAGTGAATTACAATTAACAAACCCTAGTAACTAGGGAATTGTAATACCGCAGAAGGTTAATTAATAATAGTAAGAGGAATCACTGAACAAAGTAAAACAGAACATATTAAACCAGGTATGGGCAGAGAACCCATTATGTTTAGGGTTTTGGTTTTGACCCCATGCTGGCAGGTGGCTTTTTGACACACAGATGCCTATCATGCTCCTGTGAGGAGTCACTCTGTCAAAAAAGGATTGTATGGCATTCCTTGCTGGTCTCCCTGGTTTAACGTGAGTGCTGACAAGGTGAAAGAGTGCGACGGTCTCGGGCCATGAGCAACTATCTGAGAATGAGCTTCGCCAGAGGCTCTTTCCACCAGTTTGTGCAAAAGGTGCTACCACGGACCCATCCGGCACTGTGAAACCTCCCCGTGAGGTGCTACCCCCCAGCTGTGAAATGTCCAGAAAGCGTTCCGTCTATGATGCGCTAAAAATGCAAAGCGGTGGGTTTCTCGTGCACCAGAAGCCGACTTCTTTTTATTTCCTTCTGAGATCATGCAAGCTCATCTTGTGCTGCTGTTTCGAGAAGAA
>JAABNY020000037.1:4680614-4691447 GCA_015164015.2 Brevimyrus niger
GGTACAGCTGTGCTTTATGGGGTTTGGAGTCAGAAGGCACGTCTCAGAGGAGAGACGGGTCGGAAAGTAGCCGGTCCGGAGGTCAGCTCTTCTTTCCTGTCTTGGCCCGGCTAGCTCAGTCGGTAGAGCATGAGACTCTTAATCTCAGGGTCGTGGGTTCGAGCCCCACGCTGGGCGCTGACTTTTTGACGCATCGAAGCCCATCACCCTCGCAGGCGTGGACGCGATCAGTCACGCCGTCAATGAAACATGAGCGTGGCTCACTCTGCCTTCTCGTGAGGGGCCAGAGAGGACCCTTCGTCCGCGTGGTGACTGCGTGGTCTTCTACCCTGCAAGTGGATGTCAGTGGTCCGTGCAGTAGCCGCTGAGTGTATCAAAGCAGCTTGTGCTTCCACCTCATCTCGCCTTTGCTGTCTGTGGGGGTATAGCTCAGTGGTAGAGCATCTGACTGCAGATAAAGAGGTCTTCTTCAAATCCCCCTGAGGCGTTTTTGCTGCGTGCTGCTTTAGGCTGTGCTTCTGGCTGCTTGCAGTCAATACACCTCTGCTTGCTGGTCTCCACTGGTTAGCAAAGAGTAAGTTGCATGTAATATCTGAGTGACTGTATTCTACACACAGGTGGTATCTTCTGAAGCTACCTGGTCCAACTGCTTTCAAGCCATATTGGTGGAGGTGGGCAGCAGCATCCGGGAGGACACTGAGGGCAGATGGCTGGACGATGGCTGGGAGCAGAAGAAGAATGAACATCTTTATTTATCAAATCTGACAAGAAAAAATTAAAGTGGATACAAAAAGGTGCCAAACCTGGTACATAGAATAAAAATATATACATATTCCACACTAAGCAAATTTTATTGCCCGAAGTAAGATCATAGGTGTCCATTGGTATATATTAATATATACTGTATTATAAACTATCAAATGACTCGGTGATTCAACCGTCTCAAAAATCACAGGATGACTACAGTTTAACGGTTTATAGGGTATGGCTCCCTCTGGTGCTTCAGAATTTTATGTTTCTGCTCATGAATTGCATTTACAACCAAAGGTCTGGGAAACAAACATAACCATGTCAAATAAACAGCTATTTTGGCCAGCAAAATCACTTCACTGAAGATCTGGATAGGGATTCTGGAATTACAAACAAACATTCTAACAAAATCATTGTGTTTGGTCTTGCCCATGCAGTTCAAAGATTTGATCTAAAAATGACAACACTTAAAGGAGTGGTAAGAATTTATTTAACAAGGTAATGAAAAGCAGGTTTCAGACAAGGTTACTGGCTCAACCATTCAACAGCAATATACAATGTCAGAAGAAATTTACAAAACTGCAGTAGCAAGGAGATGAAAGTGTTCTATACAGAGTTTAACAGCTGGACATAAGATGCTTATATCAAACTTGAGTATCCCAAAGTTAAAACAAACAAACAAACAAAAATCATTCCCATACGAGTTTGGAAATAGCAGGATAAAAATAATTCATAATACAAATTTTAAAATATTCTACAAAAGGGAGAAAAATCTGGAGAAAAGACGACAAAAAAAGTGGAACACAGGTGGTCTCAGAATCTGCGACGTTTATTAGGGCCAAAATCAGCGGGGCCTGGAGGGCCCCTTGGAAACACCCCCTGACCCCCACCTGGCATGGCATTGTTCCCCCCTCCCTGCTGAAGAAAAACGGGAGGAGTATTAGTATCACCAAAATTCCTTCTATTCAATAGGCTTCAAAATGTGTTTAGACAACAATGCATCATCCTTGTTCCATTGAATCATAGCAAGCCATATGCTGAAGTCTAGCACTTCCATTACCATAGTAATTTATATGAAATTACACCACAACACCAAAACAATAGAGGATAAATATATTGTTTTATTATTTGTTAGTTATTGAGGGATCGATTACGGCTTTTATTTATATATTACTTATATGATTCTTATTAAATCTGCCCAGTTGATCGATCCTGCATTACCTACAGAATAAAAAACTATGTAACGTTATCCCACTAAAGCACTGGAAAGCTTCACCACCAAAATGGGCAATATTGGACAAAAGCATACTGGTTAGCAATCAAATCTTCCAACGCAGAAATATGAACACTCAAGCAAAAACACACTGACGTAATCGGAGTACAAAAAATAAAACAATTATATCTACTCAATTTTTTCTCTGCTACATTTCTCTTCCAAGTTAGCGCTGGTGCTTGTGGTCAATCAATCAGCAAATTTATCGCTGTAAGAGCCTCTTCCAGTAGTTTGTGTTAATAAAAACCTAGTCTGGGGGGAGTAGGGAGAAAAAGGGTCCTGGAACTGCCTCCGAGGAACTACAATTGCGGCAAGTTCCTGTGGTGTGAACACACAAAGTCTCTGGTTCCTAGTGCTGGTTCTGGAACTAAGTTCCGGTGGTGTGAAAGCACCCAATGAAGGGTGTGGTAGCCTTACCATTAGAGGGGACACCTCGCTAGGTATATTCCCAGGTGGTGCAGACACCGGGTTCCCAGCCATTGGGTTTCGGTTCAAGCCCATCGCTTGACCTACAACCCAAAAGTTACACCGTGAGGCCAGTCAAAGATGAATAAAACTGGCAATAAGACAAAGCAAAGACACATAAGGAATCTTAATTCACTTACCAACCATATGCATCCGCATCTCTTGCTCCCTCTAGAAAGCCAGGCAAAAGAAAACATGCTCTATTATCCTACAAAATATTTATGGTTTCTACTCATCTTTACATCTCTACTCAGCTTTAATGGCTACTTCACAAATACTCAACAGTTCAAGTTGTTTGCTACTTTATCATTATGTTTTATATACAGAATAGTGTGATTAAAAACCAAAGTAAACTGACTTGGAACAAATAAAATTTTTGAAACTGCACATTCGTATCCTGTGACAAACAGATGCATAATTTTAAAGCTCTATGAATAAGGGTTAATGCACTGCGAGCCACACGTAATACTTTTGAAAATGCAGTCCACTTCACTTCCTGATGTGAAACAGACTGCATTTAAAAACGTTTAATGCAGTACAAGCTGTGCATTAACCTTATATGTTACCACGCATGGCTTACACGCTCTGTACACGCTCTCTGAGATAGTCAATTGTTCTCGCCCTTACTGTTTGACTTACAGTGGTGTTCATGGGGAGGGAAAAAAACAAAACAACAAAAATGAGCGAGAGGAGAGAAGCAAACCTGAACTGGTCATGAAAAGGCATTTGTCTTCCACTATACGGAAACAGTGTTTGTATTGCATTGGGACGATATTAAGCAAAAGCAAGTGATTTGTCGGTATTCCCTTGTGTCCGTTGTCACAACTAGCAGCAATATCACCAACTTCACTTCCATTCAATTTTACTGTGAAGTGCTTCCACACAAATAACAGCATCTGTGCTTAATTTTCCCCTTCATCCACTCTATGCTGCCTCCCTTCCACCATATAGCCAAGTAATCAATAAGGAACATTTTATTTGATGCTTTTAAATAATCAAGTCATCGTGCGATGGCGATAGTACTAGTTAAATGTAACTTGCTAGTAGTGACGCAGTGCAGTATGTGGGGGATGTGGTGACGTGTTTTCGTCTCCATTTCTGGCAACCGCCATAACCAATGTATAACTGAATAGTGTCGCTTTTCAAAAAATACATCTGCAATACCATATCACATGTTGTAATGTGTGGATGCTATGAAAATAAAAATAAAAAACTAATTTAAAAATCGCCCAAGCCTACCATCATCAAACATCTCGCTTATATACACAAGCCAAGCCATTGGTTTTAATAGTTGGCAAGACCATAAGCCAGTCTTTGTGTACAAACGTGTAACCAAATGTGTAGTAACCATGGTATTCAGCCATTGTTTTATTCATTTAGCTTTATGTAGTTATGCAGCTGAGTTTTAGGTAAAAGCCAACTTGTGGCGTTCATTAATTATTTAAGCTGGACTTACACATCTTTTCGTTTAGGCAAATTAAACAGGGATATAAAGTACTGAATTACAAGTACATTAGACCAGCACTCTATTCTGGTTAGGGTAATCACTGATCACAGGTCCTGGCCCTCAGCCTGAAGCACTGTGGTAGTGATAAGAAGTTACTTTGCTTTCAAAGTTCCCGTTAAGTAAGAGTTCAAATTAAACAACACATTTGTGCATCGACATACATCAGTGATTCTCCTGTCTGGGACTACATGTAGGGTTAGAGAGGACTGATGAGGACCCTTCTAATCGAGAATTCAGCAGTGCCCCTGGATAAGGGGGATTTGTCACTGAGGAAAGGGGACGAGGATGCAGACACTTGCGTTTTCAGGGAAGTTGCCTTTGAAGCCTTCTTGCTGCCGGCGCAGCATCTCCTCAGTGTGCATCCTCAGCTCCTCCTCACGCCTGCGCCGCTCCTCCTCCTGCCGCAGCTCCATCTGCTTGCGCTTCTGTAGCTCCTGGTTGTGCAGCTCCTCCATCCTCCTCAGTTCCTCTTGGCGCCTCAGCAGGTCTGAGAGATCAGGCAAACCCAGCTCACCGTCCCGACTCGGTATTAAACCAGGGTTGCCTCAAGCACGTTATTCCAGTCTTAAGTTTAGATTATACGGGAATTATAGCACCACGAAGCCACTGGAGGGACAACAGAACTGCAAAAAACGATGTATAGTCCTTAGACTAAAATATATCATGCAGCAAACACAGCTATACTAGAGGGATCCTTGTAAAGGTTCTGCCTGCTTTTCAAACCTAAAAGATATTGGGGAAGGAGGAGGGAAAAACCTCCACCACGCTCACCCTGTCTCATCAGCATGACCTGGTGCTCATGCCGCGCCGCCTCCATCTCAGCCTCCAGCTTCTGCTGGGCCTCCTTAATGTTCCTCTCCACCTGCTCATTCTGTTGCTTCTCCATCTCCATGAGGGCTTTCCAGCGCATGGCATACTCATATTCAAATGTGCCAGGCTGTGCAAACCTTGGTGGCTGCTCTCGCTCCCTGAGCGACCAAGCCAAGAAAGGACAGATGTTTTTATTTAATGGAAGACCCAGCGTTTCACTCAAAATCTCCATTTGATGCAAACGAATTTAACTGATCAAATCACTAGGGATGCAGGATGATATTGCCACAACATTGGTATTGGACTACGCAAAAAGCCCATTATTTTGGCAGATACAAACATTTCTGCCAATAAGCCCGTGTTTCTCTTTCAAGTCATTTAACAAAATCAATCACTAACTGCAAGCTTCAGAATGTTGGCTGCATGGACGCATTTTAAAGTACAGCAGGCCCTCTGTTTCTGCAGGTTACACATCCATGGAACGAAAATATTCAAATAATAATAAAAAATAAGATCTAAAAATTTCTCTTTTTATATTTTCTACATGCACTTGTATTTTAAATATTCTATGTTTTATTGTATGCATCTTACTTTCAAGTTATTAAACGTAATCATAGTGTTGGAAGAAAGTAAAGGTAATATTTGCTGACATGTGCTACTTAAAAATGGGACCATCAGGCACAGGTCAGTTTGAGTGTATCCAGATAGCTATAGGGAAGAGGCAAGGTATCAAGTATAGAACTATTAAATTCATGCAGAATTCTCCAAAAAATTGCAGTTTTATAATAAAAAAACGATACACCTGCTAACTTCATACAATGTTGGCTTTCTGGCATCACTTGATCGCTATACAGTGGTACCTCTGTTTTCGAACTCACTAGAACTCGAATTTCTTGAAAGTTTGACCTAAAACTCGATATGAATATCAGAAGTCGAACCGTGAACGCTGACCTAATATAAACTGTACGCGCCAGGAAATGAGTCATACTACAATATAATTCTTACTTGAATGCCTTCTTTACAGACTGGACAATTAACCAAAAGAAGCAGCGCAACATTACAGTGACTAACAGTAAATAAAACATTAACTTACGTGTACTATTAGAGCATTTATGTAATTTATTAAAACTTTATTTTACCAGGTAAATTAACTGAAAAACAGTTCTCACTGCTTTACGTGATATACAGGAGAAATAGCAGATTACGCATCGGAACTGCCTGGAATACAAACGTCATGCATGTAACTAAACTGTCTCTGAGTAGTCGAGAATGTGAAATTTAACCCAGGCTTGAATAAAACTGAGTAATCGAGATTAATCAAGATTTCAAAATACCTCTAATCATAACCAAGATTTTCTGCACAAGCTTCTTTACATAATCTGTGAACCACTCAACTTACTTGTGATAATGTTGGTTTTTGTTAATCAGTTTCTCTGGTAGTCCTTCATCCTCATCATACTGGTCCATAGGCTCCACTGTAACAGGTCTGGGAAACCTTGATATGTTAAGAATAATGTGTTAAATTTGAATATAATTGGATCTGTTGTCAACTATGACTTGCACCTTACTCCAAACCATTTCTTCAAAATCACTGACAAAATTTCATTTTGAACCCAAAGCTGTACTACTGGAAACACAACTTCTCATAGCTGATAAATAGGCGTTACAGACTTACGCAGTTAACAAAAAAGCCCCGTCCGAACATCTGTCGAGTGCTTTCCTTGCAGCAGGTTTTGCTGTATACTCCACAATCCCTTTGCCAGTCGGCCTTCCGCGGTCATCAACAATCACGATAGCTCTCTCTATCTGGCCGAAAATGGAGAAGGCCTCCTCCAGAAGCTCATTGGACACAAACTGCGGCAGATTCTTCACAGTGAGAGCAGCTCCATGAGTAGCAAACCGAACACGAAGCTGCCTGCCCCGGAACGGAGTGTCATCGAGTTCTGCTTTGGCAATTTCTGCCAAAGTTCTTGTCTCCTAAATTTCAAACAAAACAAGGTGTCAACATCAAGTGAGCGGGCATGTTACCAACATCTTTTAAGGAGCAAGGAACAACATATCATGCAAGCTCTGTCTCCTATATGCTCTTTAGACATTTACTGAAACTCACCAGCCTTATGAAGCCAAAGCCCCTGTCTTTATTTATGAAGATTTCAGAGGGTTTTCCATACTTAGAAAACAATTTTTCAACCTCCTGCTCAGTCACTCCTGTTGGCAAATTCCCTACGAACATCCTGCTCCGTTGGGTGTAGGTCTTCTCCCCAGGCTTCCTAAAGCTCTGAAGGTCGAGGGTCAAGGCAGAATCTAGAGCGTCGCATGAAAATTAAAGTCAATATAAAACTGAAGTGTCTCAAGGTATAGCGATGACATCATTAGTCAGTCCTCTCCTAGGCATTATGGAGAATGCCAAAATATACAGCTATAAATCTTTATTATAAACGTCCTTACTTGTGTTTGGATGCTCACTGGAGTCAGCATGTTGTCCATTGCTGTTTGCGACCCCTCCTTTTTTTTGATAGTCTTGGGGATTTGGTTTAGGGGGCCCATGATTTTGCTGTTCAGGACGAGGTGCACGGTTTCCTTGCATACTGCAAAATAAAAAGAAACAAAATATATGAGTATTTATGAATTCAGTTTTCCAACAGTTGAGTGGTTTGCTTCAATTATTCATCTAGACAAGATAGTGCTCACAAAACTCTAAAATTACTTATTGTTGGAATTTAAACTTAATATATTAAAACGACAGTCTCTCAAAAAACTCGTATGCGAATGATCACAATGATTAATAAATTACCTCTATGGTTTCACAATAATTAGCTAAAACACATCGGTAAAATAGGTCAGCAATACAACATACATCTAACAAGTTCTAAAATTAAATCTAGAAGAATGACCAAGTATTATTTATCTATGAGATAATAGGCACTAGGTTTTTGTCCCATTTTAAAACGTCAGCCAAGGAGACCAAACAAAGGTTCTTCGTAATTGCAGACTCAAGAGTCAATTTTGAGGCATTACACGGTTATTGTCTCCTGATATATAATAAGAAATTTATTTAGCACTGGAGTTTTAGCCAGTATGTTTTCTTTATTGTGAGGGTTAACCGTGATAAACCAATACAAAATTATACGGGCAACATTAATTTATTCTCGAATGACAGTTGGTAGAAAAACCAACAATAATCCCCCCCTATCCAAGTCGTGCTAGTAGGCATCCAAATTAATCCTCTCGTTGTCATTAAAAAATAATTTGATATTCGTTATTCGGGCAGCCCTGAAACAGTATTAATTACACAGAACTATTAATAAAAATAAACAATTTTTTTTTAAATTCTGCTATGTATTCAGTATTCCAAAACACCTTCCTTGGACAATACAATATAAACAGCTTACAAATTGACATAAAACAATAAGAATAAAACAATACGAACCTTCCCAGGCAAAAACACTACGTTAGCTACCAGTAAATCTGAAGTGTGTCTATTTCGCGCAACTTACCTTGATGGCTACTACTGGCCAGTTCAAGCGTCTGATTGGCTGTTCCTGAACCCAGTGCTCAAAACTACTGCGACAGAAAAACGTCATTCTAGAAAACTCGCATTGTTATTGGATAATATTTCCGCCCCCAAAGTCGGCAAACCCCACGGAATACGCTATTCGTACGTTTTTATTTTTAAACGCGTCTAGTAAAACGGATTGGTTTAAAAATGTTACGTAAAACGTAGTAAGTTAGTTTGAGAGATTTTGGGAAGGGGGTGTAAACATCCAAAACAGCCTTATTATATACTCTTTCCGGCGAGCTTCGTTTGGATAATTTGTTATGAATATTTGGATTAAGTGGAACGATAGCTAGCGGCATTATTCTTTAAATTAGTCGAGGGGTTTGTGTTATACAGTATGTGTTTGCGTATTGTATATCTTCTTGTTACTGAGATATAATGTTAATATTTGTCCCAATTCCTGTCATGATCTCTGAAGTATTCTCCGTTCGTTTTAATCAATTGTTCCCATTGCTTGTGAAGAATCAGTGTAAGAAGTACTGTGTAATATTAAAAACGTTTTTTATTAAAGCATAAAATAATATGTTAATGTTTACAAGACATTTTCTTTCTCATGTTTATATTGACTGTCTTCTGTTAATTCGGATACTAGTGATTCAGTGTTGGTAAATCTATTACATTGCAGTGTAATCTTGCCCTGCTACTTACCCCGTGTGTTTCTCTCCCGTCATTCGTACATGTGTAGGATTGATCTTGTGGGGTATCGATTCTCCTTAATAAAAACCGATTCCCCCGATCTCTGGTTTGCTTATCAGGCGTGACAAGAATTCCCTTATTAATAGTTATTATTTAAGTTATTACTTCTGTAAACATGATATAAGAAATATTTAAATATAAGTAATATAAAACCAGGGCTTATGTCAATTGATAAGCATGAACATATACTTAAAATAATATTTGCAATACGTTAATACAGTAGCACTCAATTAAAGCGGAGTTAAGCTAAACCACAGATGACAGAAATAAAACATGCATGAGGTAAGCAGTAAACTGGCTTATTGTTTCATTAAAACTGATGATTCAAGCATTGCAACAACAGTGTTTGGCTGATACTGTCAGTTGTTGTAATCCAGAAATATGATAAAAATGCATCATTTCAATAAACTTCTACTATTAATGTTGGCATTATTATTATTATTTTAGAAAATACTGCTTTTTGGGGACAATTTAAGTATTTCAAGATTTTTATTTCCTTAAAATAGTGCAATTTGATTGAAGTGTTAGCTTTAGTTGCTGTGGGTATTTATACATACATATAAACATATAAAAACTATAAGTATTGTGGTGCTAATAGAGCTTAAATATTCAGTGGTGTTCAAACCGCAGAGCTGGCCCATGAACTGAACTGGTCTCCTGAATTGGTCATTAGTTTATGTTTGCTCTTAATTTGGAAGTAGGTAGACAAAATGAGATCTTTTGCAGTCCAGTGCTGTGCCTTTGTTCAGAGTATGTTTCTTTAGTACTGCTGGGGGGATAAAGTGAATTCACACACAATTAGGCAATAATCCATCATTTTCACTTTGGATTCCCCTTCTGTATGACTGACACATTTCCCATTGTGTGTTACGGAGCTCAGAAACACTCATATTAACATATATTGTGCTTTAACCACTCAGAAATGGGAAAGCCTGCATAGCACTCAGTGTCCTGTAGTCCATGGCCTAATTCCATTAAACACACACATACACAGCTTTGTGGACTGAGGAAAAGACATGTTTGGCCTTTTCTCTCAGGCATAGAGACTGCACTTAGTCACAGTGAAAGTCACATGCATAAAATGAACAACTGATCAGCAGGAAAGGGTACAGTGACACATCACATACACATCTGACCTGAGCTCATGAAGGACAGACTGTCGCTGATTAAACGGCAGATCGTTTTGGATGAACTGCTGAATAACCAAAAAAGTTACATTTAATAACGGTAAAATATGTGTTAAATCAAACATATCTGAGTATGTTATGATTTTTTAATTGTTCTAACTCTTAAGCAATCTAATACTGTTTGTTTTCTTAAATATATTTAATAAAGCATATGACAAAATATGAGTTTGATATGCATTTAATATGCATTGAAATTACATCCAGTCACTTCCTCTCCACGCCTGCATCCTTTGGATCCGTCTTCACTTCCTCTCCACCTCTGCAGGTTCAGGTGCTGATGTCAGTTCTGCTATGTACTATATCTGAAATCTCCGCAAAGGAAATCCCTTCCCCAACCAATCAATCATTCCCTGCCAAATTAACTGGATATTGCGTTTTGATAATTCATCCAGAGAAGATGTTGCCCGTCAAATTAATTAGGAAGCCAGCTGGAACAAATTACATTCTGGTAAATGGGGCGCCACCCCCCCCCCCCCCCCAACCACCCCCCCACACACCACCCCCCACCCCACCCCACACCCCTCTAACCCCCCCCCCACCCCCCCTTTTGCCCTAACAACCACCACCCCCCATGAAACCTTCCTTT
>JAABNY020000037.1:4692996-4711076 GCA_015164015.2 Brevimyrus niger
ATTCTATTTTTTCTCCATTTTTGGGACCAATTTTTCCCCAAAATTTATTTTACCCAACCCCCCCCCCCCCCCCCCACACACACACACACATACAAACACACACACTAAAATGCTACTTTTTTCTGCATTTGACAAATGTTTTATATTTCAGTTTTGAAAACATGGTATGTCATTAATTGTTAATGCATATCCCTAGAGATGTAACAATTTATTTTACATTACATTATTTCCACATCAGTATGCAATAGCAAATGAAACCTATTCAGTCCTACCAGGGACACCAGCTGACCCTGTGGTGATCAGTAATATAGATCTGCCACCAGTCTGTTACCAGGGGAAATCAGAAGCACAACTGATATCCATCCCTGCTCTTAATGGGAATATAGCTCTAGCTGACACTATGTTGTAAAAAGGGAACATGCAGTATTGTACAGATATTTACTAGTATTGTACAGATATGTACTAAATATTTACTAATATCTATTAAAAAAGATTGAAATAACAACTCTTTTTAGTGTGAAAGATTTATTTTCATTACCTGTCTCAAATTGTTTATCATTCAGCTTGTCTTATATTATTGGATTCATAGCGGATCCCTACAGATAAGTTTTACACTCCTTTTTATCGTCTCTAAATAATGAATTTTCCAAGATCATTCAGGATCTTGCCAAGACCCTATGACATATTCACACAGAGCTTACATAAGACAATATATAACATAACATTAACAGCATATTCTAAAACCTGGATTGTTTTACTTTTGTCTTCATTGAAGTTGAAGAGCAAATGGTTTTAAAATCCTTAAACAGTTAAAACTAGCAGTCAACATTTCCAGATGACTAGAGTTCAGTTATATTGTAAAATTAATATAAATCAGAACAATAAATATTCACTCTCCTACACCCAAAGTGACATTCAAAAATACACAAAAAGGCTAAATATTGGTCCAGGTGACACTGAAAACAATCATTCATTAAAAATCATGCCCTACTGCAGCTATATAAGGAAGGTCTGGTCTCTGTACTTGCCCCATCAAAAGCATTCTGTCTGCTTCAACTTGCTGCGACATCACAATCCTCAGCATTAATACTGTCATCCAGAGGTGGAGTGCGATTTTAATCCTTTGCCGTGTGATTCTCATGAGCTCACACAGCGAGACACTCAGGAGAAGGTGTGCATTTAGCTGTGCGACAGTAACGAAGAGTGATATCCGTGTACAGTAACATGCAGGCGGAGGTGATTCAATTGCAGGCGGCGGGTTATAAAACATCTATTGTGCTAATCTTTATCTATACATGTGAAGTGCCTTACGAGGAATCCACTCCAATGGCCATTGCGGAAATGTGTATGCTGGTGGTTTGTCTAGCAAAATCTGTTGAACGGTAGTCGACAAGCATGAACACCTGAAGCTTGCGGGACAGGCCAATTGAATCCTGGGAATTCTCTCACCATTACCCTCTTTTTATTTGCTCCTCTAAAGGCTGGCTTGCACCTCCAGTATGTGGGTGTTTGGAATTCTCATTATTACAGCCTGCTTCCTGTTGTGGACTGACGTAGAGTGCAGTGTGCTTGTCCAACACAGTGAAAATGCAGGCTAACACATAGTCCAGATGACTCACATACACACTATTGCAGTCATATCAGTGGCCAAGCAAAGCACTAGTGACCTGTCTTAATAGTCAAATCTATACAATTCTGCACAAGATCATTCAAACTGGAAATAATGATGTTAATTAAAATGACCTTAAAATTGTGAAAGTCCAAAAGATTATTTTTCATGCAATGCACACATTTAAATGAACATTTTCAGTTAAAATTATTCTTTGAAATCTAAATGCCAGATTTTCGACTTAAATGTACATTGTAATTACTGTATAAATCATAATAATAAATATAGAGTCACATACATTGTGTGCAGAATTATTAGGCAAGTACTTTACTTGTATTTTCTTTTCCAACCAATATTTTCTGTCCAGATGATTCCCTAATTGAGAACGAACTCTTTAAAGAACAACAGAAAACTATAGATACTTTCCTGTGCATAATTATGAAGCAGATTATTATTACTATTGAAATGGGTTGAAAAAGGACCAAACCGGGAGCAGAACAACAAAATAGCAAATTGCCGGTCAAAGGGATGCAAACCAATCAAAACTTCCCGACTTTTGGGATGTGATCACTGTACAATCAAGAGGACACAAAATAACTGCCAAAGGTCTGTGTCCAATTAAAGGGGAGAATTCCAGAAACTCTTTAGCATCAAATGGCAGCTGTAAATAGCATCCAAAACTTCTGAATTCACTTTTAAGTCTGCCCAATGTTATAGGCCGTAAGTGTTTTGGATGTGTACAGGACACCTCAGTCTTCTGCCCCAAGTGCTCCACTCGCCATTTGCCGCCTCCCAGTTTCTGGCCACACCTCTTCTGACCTCTGACTCTGGCCCTGTGTTCCAGGTAAAGCCTGCTGGTCACATCTATCTTGAGTTCTTGCTCTATCTTTGTCTTCTGCTCTTGAGAGAACATGAAAATGTCATAGGCACACAGCCTGAGGCAGGGATTAAAACCAAAAGCCTAAAGGTGTGAGATCATGATGTTACCTGCTGTATGGCAGGCTGCCCTCTGTCATATGGTTTGAAGAGGTTTGAAGAGGTTTGACAGAATTTTGTGAAAAATTCAGAAAACACATGATTCTGAACCTCTGAACCAACAGGTTAAGAGCAAGGTGATATGTGCTATTGGTAAGAATCGTTTAGTAATATGCCATTTCAGTATCAATGACATGCCTGGGGTTACGAAAAGCGTGCGGTGCCAGAAAAAAGGTAGAGAAACACCAGACTAAACGGAACTGTTCACTGAGAAAACTTCTGGGCTTTTATTTCTAGGATTTCACACCACCAGAGATTCCAGACAATCGAAAGCTACAGAAGGACGCAGGCCAAGAGAGTGTTTTATGTCATTACGAATGTCAGGTCAAGTTTGGGAACATGCACTGCTACAGTGCACTGCCATTTTCACCAGACGACGAAACACCTCAGAACCGTGGCTGGCAAGCTGAAACGGTAGAGTCTCACCCTGTGGAAAACTGCCCTCAGTGTGCCACAGCCAAATGTAGGAAGGGTGTCACTTTGGCCTGGTCCAGCCTCTCGGGTAACCTCAGCGACCAGAATCCCATGAGCTTGTTCACCCCCAAGGAATCGCGCCTCATAGCCATAGTGCTGTAACTGACACTCCCTCACAATGCAGGTAATGTGCCTCATTCAGGGCTACCTGTGCAAAGGCTTATCTGGCACAAACAGTGACACCCAAAGATTCCCCAAAGGGACCAACTACCAAAGGAGTCCGATCATCTCAGGTCACTGAATAGCATCCGCACTTACTTACAGCAAGTATCACAAAACCCTTTCTAGCAGCCTTATGACCCGCCCCAAGTCCTCCAAATCATTTTGGATACATTCAATTGTCCCAAAAAAAGCCTGTCTTATAAATTTGACACTTTATTATACACTTTTTTTTCTGTTACAATGTTAATACATACCTTTCCCTGGATAAAGAAAATTGATATTTATAAGCTGGGCTGTCCTGCATTAAGTACACTTTTTTAATGTATATTTTACAGATCCATGTTTTATGGCATTTAAACAATGTCATCTTGAACCGTACTGACATATCAAGTGAGACTCTTAACAGAACCAATGCAAAATATATAGTCTCAAAGCTCAGAAGAAAATTAACATTTTTTCCCAATGATAATACAATAATGAATGGTTATCTTTTTGTATTATGCACTGAATTACAGAAGTGCAAATACATATGGGAAAAATGCATTATCCTACAAAGCATCTATTGAAAATATAAAACTATCAAGTTTGATGTAGGCAGCTGTAAATTATGGAATGAAATTAAAAAATTGAAATAAGACTAAACATCAAGACAATCACAAAAAAAAAATGCAATGACAGTTTCACAAGGTTTAACAAACAAAAGCGACTCCAGTTAGAGTTATGGCTTACATTCGTTCAGTGTACATACATAAAGTATACACATTTTTATCTTTACATTGCAAAACATCTCAGTCAATAATTTACATGAATATACAGCCAAAACCTTTTAAGAGAATAATCTAATTTAGCATGTAGCAAGTGACAGACAGAACAGGGAAGAATGGAAAGATGTAAAACAAACAGGCTTTACCACTGTGCCATTAATATCTTAAAATATCTTAATCTGACAAACAGATATGGACAATATTTTTCACAACTGAACAACTGTATACATGTATATATAAATATATATAGTTGTTCAAAAAATAAAACAAAATTTCAGTGTTCCCTCTATGCCTTCAAGTTCTACTACCCCCAGAGAACGAGAATCTCACTTTTCTCTTTACAGAACTAACTAATCAGGAACAACCTGCAGTAGTTCCATAGTAAGTTTTAGGACAAGCATGTGCTCATAAAACATAAGGAAAGTATCTTCAACCCAGTGAGAAAGTGCTATATGTCCTTCGTTAAGGTGCTTCCATTACAGGAACCCATGAGAACACTACTCAAGGAATCCTTAAACACATGCAGGCCATTTTAGCTTCCATTACCAATAGTCAAAACCAGATCAATGTGGCAAATTTCGCATGGGAGTTTCTTTAATTCCATAAACCCCACACACAATTAGAATGAACGGCTTAGAAGGAACACTGAGTGATTCACTGCTGTCACATCAAGACTTCAACGTCTCCTTCATGATCTTCCTCCTCTGGGACTCGGAGTGACAGCACCTCCTCATTGAGGAATAAGCCGCTGAGCCTCTCCTTGCGGGCCTGCCTCTGCTCCTTCAGCTGCCGCTTCCGCAGGGCTTTCTGCTGAAGCTTACGCTGCTTGGACCGCTTCTGTCAAACACGAGGGAGCGAGAAGTCGGGATCAGCACACCAAGCAAGCAAAGTGAGTAAAAACAGGAAAAAGAGTCCGTTATATCCAGAGTCACTGTATGCCCAGAACACAACTACAGGACACCATTTACTCATGCCACACCTCAGCAGACACACTTGTGGTATAGATTATTATATTGTATATGTTGTAATCCGACTTTACCTGACCAGATGCGTTACTATTGATAATCCAGACTACGTACGTATCTGCGCTGGATATCACCAGCACGCCACACGCCTTGTGGGCGGAGCTGCATGTCTGTTATAGCTGGACAAAACTACAGCTAAAAGCGGCCCTGGGGACCGAATTGTTTGTCTGCTATATACGAGTCCGTTATATCCGATACTTTTTCTGTATGTTTGTAAAGGTGCACAGCCAGGACCAGTGGACCTCTTCCATTGCAGACAATATTCTGTTACATGCGAGTCCACTATAACTGAATTTTACTGCATTATTCTTTAGGGTTAAAAAAATGAAATTAGAAATGTTGTTTACTGTTTGTCAGGTAACCTTGCAACTGAAATATATCTGATATTACAGAAAAGCTATGGATACTAGCTATGGAAAGAAGACAAAACTAGAAATTGTACTGATGGCTACAGTATAGGTACACTAATGGTAGGGGTGGGTAATAGGACAAAAATATATTTTTAAGGCGGGATAACAATCAATCATCGCAATTCTTTTTCTTTTTGGTTTTTAAGACAATTTTGTAAGTTACGGAGTAGTACAATCACACTAATTCCCCTATTTAAAAAAATAAAGCCCTCTCAGGAAATAGAAGCTTAAAAGCATATTGTTTTGGGTGTTTTCTTTTGAGGTGGTTTGTCAAGTTCCCATCAGATTTGATTTGTGAAGAAATGCAAGGTACTACTTACCAATTGCCATTATCATTTTATCGGCGTTTAAAAACAGATTCGACCGACGAAACAACTTCAAATGCACGTACGAGTCATACAACTGCGACTAACAGAACGGGCACCCCCCCCCCCCCAGTAAAGGCAGATCGTGGAGGCATGTTGATCGCTCACGATCTCGCATCGACAAATCGCACACACCCCCCAGCTAACAACAAAACAAAGACGCCGCGCGGCACCTTGGAGTCGCGGATGCGCTCGGCGGCGCTGGCCGACAGGTTGCCGTCGCTGTGCGCGCGGCTGATGTCGGCCGTGCCGCAGCTGGACGCTGCGTTGGAGGCTGCGTTGGAGGCGGTGGAGCCGGTGCTGCTGCTGCTGCCGCTGCTGACCATGCTGGCGCTGCTGCTGCTGGCGGCGCTGTGGGCTCCTCGCTTGCAGCTGTCGCGCGTGCTGCCCGGCCGCCGGAGGGCCTGATCGCGGATGTAGCTCCTCACCTGGACCACGCAAAACCCCATTACTGGCAGAAGAGCTCAAGGAGCATCTAATTAATCCAATTAATTTATATCGTAGTCAGTCTCTAATGGAGAACAAAATGTTTTTTGCAAAAATCAGTCCCTATAAAAAAATCTATTTCCTTCTCTGAGCAGGTGAAATGTACATCCCATCTGCTATTTGTGTTCTACAAAATCACTCGGATACCGTCCACCGAACTTCAGTTACGGCCATGAAAAGGCTCCTTACCTGCCGCAGTTTCTCATCAGTTAGACAGTTGAGCTCAATGATAAATTCACTATCCGTTGGCGAGATCTGCGCACAGGGGTCAATGATCTTGATGATGTCAAGCTGCTCTCGCAATCCCATCTCTGTGCTGACCTTCCGGCTGAGGTACTCGATGTATTCCACCTGAAAGAAACAAAGTGACAGCTGGTTTTCAAAAACGCAATGTTACGGTTATGGCACCAGGCTCTGACGATGGTGCGACTGTTGGTTTCAGAGAACAAGACAACCGGTGTTGTCCGCACCTGTTCATCATTACTCATAGCACTCCAGGGGAGTTCATCCAAGTTCCTGTGTACTTTGGCCTTTCTCTTGGGAACTAGGCATGGAGAACTTGGAACGCTGGGGATGATGTCTGAAAGCACATCACTTCCACTGGCGACATCACTTCCAGGCAACTGAAAGTCAGACGTTTAAATCACTCAAACTATGGTCACTAACCATGAACAACAACCTGAACAGAGTTATGCAGCAATAAAATGTTTTCCCTGTCATTACTGCAGCCAAGAAGAGTCATTTTAACTATGCATAATAATCCAAAAAAAGAATCACATCTAATAAAAATGTCTGCATTGTAACAAATTAAACAGTTATAACTGACAAACCTGCCACTCAAATTCACTGTCCGACCAGTCCCAGTATGTGCTGATGGAAGAAGAGACATCACTACAGACGCTGCCCTCAGGAAAGAGGTCAAAGGAGGTGAACTCCTGGTCATCCAACAGGGAGTAGCAATCCTCTTGGTCTCCAACTGAAACGGATGCAAATAGTTCCTCGCTGCACTCTGAGCTCGCCACGCTGGTCCCACAAGAAGTGAGATTCCATCTGAAAAGAGTCAAATTAGTCAGATTTCAATAACCCCATACTGTCTTCCCAGAACACACCCTCCCTCTCATCTTACAGCTGCCAAAATAGCATAAACCCCATAAACACTTTTGTATTTTACGTCATGTGAAAAGCCACCCATAGACACAAGCTGTTTGTGTCACGCCCGGCTATGTCCGATCCTTCTCTGTGCCACGCCCACCTCGTTACCTCGTGTTTTTGCCTGATTGTTCTGACCTGTTGCTCGTTAAATTCGGTTTGTCTTGTGCATTCAGTCTGCGTCTCTGTTAGTTACCCCCAGATCTGTCATTGTCAAACCCCTGCGTGAGTACCCTGCTTTGTCTGTTCATCCCGTAATATATGCCCGTTTGGACCTTTACCTGGCTGCTTTCGCCTCTTACATGCTCTACGCTCACAAGTGTGACAGTTTGTCTGTTGTAGTGCAGTCCAGGGGGGAACCTGATTTTGGGTTCGCTCTCTCACCTGTTGCTATGCAGCCGACGTAGTGGGTCTGTTCGATGGCATGATGATAGTTGACACCCAAAATCACTGACATCCAAGGTCCCCTCTTCGCTGAGGTTTCCATGCTGAGACAGCAATGGAAAAGGTTCCTCAGGGGTGAGGAACTTTTCATAAAGGTCGGACATTTCTGTGCAGCTAACAGAACAGAAGTGCATGGAATTCAGACACATACAACATTAGAAATTCATAATTCTGTCATCAACCACAAACTGCTATATTGGCTCTTCAATTAATTATATCACTAATAATCAGTAACATTATACAAACAACCAGTAAATATTAGCCTTGTATTTTTAGAGAAGAAAATGATATGAACTAGACATTTGTAGCAACCTCTTACACAGCAGTATCAGCTTGTAGAAATAACATCTACAGGTGCCAAAATAATGTATTCACAATAACACTCAGATCTGACTTGAAATAAAAGAAACACTGAAAAAAATAGAAATTGCTTTCTTCAAAATATTTTTTAAAAAGGGGAAACGGACTCAAAAACCAATATCCTTCTTTATGAAAACACTATTCACCAAACAAGAGACTTCATTTAAAAATTAAAAAGCAATAAGCATATAATACTTTCAACAGTTCAAATAAACATAATTAGCAAAACATACTGACATTTGCTTATGTAAAATTGCCCAACTGCTATGTGTGCACAAACTGCAATGACACACAGTGAACCTGTAATTCATAAGCAGTTATGAACTTTTTAAATAATTTTGATTTGGAAATGTATGTCTGTATCAATCAAATGCTTTTGCAGTCTATTTTATTTAAAAAATACTAGGGCTTTAATGGTACATGTGTACACTGTATATCCCTCAGTACTAGAGCTTTAATGGTAGATGTGTACACTGTATATCCCTCAGTACTAGAGCTTTAATGGTAGATGTGTACACTGTATATCCCTCAGTACTAGGGCTTTAATTGTACATGTGTACACTGTACATCACTCAGGACTAGGGCTTTAATGGTACATGTGTATCACTCAGTACATAACTTTCAGTTCAGTGGTGGCTGTGGTTAGCTATGGCTAATGCTGGTAACAGTCAGCTATTTTATTTAGCAGCAATATAATTACAGTCATGCATTGTGTAACGTGGGAGATACATTCTGAGAAATGTGCCATTAGCTGATTTTGTTGTGTGAACATCACAGAGTGTACTTACACAAAGCTAGATGGTTTAGACTATTACACAGTAAGCTTTTTATAAGTGGAAAGAGAACACTAAAATATAAAGTACAGAAAATACATAGACCAGTAGCATCAAGTATTATGTACTGTACTTAATCGTATGTGCTATACTTTTATATGACTGCCAGAGCAGTAGCTTTGTTTACACCAGCCACACCACAAACGTGAGTAATGGGCTGCAATACGATGGCTTTCAGCACCACTATAATCTAATCAGACCACAATCGTATATTCACAAATAGGGCAAATTATTATTAGGCTGTGTAATTTTAAATTTTGCTAGCTGTAATTGCATTGTTTAGACAGGAAAGCTGGGGGTGAGGTGGGGTTAACTGAATATTATTTGAATAATGAATAATGACTAGTAATTCTGCCTGAAATGCCCATCTCTACTTCCAACCTGTTATCCAATACAGCAAGGGTGTCAAACTCCAGTCCTGGGGGGCCAGAGCCCTGCCGTTTTTGGTTTACACTTATTTAACATACATAATTCAACTCCTTGTGCTAATTACCACAGAGCTCTTGAGCTGAATCATTTGTGGTGGAACTGGGAAAGTATTAAGTTACACAGGGCTCTGGCCCTCTAGAACTGCAGTTTGACGACCCTGCAATACAGGATTGTGCACAGTGCACAAAGCACAATACACAGAGGATAGGATGCTGGTCTATCAAAGGGCGTGTGCACGTGCACACACACACACACACACGTGCCATTTAGAGATGCCAGTTCACCCAACTGCATGTCTTTGTATTCTGAGAGTAAACCCAGAGTAAAATGACGTAAACAACAGTATGAAAACAGCGGGGCAGGATTCTAACTGGGGGTGTGAAGCTACGGTGACTTTTCGACTAACAGTTCGCCTTGAATGTAATATTACTCTTTCATTACAAGCTGATTAACTAACGTTACACGATTATAAAAATTATATGTCACACATTCCAGGATCGCTGACCTGAATTGTGTGTTGGGACAGCTGCATGTCAACGTAGTCGCGAAATAGTTAAATAACTAACAACTCCTAATCATCTTGATTTTCTTGTAGTTTTGGTTCATGTTATCCAGACACGTCTAGACAAACAAACATTAATAACAAGAGTACCTTGCTCGTCGTAAGAAAACGAGTTTTTATCTATAAAAATGTTAACGTCGTTGCTAACCAAGTATAATCGGAGGAATTTCTAACCAAGCAATTCTTACGATGGACAACGCTAAATCAGCATAAAAAACATTTCAACATAATAATGATGTTCAGGCCTTAGTTTCAAAACACCTGCATTTTAGCAAATATGTTAATGCAATGAGCTGTTTCTGCTGACAGCATATTAATCCGGCAATTTATTATATTGAACGACCACACACGCAAATCCGTATACTAAAAGTTTTCGACAGAATTTACAATACACTTCTACGAATGTAACTGAGATGTCGTTTAGCCTCCTCGTCCATCAAGGATAGATTAGGTGAGAGTAAAAATGCCTTCAAAGACGAACAAAAAGGGTCATGCTAGCAAGCTGAGAAAACCAACACTATTGTACATAACAGCCAAACGACAATAATGCTTAAACATAAAGCTTTAAACACGCTTCTTTAAATAAGAAAAAAATCAAGACGCTCAAACGAACCTTTACGTTTTTTTCTTATTCTTTGCTGTTTTTCTTCGGATTATTTCGCTTTACTTCACTTTAGCGAAATCAAAGGCCAGGAGGCTCCGTCCAGCTGTATACATACTTCAACCTGCGCCACTTTCCACTTCATAAAAGGCAGAGATACTTCCACAGCGCCCTCTACTGTGGAGGACTCATCGCACCATGGTGATAATGATGACGACGACGATGATGATATTATTATTATGATTATTGTTGTTGTTGTTCTGCTGTTGTTATTATTAACATATCTCTCCCACCACTGAGTTTCTCATTGTATTTATTAATATTGCTGTCTTATGAAAACTAAAAATATGTTTTATTAAATAACAGTGCATCATTAAATATATGGTGATGAAACACAAAACGCCACCACCTTGGAATATCACATCTTAAATATAAATAACTATGAATGACAGACAAGGAAAGCAGTTTAAGTTGCTCAACTACAGCACCCTAATGTTTAAAGTAATTCGATCAGCATCTTTAAAATTGTCACGTTTATAGGTTTCATAAACCAGGATTAAAAGTATATTTTCAGTGCAAGATATTTAGCTTTGGCAAGCCCAGGAACGAGTAATTTGAAAGAACTGTGATTTGAGAAGCTAATCATTTGTAAAACTTATATATGGTAGATCTCAGTGCAAAAAGGTATCTGCAATTGGTATCTGAGGGAAAAATGATTACATAAAACACAGGTTAATGAACCAGTAGATAAATTTGTTGTAAATGAAATATGGACACTAACACTAAGTTGAATATGACAGAAAATCTCTGTATTGTATATAAATACCCACCGGGCATGCAAAAGAGTGTGGTCGGTAACTTTGTGGATAAAGGTTTTCAGTTTTAAAGTTAACATTCCCTTAAATTTCTTTACCTGGACAATTAATCAATCCGAATGAGTGACACATAATTAACGCGATACAAATGCAACCACATATTCCTAGCTTTAGTTAATACTCCTAAACACTGTTAAATAGAACACCAGAGGGCGGTATGTTGTTTCTGTATGTTCATATACACTCACCTAAAGGATTATTAGGAACACCTGCTCAATATCTCATTAATGCAACCAATCACATGGAAGTTGCTTCAATGCATTTAGGGGTGTGGTCCTGGTCAAGACAATCTCATGAACTCCAAACTGAATGGTCAGAATGGGAAAGAAAGGTGATTTAAGCAATTTTAAGCATGGCATGGTTGTTGGTGCCAGATGGGCCGGTCTGAGTATTTCACAATCTGCTCAGTTACTGGGATTGTCACACACAACCATTTCTAGGGTTTACAAAGAATGGTGTGAAAAGGGAAAAGCATCCAGCATGGGGCAGTCCTGTGGCAGAAAATGCCTTGTTGATGCTAGAGGTCAGAGGAGAATGGGCCGACTGATTCAAGCTGATAGAAGAGCAACTTTGACTGAAATAACTTCTCGTTATAACCGAGGTATACAGCAGAGCATGGTCGCCGGGCCCCTTTGCAGTGGGTCTCCGCACTGGACTCCCGCAGAAGGCCGCTGGGTCCCTTCACAGTGAGCCTCCGCACTGGGCTCCCACAGAGGGCCGCTGGGCCCTTTTGCAGTGAGTCTCCGCACTGGGCTCCCGCAGAGGGCCGCTGGGCCCCTTCACAGTAAGCCTCCGCGCTGGGCTCCCGCAGAGGGCCACTGGGCCCTTTCGCAGTGAATCTCCGCACTGGACTCCCGCAGAGGGCCGCTGGGCTTCTTCGCAGTGAGCCTCCGCACTGGACTCCTGCAGAGGGTCGCTGGGCCTCTTTGCATTGAACCTCTGCATTTGGCTCACACAGAGGGCTGCTGGGCCCCTTCACAGTGAGCCTCCGCACTGGACTCCTGCAGAGGGTCGCTGGGCCCCTTTGCAGTGAACCTCTGCACTTGGCTCACACAGAGGGCCGCTGGGTCCTTTCACAGTAAGCCTCTGCACTGGGTCGCTGGGTCCCTTCGCAGTGAGCCTCAGAAGGCCATTGATCAATTAGCTGTAATTACCAAAGTGTGTTACTGCTGGGAACCAAACAATGCATTTAGCCTTTACCTTCCTGGAAAATCTGTCTCCCGCATATTGTCTGATTTCTAATATTGCTTTTATGACAAGGCTGCAAAGGTTCATGCTGTATACCTTAAGGATAATTCACAAAGATATATGGTGCATCTGTAACATTTAACCACAAAACAGTGATGTGTAAATCTGTGTAAATGACATGCACATCTCACCTTTGGAACTGTTGTAACAACAATAAAAAGATAAGAAGTTAAGCTGTGTTTCACTATTAACCATTAAGAAACTTATTGTGCTACCAACCAACCAACCAGAGGCAAAAATCACACGGTTGTGAAAATGATGAGACTATGGCAGCCTATTACTGAATGACATATGCACATATATGTGGAGAATTACACTTATATAATCAAAACTGACATCATAATTGAGTACAGCTCATTTGTGGGTGGGGCATTTTGTTTAGATTTGTTGCCATGCATGGTCATGCTTGCAGCAAAATGAGGAGCCACCCAACCACCAGAAATTTCTAGGGGCATTATAAGAAGCTTACAGCAATTTATACTCTTCATAGGTTTACATTATATTTAAACAACCCGTTTACCTGACGTTTTTGGCCATACCACACTGAAAATGTGATTTTAGAAGCTAAATAGGGCTGACCCTAGATCATACTGGGATGAAAGGTCACCTGGGAATATTAGGTACTGTATGGACACTGGGCCAATGGCACAATGGTTAATGCACATGACCATGAAACAGAGGATTCTAGGTTTGACACCTGCTTGGCTCAGACATCTCCATTTTCGAGGGCCGGACCATGGGCTCAGAGCCCAACCTTGGCTCCTACCCATATGTGTGTGTATCTCACAGGGGTGTGACATGGCATATGCTGTACATGTCAGCAAATGGCAAATCAAACACAGAGTTTTATCTCAAATTACAAATGAAATAACAAATGACAAATTGCATGTAATAAGCTCTTTAATAAGATGATTCAAATCAGAAAAAACAAGTGAATCTCATTGTAATTTCATCTCTTTCATTTCAATTTTTAATATTCTTAGTAACCATTCCCTTTGTACCATTTTGCCCTGGCCACAACATCGTTGGAATAGTCATGGTCAGAGGTTCCCACATCTAGGTGTTTGTAAGTCAAGACATTTATGCTTCCGAAATTGTAGGCAGCAATTCCTCCTGAAACAATCAAATCAAACTATTATGCTTTAGTTCCTGAGGACTTTACTCGGTGAATCAATCAGGGACATTAAGTTGTATAGGGTGCTTTTTTTACCATTATGCAAAACAGACATTTGCTATTTTCATTTACCATAAATGCTGTGCACATCCACTAAACTGAAAATCTGTTCTTGAGTGACATACCTTTAAAAATGTGCTCTTTCGGCCAGCCTGGAAATTTAGCCTTGACCTCATTGATCGAATCAATCAGAATCTGTGTTGCCTGTCTGACATGCTGCTCGCTGTTCCACTCTCCAACAGGTGTGTGGTGTCGCTTGTCAATCTTGTCAAACACAAAATATTTTTCTTGATTTTAATTCTTTCTGCGCAAGCGCATGTTGGTTATTATGCATCAAATCTAAACTTCATAGCTCGTGAATCACGATAAACACTATATTAAGTTAATGTCAAACACAATTTTTGGGAATGTACGAAAAAAAATACACACTAAAATGTAAAAGGAAATGAAGATTCATAATTTTCAAAAGAAGACCTGTGACCTCCTGCTCCAAACACTCCTCATTGTGTGCCACACCCACCTCGTTACCTCCTGTTCTTACCTGATTATGGTCACCTGTTGCTCGTTTAGTCTAGCTTGTCTTTTGTATTTAGTCAGTGTCTCTGTCAGTAGTCCCTTGTTCAGTCATTGAAGTGTGTCTGTGAGAGTTTCCTGTCTGTTCCTACAAATTAAACCCCTGTGTTGCCCTCAATCCGATGACTCCTGCCTTCTTGTTCATGCGACCCTCTCACAATGTTACAAGACCCATGTACAGCAAATATTTAAATTTAATGTATTTCATGTTTTTTTTTTACTTTCATCTATAAAAGAAAGTTGAGACCGGCAGCTATGTTTCCATATTACTTCAGGCTAGACTGTTGCTGTCAGCTCAACTTGTAAGCTGAAATATGTGCTGAAACGTTGACTTCGGAGGTTCACCCCCACCTGCATCAGTCCGAATCCGTTTCCATAGTCACCCCATCCATTAGTTAATGCAGCCCCGGCTCGAGACTCGCGGGAAATGATGCCACAGATGACAGCCGAGTCCATCTTCAGCTCACTTCCCACCTTCTTAATCAGTGCCTTGTAGTTATTCATCCTGGTTGAGTCATTCTTGGCTAGCTGGTTGGAAGCCTCCACACCTTTCATAAAAATACAGTTTTTAAAAAACAATTTTCTTTTCATTTTGTCATATGGCATATCGTACACAACACACAAACCAGACTTATTACTTATTATTAAGTTATTAATGCATTCCATCCGTCCATCCATCCATAAACCCCCTGACCTCGCGTGTCCTATGCAGGGTCGCAGGGGTCCAGAGCTTATCCTGAAAACTACAAGCACATTTCAGGGAATAATCTAGGATGGGGTGAAAACCCATTGCAGGATACACTGACACACAAACACAGGGCTGGTCAATCTTATAGGCAACAATGACGGCCGGCAACTTCTGTTTTAAATTGTCAGACGCCTAGGCATTATTTCCTCTATCCGAATGCAGAATCTCAAAAAGCCTATGCGTCATGTAAAAGACTTACCGAGTTAACGGTCTATTAATGGTTAACCTCGCCGTTCTCTGCCGATGTAATTCAATGGCGCAATTTCCTTTGCTGGCTTGCGAAGTTATTGCTGCTGCCAGTGTTCTGGGCAATTTCGTTTCCCTATGATTCCCCTTTCTATCAGGAAATAATGTTTCCCCTAATATTAAAGCAAAGCAGTATGTAAAATGTCTGAAAATCACTCAGGTACATTATTACATGTGAATAATAATATTAGTCTTATAAGCAATACTATACCGTTTTCATCAAGAAATATCTCTATCCACCAAATTAAATAGTTTCATATATAATCTGTAAAAACAAAAAACATCGAAAAGGCATGCGATGTCATTCTTTACCTCAAGAGCTTCGTAAAAAGACATGAAAACAACAGCGAAACCGTGTAAAAATCAGCGTGCGACAGTGTAAACAGGGAAACTGAATTGCCCGGAACACGTACGTACCTGGCCTGAGAACGGCGCATCTTCTGACCCATATTTTACAATCAAACATAAGACTAATCTGATGGCGTTCCTATTAAACAACGTTCTCAACGTGCTTTGTCTTTAGTCAACTATTAGTCAAACTGTCAAATGTGCAGCAAGAATGTAATAATTCCTTATCCAATAAACTGAATGCTTGCAACGCAGAATCACGGGTAATTTTAGGCCATGTGAATGAAAGTTATAGATTTGCGTCCAGGCAAGCCAAAAAAGTGATGCGGCTTTTTTTCATTATTTATATTCATTATTTGACTCCTTGTGTACTGGTATCATAAAATCTTATATAAAATAGAAAAAATAAAGAACTATGAACCACAGATATTCAGTTAAAGTATTACTTATTTGGTCTCTTGAATAAACATTGACACTTAAGCTCTCTTCCTATTAAAGCCTAAATCAGCGACAACAGTAGACATGTCGTGAAAAGCCTCATACAGCGCCATTTTTAATGGGAAAGACATTTTGGTTACAGTTCGATTTTTTTGTGTAAATAATGAAAATATTTGCCAATAATGAATTTTTTTAGCGGCGGCTGTCAAGACATGCGGGCGATGGACGCAAATCTATCACTCATTCCCATGGCCTTACATTTCTAAGGCATAAAAGTAGTGTTTGTTGTGAGTATAAAAGATATACATACCATATCCCGTGGGCCTTACAGTCACTCCCCTAAGTATAGTTATCGTATTTTCTGTATACATACCATGAACAGTAAGTTTGTCTTGTTTAGCTGTCTTATCTGATGCGCCTGTGGTGTCAATCTTCATAACATCGCCGTAAATGCAAGCTAAATGGAAAATAACAGAAAGAGAAAACATTACTTTCGGTTTTCAATGATGATGGGGGGAGCACGCCAGCACGGCTCCCCTTTCGCCGCCACTTTCACGTTCCTAGTGCCCCTTTTCGAGTAGCGACGGTCATCCAAGGGGCACCTCCGTCCGCGCGCTTCTGCCCCTCAAAAGTCTCTGCATTCTTTCTCAAAGTAATAGCTTATTATAAACATTTACAGTATTGCGTGTGTCGTAATAGCAAAAAGGAGCAACGGAATTACACATAACTTGTATCAAGGAAATAAGAAAATGTACTATATTTAGTTGTATTGTTTTGTCACAGCATGAAGTGAAACGTTTGACAATGCACTGTGCAATACTTACCCATGGTGATAGGAGTCTTTCAGGATTCCTGCTTTGTGCACCAAACTTCTTCAAACTGCACAAACCCTCTCTTTAAATACCGTTGTGGTAATAACATTACGTAACACTGATAAATCACTCCAGCCAATGAGATGATCGTATTCTTTTAGGTTAAACAGGAAAGTAAACAGCCAACAGGTCTGTTTGCATTTTCCCGGCCGCTATAGGTTGTTCCCGTAACAACTAACAAGTGTTTTTTTCTTCCTTACAGTTAAATTAGGAATCTGGCACAATAACGAAAGGTTCAGCATATACAGGAATCTTTTTTAAACAAAAATATAAGCAAGTATTGTTGTAATTGACACGCTTTTAACTGAAGGTTAAATGTAGAGACATATCCATCCATTTTCTGAAACGCTTTATCCCAACTGGGGTCGCGGACGGACCGGAGCCTATCACGGGAACTGTGGGCGCAGGCGGGAACCGACCCCGGGCTATTTAAAATATTTATATATTTTTTTACACTAAGATTTAAAAAAAACAAAGGTATCAACTTACATGCTGATCTTTTCTTAACAAAACCATCATTGGGTTCATGTAGGCTATTGCATACAAATTCATAAAGTGTATAGTAATACCAGTAGGCCTATAACTACATTAGGGCACAGACAAAATTGCCATCTAGCATTCAATAAACACATCGTTACAGTATATTTATTTTTTTATTTTTACGGAAATCATGCTACACTGATTGCACAATACATTCAACGTTGTAACGACAGGGCAGCAGGTGCTCGATTGGAGAGGGGCACCCTCTCAGTAAACGTGGGGTACTTTCAATCATTCGGGCAAGGCAGCAGGTGCTCGACCAGGGAGCGGCGCCCCCATCAGTAAATGTGGGGTACTTTAAATCATTTTG
>JAABNY020000037.1:4727742-4751974 GCA_015164015.2 Brevimyrus niger
TGGACAGCCTGTCTTAATGCCATTTGGGCTTTGCTTGTAAAGAGAAACTGCAGTGATGTGGACAGCCTGGCTTAATGCCATTTGGGCTCTGCTTGTAAAGAGAAACTGCAGTGATGTGGACAGCCTGTCTTAATGCCATTTGGGCTTTGCTTGTAAAGAGAAACTGCAGTTATGTGGACAGCCTGTCTTAATGCCATTTGGGCTTTGCTTGTAAAGAGAAACTGCAGTGATGTGGACAGCCTGGCTTAATGTCATTTGGGCTCTGCTTGTAAAGAGAAACTGCAGTGATGTGGATAGCCTGGCTTAATGCTATTTTTTGGCTCTGCTTGTAAAGAGAAACTATAGTGATGTCGTTCCAGAGGAAAAGGTTCAGGATGGAGGTATAGATGTTTAGGTGAAATGTTTTATTTCACTTCATACAGTACGTTATGGGACAGGTACACGATTCAAGAAACTATTTGCTTGCCTCTAATTGAAATGATGAATGTTTTATTTTCAGTCTGGGAACTTTGTTAGTGTTTTTTTTCCTTTATATAGTCACACCATTCTGTGTCAGCTGTCAGGGATGTTTCATGATGGCTTGAAGCTGCGACAGTTCGGCGAACGGTAATTATACCACACAGCGTGCTGGGCCAAATTAACTTAACTGTTTTATAGTTTGTCTCATATTTAAGAAATAAATATAAGGCAGAATTTTCAGTAGCCGTATGACATATTATGTGATTGATTTCCTTTTCCCAAATGATGCAAGCGGCTCTTCATTTAGAACCAGCAATGCAATGCCGTTTTATCAGTTTATGAAATTGTTAATTGATTCATTCATGAAAAAATGTACTTTCTACATATTTGGAGTGAGGGTAGTGAAATAAGCACTGCCATTTAGTACTGGATAAGTGGTTATAGAAGATGGATGATGGATGGATGGATGGTAAATATGATGAAATATGGATTAGTGGTACCATGCTTTGTTTTGCACCTGCCCATATATGTCAGTTTTTATTTACCTTAATGGTGAAACCAATGTTATAGAGTAATCTTTGATGTGAAGTGGTTTATGATGTGATAAAATGAGTATGGAGTCACCTTTCTGATCCTCCAGAAAAGAACATTATCAACCACATTGTGAATCATAAGAGTTACTCATAAAAAGAAGTAACACCGTGGACACTTTTTACCATACAACATTTTATGCTAAGAGAACATTATGTAAACTGCACGTTAGCAGAGTTAAACATGAAATATGAGAGGAATATTCAAGTTAATAACTGACTGGGGAATGGGCTGCTTATAGTTATTTGATGGTTTCTTTTGATAGATAAACGAATGTTGGTTGGACACAATAAACCCACAATGCCAAAATGATAGCTGAGGTGATACTGGGTGATTTACGGTAACATTACATTTCAGCTCACACCGCCCGCGTGCTGAAATATGAAGATTACTTTCAAACCCGGCAGAATTCTTGGAGCAAAATGAATAGATCCCGATTCTTTTTGTTTTCCTTTCATGCCATTTGCTGCCAATAGCTCCTCTCGGGACAGAATGAGCTCTCCTGATCAGATGAAATCAGGCTTGACAGCTTTGCTGTCCCACTGGGCACACAGAGGTGCCATATGTGGCTGACTGAAAAGGTTCGCCGTCGTTACTCTACCTCAGCAGCCTGGATCAAAGTCTCAGCATGAGGCTCAATCTCCTCAGAAGAGATAATAAACAGAAAGATGCGTTCATTTGCAAGCTGAACCGAGTAAACATAATTACTGCTGCAGTGCATTGCTTTCTTCCATGCATTTATTCCATTTAATTTCTGATCCAAGAAGAGACAAAGAACATATATAAGGACATATATAAATCTAAGTCTATAGTGAAAGTAATGACGTAGCACCTTTTTTAAAATGTACTGGTGACAAGTCAAGTTACAGGCAATTGAGATTCTTCTGTGTTTTACGTGACGATATTCAAAAGCATCAGCAGAGCTTTTATAGGTGAGTTCCGCGCTTGGCGGCAAGCCGTCTGACGGTGGGAATTTGGGCACGTTGAAACCAGATTTCTGTTAATATACCTCCGCTCTACATTTCCAATCATTTCTGAATGCGCACTCACGCGTAAAAAACGTTTCACCAACTTATTTTGTAGCATTTTGAAATTCAGAAAAAAAGAAAAGTTTTTAGACTGTGGAAAGTGAAATGACCTTCACTGAGTAACTTTGTAAAATAAATTTATGGCAAATAACAGCTGCCATCTGCTCCCAACACCTAGTAATGTCTGTTGGATCCAGAAATTGGAACCGTTTCTCACATCAGCATGTGACTTTAGTCCAGCTGCTTTCGGTATCAGGGCCCACACTCCTGCCATGCTCCTATCAGCGAGACTTCAGTGCTCAACACAGGAAAACCCTCAGTATTTTAGGAATGGCTATTATTTTTGCCCCATAGCATGCAGCTAGAAGAGAACTGCGTTCAGCATTGCATGCAATGGGAATTTTAATTACACTGATCATGCCGCCCCTTAAATTCCTACTGTATATAGCTTGTTTAAGGAAAGCGCAAGTTGTTTATCTACGGTATAACAAAAACTATGACTTGACAAAGAAAGAATTATCAGATTCATCAAGAGCATATAATCATACAACATACATAACATACAAGGCTGGTTTCAAGCTTAGTTGTTTGTTGAATAATAAATCTGTTAGGATGAAAAATCTAGTCCTCAAACTCCAGCATTTCCCCAAAGCCACAATGTATATTTTTTAAGCATCCACCATATGTGCATGAATGCATTGTTTTGATGCTTTATTCCATGATGTATTGTTTTGTTGTAATACAGTTATTATTGTATTGTTGTGTTGTTTACTTTTAGGAAAATACCGAATTTTTATGAAGAAAATGCTGGAAAGGGATCAAATTAGATGAGGATGTGCCTGAAATGGCACCTGCTGCTTTGAGCTCACTCCGCAGGATTGCTTTGGGTAAGGTATGCTTGAAGTTTAAGGAGCATTTGTGTGAGCCAGCAGGAGGGACAGCAAATGCACAGGGTTCAGTCTCACTAAACTGAAATAGCACTGGGCCTTAAGAAATTACAGTTAATGAAGCTCAGTTGATTCCAGTTTATTAATAATGTACAGTACATCAAGCAACAAATCTCAACAAGACAGGTTAGGTGTACTAACTTCACACCTCTTGAATATTTACAACATTCTATTTCGATTCTATTCGATCGTCCCCGGCTTATTCAATTCTGCTGTCGGCTATGTCTGATGATAACTCAGCATTCGTCATCCTTGTCCACCTAATCATCCACATCAATAAACCAGAGGGCGATGACCTCGTCACCCTCCTGATCTCATTCTGTCTGACCCGGTTTTGCACTTCTCCCATTAACTGGGCTGAGCTGCCTCTCTAGCACTTGCTTTTGTGTTTCCTCTGTCCTTCGGTTGACTTGATGCTAATAGAGCTTCTGTCCTTATATCACACCTTGACACCCACCCCCCGGCTCACCATCTGGGAATAACAAACAATGCACAGTATTGATGCGAGGAAACGGTGGAGAACCAAACACCCTATGGATCTGGCTGAGTACTTTTAACTATAACTTACACAATAACACAATACAATAACTTTTATATTCTTTCTCCGATGCTAAAACTATCTACTCCCATGGTAAGATGCCGCCACCCCAGACACACACAATCTGTGTTTCAGTTTCAACACCCTCCTGAACCCTCCTGTTCACCGTTACCCTGATTTTTCTTCATTATTCCATTAGAAGATGGCAGCTATTGGCTGCCAGTTCTCGGTCCCCATGGTTCATATACAATCCCGCTCGGTGTACAATCTATCATTCCCCTCATTCACCCCCTCACCAACTCCAATGTCTCCAAGCTTCTTGCCAGCAGACCCACTACCTGTGGACCATAATCCCTCTCATCTTCCCCTAACCATCTGTCCTATCCTTACTCCTGCACTCACTAATTTGATCAAGAAATCAATTACAACTAGTATATTCCATACTACATTTAAACCAGCTTGTGTAACCTACACAAACCTACACTTGACCCATCACTAATTGAAAACTACCGACTAATCTCTTTCCTCTCAATCCAATATAAAACTTATGAATATGTTTTATTCAGTTACTTTCTCATGTGGAACAACATCTGGACCCTCTCCAATCTGATTTCAGAGTTAGGCACTCAACTGAAACCGCCGTCTTGACTATTGTGGATGCCCCGACATCTGCAGGAGCTGCGTATCAATCTGTCTTGATCCTACTAGACCTTATGGCAGCCTTCAAGTCAGTGAAGCACCAGATCACTCTGGCAACCCTCTGTTAAATTATTTTTTTTATTACAAGAACTGCCGTGAGATGTTTCTATTCTAACATATTAGGCAGATCATTCCAAATGTCTTGAGATGCAGAGGTGTCCAAATTCATGAGGTGAGAGATATTAGGTGTCCCCCATGGCTCAGTTCTTGCCCCCCCCCCTTTCTCGCTATACATAACCTCTCTAGGATTGATTATCCTGACATGGCTTCTGCTATCACTTTTCGAGAAACTCCCATACGCAGTAAACTCACGTTACTTGTCAACACAACTGGTGGTCAAAGCAATGATTTTCCATTTCATTAGATTGTGGTACGATACCATTGTCCTTTTGGGTATGCTCTAGTTTTGTGACAATGTGTCTTTAAATGAGTACTGCATACCTGACATAAATGTAGCCTGATGTGTATATACTATACTGGCATTCAGGTATGACTGGTAAAGAGGTGTGGACTGGCAAAACACAGACTGAACATGTCAGAATGTATAAACAAGGGACAGGTGGAACTCATTATGATCCACACACTTCCTATTTCAAAGAATAATGATCGGTTTTGCCTCATTGCCTCATTCTGGAGCTTACAAACTTCTGCTCTAATCTTGTGGCTGTTAGCATAAATATTTATCAGGGTCTGTCATGCAAGTGGTGTCCTATGGCTATGATCTGTCTGAAATGTCCAAGGCAAGGAACCAGGATTAGGGACAGACATGCTGGGCAAAGTCAGGCTGTGCCCACATAGACATTTTTTTCTTTCAGTTATACACTGCGGAGCCGCAGTGCCATTGAAGCTAATGCTACTTCCTATTAAAGGATGAGATGATGATACACTGTGGTGCCACACTGTGATGGTGCAGTGTGATGATATACTGTGATGACACACTGCAGTGCCATTGTAGCTAATGCTATCTCATTTTAAAGGATTAGATGTGGTGATACACTGTTATAACACTGTTATAGATGTGGTGATAACTGTGGTGATACACTGTTATAACACACTGTGATGACACAGTGATGATACGCTGAAATGGTGCACTGTAACGATACACTATGATGGTACAGTACATGTTGATGATATACTGTGATGGTACACTGATGACACACTGTGATATACTGTGATGACACACTGCAAAGTTGCAGTGCCATTGTAGCTAATGCTATCTCCTTTTAAAGAATGAACAGCAGCTACAGCAGCTGTCGTCCACCTCTGCTGGCCTTCTGTCTCCTCAGTGCTGCCCTCATTTATCTGGAAAGAGTCCAGATGACGTCCTGCCAATTCTTATTCATATCTGTGGATGTTGACTGTACACTTAAATTCTCTACAATGCTTTTATTTTTTATGTATTACTCAGTTTTGCTTCTTGATGTAACATATTTTCTAAAACATTATCTAGGTGGAATGCTGCTTCCTTTAGAAAGATGCAGCTTGTTATAATGAAACAATAAATCTTACAATAATGCTTATTAATTTAATAAATATCCTCCTTCAATAAAATTTTTTCATGCATAATGCAGTAGAAGATGTTACTGAATAATGTGCAGGTGTTATTATGTGTATTATTATTATTATTGTTGTTGTTGTTTTATTATTATGCAAGCTTTTGAAACCCTGCACACCCCTTATTAACATAATGCTTATTACATTCTGCCAGTGCACGACCCTCTGTTGATCGGGCATCTCATCAAGGGTGTATCCCAGGCTTGTGTCCCGCGGTGCCTGGGATAGGCTCCAGTCTACCTGCCCCCACCACAACCTTGACCAGGACCAGCAGTCAGAAGATAGGAGGATGGACAGAGGATACCTGTTTTATAACTGAATCATTATACATGTAGGATACTTTGCTGTTCCCCACAGCAAATTCATTACCTCAGACTGTTCTGTAATTGTGCTCCAGCTTTATTTCACAATCATTGGACAAGCTGTTAAGGTATATTACTCCTGTCCTTTTGATCTTCCTACAATTACATTTCAAAACTATTTGCCATATTCCATTTGTTAAAATATTGATTTTAGTCATACATGCCGCTAAGTAGTTTCTCTGCTTCTCATTTTTGCAGGTTGGAGCCAGATTAAAGAGAAAAAGAGACGTTGGCTGACAGCCGTGTCTCAGGTATTTCCGTGAGGTGTTTTTTGTAGTGACAGTGGGTGTACTGCTCTGCCAGGGGGTGCGACACTGTTCTGTAAAAGTGCCAGTGTTTCCCACCAGGAACATGGGGGAGGGCGGCAAATACAGCAGAGAAGGGCATCTGCTGCAAGGCAGCTGTTGGGAGCATAGCTAGACAGACAGACAGACAGACAGATAGAGACAGACAGACAGACAGACAGACAGACAGACAGACAGATAGATAGATAGATAGATAGATAGATAGATAGATAGATAGATAGATAGATTGATTGATTGATTGATTCAAGGTTGGAACTGAACAGTGATTTCTAATCACACAGGCTCCCTCTGAACTGTGTAAGTGTTTGGTGGATGTATAGATGGGTGGAGTTTAACATGAGGTTGTAAGTTAAACACAGATGCAGTGCCAAAACTGCCCGGTAATTACCAGACTGCAGGTGCCTCAGTGGGTGAGAGAGGAGCCTCACACCGGCAGATCTGCAGGTGTGGAGAATGGGGGCTTTGTCATGTGGAGTTTGCTACCCAAACACAGGGTCACGGTGGCAGCCCTGCGGGCCCCAGGTCGTTTTTATAATAAATCTGTTTTTGTGTGTGTTTCTGCATTTTTATTCATTTCATAAACATTTTTAATGGACTATATTCTTTAAAGCAGAGTACACCCTCCACTAACCCTGCTCAGAGTAAGTGGGTGAGAGATATATGGGGAGTCATGTACAAATATAAGACACAGTTATGTATGTAAAATGGTAAAAACGGGGCGGGGGCATGAATGTGTTTGCAATTCAGTTTTATTCAAGTGATACAGATATACAGTGAATGCAGTGATCTTGATTCATTTTGATCATAACATATAGTGGATTAGACACTTCATTTTACCTGGGAGCAAATTAAGATTGAATAAAGTAGATTAAATAATAACAAATAGATTCCTGTTTACAAGAACAAGCCTCTAATCGTCTCAGTCTTGTGAGGATTGTTCCCCATCCTGTCTGCTGGCCAAACTATTATTTCTATGTTTAGCTCTATCCATCATCCCTAGTGTGTTCCCCTGCTCCCTGGGCTGCTGTGTGGCTGAAAACTGTGCATGAAGTATAATAAATTCATCAAGCAAGAGAAGGGGCTTATGACTTCAATGATTATGGCATCAAGCAAAATGTGGAACACAAACTTTCATTTACATTGTGAACCTAAATAAAACTTTGAAAATGAAAGTAAGGTGGTAATCTGTGTCAAACTTTATTCACTTCCACTTTGGCAACCATAGGATGTCTCTGCAAACTACGACAATGATACATAAAACACATTTCGAGTTATTGTTTTACAGGAATCAAATATCAAAACTGCCCTGATTTTTGCTATCAGTGTACAGGAAAACAGCTTAGAAGCACTGAAACAGGAGTTCTAAAGCACTGGAGAAACTTTCCAATAAGCATGATATGTCTCTAAATTTAGTAAGTTTTGGTTCCTCACTCATACAATGCTGCCGTAAAGCTTGTAAATGATCTGCCCAATGGTGTTTGAATTATCGGCTTACATCTGTGGCAGTGGTGGAGACAGGTACAGTGCTCAAATATACATAGACCTGATAAGTGATGATTGTAATCTTACTCTGAATTGCATATGTATATATCCAAATATATATTGTGTCAATACTCCAAGGGGAGTGTACTCATATTAGTGAGAATGCACCAAATGTATTGTGATTGGTGTATTCTACAAACCTCCAAAAATGCATTGCTCATTATGGTTCTTATTTGCATCACTTCATTGGTTCCACCTGTATTTGTACAAAATGAAAAAAATGTTCTTGATTCTCAGTACGGTTAGTGTGGAAGTGTTTCTTTAGCTATTGTGCACACAGGAAGCAGCAGCCTGTGGGAGTTTTCTCTGCATCAATAGTTGCTTTCCTCTGAGTCTTGAATGGTGGCCAGCCACTTAGCTCAACAGAACAGTAGGGAGCAGAGAAGTCATTACTTTTATTGACAAGCTGCAGTTTCCTCACAGACACATGATGAATAATGATTTATTTTGCAGCTACAGATGGCTGGAACACAGGTTGTTTTAGTGTCAAATAAAAACGCTTGATTTATTTCAAGGTCCATAATATAACATGAAAGAGCTATTGCATAGAATATGGGCTTGTGGCTTTCTGCTTGTTTTGTGTGTAATGTAGTCATTATCCTGGACAATGCAATTACACTGTTACACGACAACATGCTCACTTTTAAACAGACACAAATTTCATCTCAGTTAAGCTTTCTGTTTGTTTTGTGAACCATGCATGTTTTAACTCCATTTGCTTCAATACAAGTCTCTACCTATATAGTATACTGAGATGTAAGGTTTTCACATATATAGTATCCAACACTCAACACTAAGTCACTTTGCATAAAAAAGACTCTTCTTAGTAGTTTACTGAAGACTTAATCAGCCTTGACAATGTAAATGCCTCAGGCCTGGGGCTGCCTACTGGGCAGACTGGGCAGAAAGATCAGGAAGTAGCCAGGGGACAGGAACCAAGAATCCAACCAGGAGGGACTGGCAAACTGAGCCAGCAGACAGGAACCAGCAAAAAAGGAAATGGGAAATCAGAAGCAGCAGGTGAGAGGACTAGGAACTGGGAGAATGAGCTTTATAGAACGGAACCACTTCCAGGAAAACAGCTAAGGAGGAGGACTGAACCCAGAGGCCTAAAGCACTGGAGAAACCTTCCGATAAGCAGCAAATACCACGAGCTGCAGAAGGGGGGCTACAAGATTGAACTGCATGCAGGGTGTACTGCTCTGCCCATACAGCTCCTGCACACAGGACTATTAAGTCATCATTCCGAGATCATGGGCACCACCTTCTTTGGAGCTGCTAGGACAGCAGCACATACAGTGAGCTGATCACAAGACTCAAACAATAAATATCATACCATTTTGAATGAATGTAGATTTGCTAATACAATAAAGCACCCAACTGCTTTTCATGCCCCACAGGCTGATGCTTGCTGTGCTTACAATAGTGCCTATGAAGAATAGCACTGAGAATCTAGAAGCTACTGCTTATCATACCAAGGAGCTCCAACCCAATACACGGATGCATGGCTTAGAATAATGGTCAAAAATCCTGAGCAATTAAAAGGCTAAAATTGTCTGGTGGGTAATCCTATGCCCTATTTCCTACATGTGGATGGGTTTACTTTTGAAGAAAGTCAAAAGATGCCTTTAACCAACAATCCATCCATCCATCCATCCATCCATCCATCCATTCATCCATCCATCCATCCATCCATCCACTTTCTGTATCATTCACTTGTCGTATTCAGGGTTGTGGAGGGTTCGGAGCCTATCCTGGAGACTTCAGGCGCAAGGGAACAACCCAGGATGGGGCGCTAACCCATCGCAGACTTTAGTCCGAAATTTAGGAGGGATGCAGTTTAATGAACAGCAAGATGAACACAAATGATACACATTTACTAACCAGTCACCAGATCCAAAAATCTTTGGACATTTATGAGAAAAATCCAGAGCTCAGACTGCAAAGTAAAATTCCACCTGCGGCTTTTCTCAGAGAAGCTGAGGATGTTCATCTGAAAGCTGTTCAGTATTTCATTACACATACTCCATGACTAGCATGACAACATTTTAAGAAGGACTTTTGTTGTTGCTCTATAGGTTGTTGATATCATTTTTGGCTTACGGCAGTAAACCAGGATGCTAGGAAAAGACCATAGAAATATACAGAGAACAAAAAACAAACAAATACAAAGAACATAATGTATAATTTTACCTCCCTGTCCCTCCCTGTAACTCTTATTAAATCATGAATGACTCAATGTCTGCCTGTCCTACTTTACCAGAGTAAGGGCATTTTACTTATTCATTTTCTTATATATTTTCTTCAGGCTGACCAAATGAATTGTCAACCATGAAGGTACATTATGGTGTGAGAATGCAGAGCGGTCTCACACATTAGGATAGATAATACCAACTGACTACACTACCTTCTCATCTCTGTGCCCCGAGATCATTACTGATTCCAATTGATCAATTCCCTGTTGTTCCTCCTTTGTGGTGCAGACACAGTAAAGCATTAAAGTTTTTTCCCCCCCTTTTAATTTCATTACTCACAAGCTGTTTCACTTCTTCCTAGACATTACAGCATTTCACAAGCACAATAAACCAAAGAGTTTACGGTGTTTCAAAACTATACGTGAGAATTTAAGAGCTTAAAAAGGTCCAGACATTTATTAGCATTAGTAATTATGCTTTGGCTTGCTGCACTTCAAATAATGATTTAGGTTTCAAGTCTTCAAGTTCATGTGTGGGAATTTACAGAAGAACAATAAGTGAAAATAAACATTTTTCATCTACACCAATCCGAAGAGCATTATGTGAAATATCCTTGATACATATACATATACATATAAACCAAAAAAAAAAAAAACATACTCAACTGCATGAATATGTGTAAACTGATGCACAAATTCAATTACGGTTTCAGCTATTTAATCCTATTTTTAATTAAATTTGCTATATCCCTCAACCTTATTATATGTTTGTTTGCCTCATTTCTTAGATCATGTTCACAGAGTAAAATATCTCACTAATATGCATAATACTTGCTTGTTAATGCAAACGTCCTGTTTCTGCAGCCAGCAAAGCATGTGGTTGTAGGTGGATATATGCAGCACACTGACAGGGCTGAAGGCCTAGCTACTCTTTGGCTAAGATGCACATTCTAAGTGAGACTCATTGTGGTGAGACTGGTGGTGCCCAAGGTGGCGATTTCAGAATTTCAGAAGCAGCCACCTTCCTGCGATTTTGACTTGTCAAAGCTCACATACAGACTGCCAGCTTAAAAATAACGTGTTGCTACAACAGAAAAGTTTGAAGTTAGCCTCCAGCGCATCTGTAGACCATGAAGCCGTCCTGCAGAAAAATAGTGGGTCCGGCGTGGTGGTAACTCGGTGTATCTAATAAAATTGCCGCTGAGTGTATTTATAATTTCCCTATTTATAAGACAGTCTTAGAGATATGAGAAAAATACTACAATGTGAGCTACTATATCACAGCAAGTAGGTCCTGGGTTCGGTCCTGGGTCCTTTCTGTGTGGAGTTTACACGCTCTCCCTGTTTTACCTGGGGGCTCCGGTTTCCTCCCATGGTCCAAAAGCATGCAGGGCAGATTGATTGGTGAATCTAAATTGGCCCTGTAGTTGTGTGCGTGTGCGTCTGAGTGTGTAAGTGCGTGCGCCCTGTAGTGTGTTGGCTCCTGCCCGGGGTTGGTTCCCGCCCACGCCCATTGTTCCTGGGATGGGCTCCGATCCCCCCACGACCCCAGCTGGGATTAAGCAGTTTCAGGAAATGGACGGACGGATGGATGGATGAGGTACTATATTCATATTTTTTTGTAATTTGTGACATCACATCATTCAGTAAAATCAAATAATGTACATCAGTGTTTTGTCTTGGCAACATAACCATAATATTCTCTTCATAATCAAAACATTGCATTAATATTCTAACCAATAATACTTGTTAAATAATTAAGTAGGATTTACACTGTATTTTTTTGGCCAAGGACTTGAAGTCACATGATCAGCATCATGAACAGCTGTGGAGTCGCAGCGCCCCAGAATCAGCAGAACGTTCGATTTGTTAAGTATAAGATGATGACTCTATTATCCATAGACATTAACACAGGAAGTTGCACTGGATTTGTATAACTTATGTTGAAAGTTGTATGACAAAACAGGTGCAGAGAGTGACAGAGTCGTTCATCCCTTTTACCTGTTCAGGGTAATAGCAGAATCTGCCAGTCCTTGCCTAGAATTTTCCCTTGGTGCTAAACGGTAGCCTTCTGCCATATAATGATGTGCATATAAAAGAGCATCTAAATCACATATTAACAACAAATGATGGCTAATTTTTCACCGACCTTAAAAAATCCCATGGAAAATTCTTATTTGGTTTAGCTGAGCTTGTAAACTGCACATAATTCAATATTAGTTGCATCCCTGTGCAACTGGAATATACTTAATGCTGGTTTGTGTATCATATTGGTTTACGCTAATAATTTACTTGTAAATTATGATGTATAGTATTTATATAGCCAATAGTCTGGATTGTCTGTGGCTATTGTTTCCCCATCCTTACAATGTAGAGACTTGAAATATACAACTTATCTGAAAATGGGCATGTAGATTCCTCAGCCTTGCTTGTGTTCCTTCATTGTGTTTTCTGTGCGGAATGTTCCTGTTGGAGGGATTATGGGAGCTGCACTCTTGGCTGGTGCCTTCTCTGTATGGAATTCTCACAGCGTCATAGTACATAGGCAGACGGCAGCAGGCACAGAGGTGATTCCTTAGCTGTGGAAATATTTGATTTAAAAATCCCACAAAATAAAAACAGCGACATGAACAAGGAATTTAGGTTCCATAAAGAACCATAGTCACAGGATTTTTTTAGCTATAAGAAAATATGCTAAACCTTTTTGTTTTATGTGGAACCTTGTTTCTAATATTACATTGCACCTAGTTTTCCATTCAAAACAGTCACAATTCATTGTTGTGCATGGACACTGACCCAAGCTGACCCCAATTCATCTGACAACTAGCTTGGCCTCTGCTCCTAACAATTCAGATCACATCCCACTGTAAGGAATCCACTTGCAGAGTCTCCGCAGTTTCAGTAAAATGGTGGTTCTTCACCCCCCTTTATACCCCAAAAAACCCTTCCCACAAACGTGCTGTGTGTAGGTGTTGTGAGTGAATTTACATATAAAGAGTGACCCCCCCCTGGAGTGTGAGGAGCCTGAGGCAGGGACAGGACGGGACAGGACAGGACGGAGATTTCCCATGAGAGAAAATGGTAGCTCAGCCACTTCTCTGGCCACTGTCAATTGAATTATCTTCTTTATCACCCTAGTGGTGCTGACTGGAGCCCCCATTCTCTTCCTTGCTTCCCCTTTGATCATTCCCCCCTTGATCATTAATAGCTGTCACTGTCTGTATTCACATGATCACCAAAAACATTGGGGCATCTTTACTACTTTTCCTTACACCACAGACATACAGATCACATCCCATGGACATTCAGATCACATTCCATGGACATTCAGATCACATCCCATGGACATTCAGATGCATTGACATATTGTGACTGGGAAGGCTGCTGCTTCCAGCTCAGCTGTCTTTAATGGCGGTATGCAGTAGCCCTAGCAATGTTATGTTCATTTTCTGATGTAAAGACCCATTCACAGATGAAAAGAGCGCCAACTGGTTATTAACAGATGATGCATTCCACACAAACACACCTACTTCTGTGTTTCATTCCACTTTAGGTGCTGTGATGACTGTGGCAACACTGTAGTCTTATCCTTTCCCAGACTGGAATTCCAGTGTGACCTGTGTTTGCTGAATTTGCATGTTCACCCCATAGTATGTGCATTTCCTTCTGTCGACTGTAGACATGCAATTACTATCAATCAGGGGACCCCAAAGTGGGGGTTGTGACCCTTGGAATGGTGAAGAGACTTGAGCAGGGGTTGCAAAATGATTTATAGTGTATGTTTATAAAAATATTATCATATCAAGAAATTACATTTTCCAAAGGGGACTCCTCCAACAATTGCAGGTCTCTGGCATTTTTGAGTTGTGGGTTTGGGAAGCCAAATCCTAAATGGTGTCTCTGAAATGCCCAAACTGAATGTACCTAGTGTTGGACTTAACATCCCATCCATGTTGTACCTAGTGTGGGATCCTATGCTGCTTGGGACAGGGTCCAGAACCTACCTCGGATGCTTGGGTTAGGCCTGTTTCAACTAGCAAATAAGGAATCCTTCATTTCCAAGCCCCAAAAGACGCACATTTACATTTGCGGTTCGAAATGTAGACAAAAGGTATTCTTGGTGGTGCTTTGCAATATCAGTTACAGCAATTACTATAGTCCTGAGAAAAGAGGGTGTTATGGTTGTGAAACTGTACAATGAAATAATACATTTGTTTTTGTGATCTGATAACTACAGTAGTTGCTATGCAGACATTGTGAAAATTAAGGGGGCCATGTCACTAAAACCCTACTTCTTACCTGTTTTGTGCTACAGGTGATTTCACTTTTTTTCACTAATTGCCCTCCAGTGATAAGTTTGCTATTGTGCACACTGTATAGTCACTGTATTCAGTTTTATTATAATCCCATGATTATAATTGGCCTCACAGTGAAGTGATATAGTTTCCCTAAGGAAATCTTAAGTGCTGTAGTTTTGCCCTGTTTCCTAAAACTGAATACAGTGCCTAAACGAGACTGCATAACAAAACACTACAGACATGAGCCCAATCACTCTTCTGTTATACTGTATTCCCCATTTAAGGGCAGCTGTGGCGATTTGAAAAATTACTTTAACTTTAGTCAGTGTTAAATTCAATAACAGAATGGTGATATGTGCCATTAAAGCTTCTTCAGAACTCTTATTATTTCTTCTGATGTAGGTTTAAAAGAACCAAAATATACGTTTTCACTATATTGCAATAATGATGCTTTTTTTTGTCCTCTAGAAGATGGGTGCCAAAAGTTTTTAGTGCAAATTTTCAGTTCAAGATCTTCATTAGAATTCTGTGGAGATTCCCGAAATGAAAGAAGAAGCGTACAATGTCACCTCTTTGTGCCCTTCTGTCAGGCAACTAGCATGAAACCGGAGGGAGACTTACACTTCAAAAGATTCACAAAGCACACACCTGTTGTCTTCCACACAATAAAAAGAAATATGCGTATTTTAATTCAATTAATATTAATATCTATCATAAAATATATACATTATTAATCTATGCATAAAATCTGATCTAGACCTGAAACAGTCCGACTCATGTAGAGCAGAGGTGAATGGCACTAATATAAATCACGCAGTGTTTTTTCTGAAATGGGGAGATGTATAGGGTGAGTTTACAACTGTGCAAAAAGCAGAAAACAAGTAAAAGCAGGTCACAGCACACCCTGAAAAAGTCACAGGTTCTGTGATTCTAAACATGCCATTTCTACATGACACAGAAGCAAATGTTGGAGAGTACTGGAGTTTGTAACTAGGTGATTTCATATTATTAATTTAAAATATTTATTTAAAAAATACTTAAATACTGAACTCTAAACAAAAATTCCGAAACCCAATACCGATAGTCTTTGATTATTAAAAGTTTATTTATAATAGCAATGCACTAAATTTCTAATCTTCTCATAGAAGTGTTACTCTAATATTATAATGCTATGTTAAGATTGAAAAAATAATAAAACGTTTTTATTTTATGTTTTTTTTTTATTTTTTATAGACCTATGCAAAAACACCACACAAATAACCAACATTCCATTTCAGGGACAAACAAAGTTTAGCTAACTTAATCTATTAAGTTTCTATTTAAAAATATATACTGGCCATAAAATATAATCTTAAAAATATTTTAACAAATATGAATAGCAAGGCAGTTTAGAGATTGGTTTAAAAATAAAGAAATTCTGCTTGCTATTACTTCCCAGCCTAGCTGACTGTGTCAGTACTGATAATAGTCGTCTCAGTGCCCCTGTGCTTCCATGGATACCATTCAGTATGTTCCATTGATATGCCAACAGGAAATCGTGGAGTTCTGGGGCACTGCACAGTAAATGTACCCTCTGTAAGAAACACAAACACCAACTAAATCACTCAGAACTGCAGTTTAATAAGGTCAGTATACTCAGAATTTGTGTGTGTATAATTTCTAAAGATATGATATGCACGACTGTAAAGCAATATAGATGAATCAGTACTTAAATGTATTTTCAGACTCGTTTTAACATTTATTCATTGACTATTGAATAATCATTATTAATTATTGAATAACAGATAAATAAGAGTTCAATGACCAAATATTACATTTAAACAATAACACCATGCATATTTTGGTAAATTAGTTGTATTAGTTATATGTTAATTTGTATAAGTTAATTGATATAAAACATATAAATATTTGCACAACTATGATTTTTTAATGATATTTCAATTAAAAGTACACATATTCAGAGGAAAAGCAAATATGTAATAAATTCTGCCTCGAAGATATATAAATAGCATTTATTTAATTAAATACACAATCAGTGTTTGCCCAAAACTTAAAACCTTAAGACTTACACTATCATATTGCGGCACATTGTTTTATACGGATCCATGAAGCGAAAAAACATCAACAATGTAAAATCAGATTTCCTTAAAAAATACAATGTCAAAATGTGGCATGGTAAGTTTTATAAGGATTCTCTGGAGGAAGGAAAAAAATTTAAAAATAAAAACAGCAAATGCGTAGTGATCCAAAGCTGTCTCCTTATTGTTTATTGTTTTTGCAAGCTTTGTCCACACACATCTTAGCTACACCAATTCCAAGATTAAATACTACAATTTCTATAGGTTTTTAGTATGTACAGAATCATCCTTAAAGTAAATTCTGCTTCAACAATGCATATTCATAAAGATTCAGTTCCAGTATTTTGTGTGCAAAGATTAAGGTCTGCCACTCTGCCTTGGAACATGTTCTGATGCATATTCCTTCAAGATTAAACAGAATTTACAAATCTCTGGTCTGGAAATAAAAATACTCCAGCGTTAAAGACACATATTGAAATAAAAAACCTTTTTATTATTATTTATTATTATTTTTTTCTTAATTCACAATGCTGTTTGTAAATGAAAAATATACTGGCATTTAAAAGCTAATTTTACAAAATATAACAACAACGAGCTTCATCATGATTATCATCCTCATGGTCGTCATCATCACTGTAAGGTTGTCTGGGCAAATTAGATCTAAGCAAAAGCACAAGGACACTGATATGCATTAGGAGAATTTGTATGAACCTAAATCAGGGTAGCCTGGCTAATGAGCAGAATATAAATAATAAATTAGTTTGAACTCCCCTCCCCCCCTAAATCCCAACCAAAGTAAGCAGATTGCTTGATGGATAATTAGTGGTATTTTGCTGCAAAGTATTACCAATATAATGAATGACTGAATAAGTGTTCTGTGAAATTAGCAGCTGCCACACTTAATTCAATAATAATAATAATAATAATAATAATAAATAATAATAATACATATCACTGTCCTCATTGACAGTGCAATCCAGCCAAACGCCGCCAAAACTATTAAAAACATAGCATAGTACCCATAGTGTCCCATTCAAACGAGGCTTCACTCGCTTCATGAAATCCCGCCTGTAGTTAGAAAAAAGCTAAACACATGAAAGCATTAAAACTTTGACTGACCTTCCTGCACTGTATATTAACTTGATAACATTCTAAGGTAAGTTTTATTCACGATGTTGTACTTTAAAAAGGCACCGGCTTATACTAAATGTCTAAGTATACTAATAATGCAGCCATTAATTCCACTTAACACAAAGACCAACTGCACTGCTCTCATGACATACAACACATCAAAACAGGCACGCACACACTGGCATAAGCTACGTCAAGTTCTTAGGCACATCAAGAACGTAGGCCTATGTAAAGAGCGAAAAATAAAATGCAGTATTATTTCGATAACCTACACTGAAATGCTACGAAGTGCCGCGGAATTATTCCAGTCTCTGAGTTCTAAAATATAACTTTTGCAAGAGATAAAAATAACATGCTGCTGCTACCAAGCACTTTCATTTTTAACAGAGAGTAACTATCATTCTTAACAATCACTAATTTACAAAGCTCGAAAAGGAGCTTCTCTTTTGAGGAGTGAGGTACATTCAACAGTTCACAGTTAGAGAGAGAGAGCAATATTTATACTGCGATATAGGGAAAGTAATTACAAATGACTGGTAGTTGTGTATTTCTCCAAAACTTCGAGGTAGTCCGGTACCGTCCTACGTTTCCAGGTTTGCCGGTAGTGTTCGTTATTTGTTTGTTCTGTATATTTCCTTGTACAACTTGTGGACAACTTGTTCTTATTTAAACGGCCTTGCCCGTGGCTCTTATTTGGCTCGTATATAGGTGTAGAAAGTGCTTTCGGCAATGCGTAAAAAGTATACTTCATTTCCCCTGCAGCTGGAAGTTTTTGATCCCTTTCCACGAAATTCTGGTACAGTATCTCCGCATCTCCCGTCCCGTTGGATTGCTTCTTGATAAATCCGGTTGTGCTAATTGTATATGCAGGATTTATCGATTGCTCATCCCTTTTATTATCCAGGTTTCTGAAGCTCACTTCTTTTATGTTTCTGTAGTACGATAATTGATCGCCTTCTTTTTGCAGATAAATTGGGTTCTGACTCATTTGACCCACAGGTGCAGGAAGGTAATTATGAACGTGAGCATTGGATTTATCCGCAGTAGTTTCTGTGTTATACGCACGGTAAGGGACCTGGAAAACGTTCAAGTCAAAATTATTAGCATTTGCTGGCAAATTGTCAACTCCTTTGCGTCTCTTAAGTATCAGTACGAATAACCCCGCACCAAAACAAATGGAAAGAATAAAGACGATTAGTAAACCTAAGATCAGAACAGACAATGGCACTTCTGGTTGCATATCATATATGCTGTCTGTAGTTACGCCCGCAGTGTAATCAGCCGACGAGCTTGTGATAACTTTGGGTGTCCTGGTCCCAATGTCATTTTCTTGGCAAATTTCATCATTTCGCAGTGCCCTAAGAAGCCTTCCCGCTTGCTTAGAAGGAGAGTCGCATGTGATTTCATTTACTACAACGCTGGTGCTGGACAATTCCATCCAGTTTTTAAGTGCTATAATATCACAGGTGCAATCCCATGGGTTTTCGAGAAGGTCGATCTGAATAAATGCGGAAAGCTGGTCCAATACACCCTTAACTGGTAAATGGGAAAAGTGGTTGTTTCTAAGGTTCAGTCGTGTCAGCATTGTCCCACCAAAAACATCATCGGGCAATGACTTCAACAAATTGTTGTTTAAGAATAGCAACTGTAGATTGTGTAAATAGTTGAACGTTTTCGGTAATATATCCTTTATAATATTATATTCCAAGTACAAATACTGTAAACTCTGAAGTCCCTCAAACAAAAATGGAGATAAGCTTTCAATGTAATTACCATTAAGATAAAGTCTGCGTAGGTTAGTTAAGTTTTTAAAGGCTCCGTTCTGAATAACTGCTATTCTATTGTTCCCCAGGTGAAGGAGCTCCAGTGAACCATATTCGGTAAGATCGGTGCTATAAATGGTCTGCAAGTAATTGGAAGTTAAAAGGAGTTTTTTTGGATAGGATGGTTTCGGCTGGAGGTCTGATATATTGTGCAGTTTCCTTTCTTGGCAATTTATGCCTAACCCGCTGTCCGGTTTCTGCGGCGTGCAAGCGCATGCTTTGGGGCATACTATCGGCACTGGAGACCTTGTCTGATAAACCATTATGGGTCCAAATACTTGCATGTCCTTATTGGATTCTGTCATTCTATTCGTCGGTCGATTCTTTATTTTCGGAGGCCGGGACGCCTTTGGTGGCTTTGCCTGCGTGAAGCCCGTGAGTACAGTCGGGAATGGGTCTTGGTATTGGGAATCCGTCGGAGGTTTCATTGCGCGCTGGCCAGAATCTCCAGAGTTTTTTCTGGGGCAAAAATCTTGCCTTATCAGCTGTGTAACGTCCTTTCCGTGAAGTCTAAAAGGTGTCTCGCACACGATGTCGCCCACAAAAACCGAAATGGTATCCAGCCAAGCTTTCAGCGGAATCAGATCGCATGTGCAGTTCCACGGGTTCTCCTCCAGCTGAATCTCCATAATACCTCCGATGTGCTCCAGGACACCTGTAAAGGGAAGTGACTTGAACCGGTTGCCTCTTAGATCCAAATGGGTAAGCAAAACAAAACGAAACACATTGCTCGGAAGAGAAGGCAGCAGGTTGTCATTAAGTATAAGTACTTTTAATTTATTCATTTTACTAAATGCGCCAGCTTCGATCGCGCATATGTAATTGTAATCTGCTTGTAAGTATTCAAGATTTTCTAAACCGGCGAAGGTTTCTTCTTTAATAATTTCCAAGTTGTTATTGTTTAGATGGAGTCTTTTCAAATATTTAAGACCATTGAAAGCCCCGGGTTTTATCTCTTGTAAACCGTTGCTTCCCAAATGAAGACTTGTTACATTGTTATAATTTGCAAACTCATTAGGGTTAAGTCTGGAGAAAGAGTTTCCATTAAGAAAGACTTGACTGATTTTATTTTGCGGTGGCTGATATTGGCTAACTGTTGTAAATCCTTTTTTCTCACAGTTTATGTTTAGCACGTTTTCCCTTTCTTCGCAGAAGCAGCGACTCTTACAGATATCTTTAAAGCTTTTGCGGCTTTCTGTCACCGACAATAAACAAAATACAGTGGAAATACTAAGCAACAGAGCACCGTTAAGCATTTTTACAATGATACTGCTGAAAAGTTCCAACTTAAACGGTTTAAAAATAGTTAAAATTGCGCTCTCCGTCGAAAGAAGCACCTGCAACATCCGAAGTAAGTCTCCATGTCTCACATGAATAGTATTTCTCCAGGTTAGCCTTCTTTCATATCCAGGATCCAAAAAGGGGTATGACACTTGATTTTGGATTCCTTCTTGTAAATCTTTTATTTGTTTATGGATATTTTGATAAAATCCCCCAAAATATGGATAATCGGAGCAAATGTCATCAGTGTTTCAGAAGGAGAGGATACGCGGTAGCAGCACAGTTCGGACCGACCGGCGGAATGACTTTCAAAGTGTCCCTGCTCCCCTTGTTTTTCATGCTGGACTAAATTAGCCACGAAGATGTTCAGAGCATTTCCTGCATTTCTCACGGTAGGGCGAGAGGAACATTGACTTTAAAGTACCCAGGAGGCAAAGTATTCCGATAGAATGTGTCAGCCTTAAATAGCAGTCCGCCGCAGAAGAGAGTTTAATGTCTGCTATGGGATTTTTTTTGGTCGTGTCCACCCACAGTCCGGAATGAGGAGCGACGTCACTGGCAATGACAGGCATGTGCGACGTTGACGTAGCTTGCTGTAAAGTATAAGAAAATAATAATAAAAAAAATTGTAAAAGAAAAATATACAAAAAATTATGTTTTGTCTATGCAGCTTTTTTAAAAAGGTATTTTACACATACATACTGTACATGTATATAAAAATAATATAATCCACAAAAAATCATTGTACCAATCTAATCATCACTGTATGCAACAGTACACATTTTAAAATCTAATTTGTGTTTTTATTTAGAGTGCACTATACAGGATATAACAAATCCTGTAGGTATGTATAAGTATGGTCTAATTAACATGCATTATATGGATAGATGTGCTGCAACACCTCATTCATCACACAGAACACATTTCCTCTGCTCTAGAGTCCAGTGACAGCATGCTTTACACCACTCCATCCGGCACTTGGTGCTGTGAGGCTTGCATGCAGCTGCTCAGGCATGGAAGCCCATTCCATGGAACTCTTTCAGCACAGTTGATGTGTTGGGGTTAATGCCAGAGGAAGTTTGGAACTCTGCAGTTATTGAGTCAACGGAGTGTTGCCGACTTTTACACACTACGAGCCGGCGAGCCCACTCTGGTACTTCATGTGATCTGCCACTTGATGCCCGTGTTTCTGTTGTTCCGGTAAAGGCTTCCACTTTGCAGTAATACCACTTATTGCTGACCATGGAATATCTAGCAGGGAAGCAATTCCATGAACTGACTTATTGCAAAGGTGGCATCCTATGACAGCACCACGTTTGAATCCACTGAGCTCTTCAGAATGACCCATTCTTTCACACATTTGTAAACCTGACTGCATGGATAGGTACTTCTTTTTATACACCTGTGGCAATGGGTCCGAATGAGACACCCGAATTCAATGAAAGGAAACTCAAGCCCATCACTTTATGCTTGTGATGTTCCCGATCACACAAAGGAAATAACAATCAAATATGTCAATAAAATTCCACCATGTTGTCTGTTATCACAGCTCTCTGACTTGATGGTCTGTATGTTTAGACGGCATACCACCCTTCCCATGCCACCTTAAATGCTGCTTAAGGACACAGAATAAAACTAACTTCTTTAAGGAGCTCATGATGTCGTTCAATGAAAACCTTATGCACTGCAGGTGTTTGTATTATTTTTGAAAAGTTTTAAGTGAAAAGAATGTACACATTATGATCAAAATACTCACTTAGCTTTTTCATCTAAATCACTAGACTTTCAATATGTAACACATTAAAGTTGTATTAGTTACTTATCATCATGCTGAGGCTTAAAAATAATGAATGCAGTTTTTAAGGTCAGGGTTTTGTTTGACTTCATCTTCCGTTTTATTTTCATTTAGAAATCCCAGCACAGCAGGTAAGTTATTAAGGAACTGAATTTAAATAAATGATGCAGAGAAAAATCTTGTAGTAATAGACAGAATCAAGGTGTTTAAATTGCCTGAGGAAATCAACTGTAGTAGATAATTAATTATGAAAAGCCAACCTTTCATATCAGCCCTTCATCAATACAATACAGATATAAGAAATTCCAATTCCACAAAGATATTGCACTGTTTAACTGAATAATATTGTGCATATGAATTGTACTTGACTTATTCTTAGAATTCTTTACTTTTAGAACAGTATTAGATTATTTGTGGATAAGACTGAAGTACAATTTATCCCAATTCAGGACAAGTGTCATGCCCTGAGGAGCATTGAGTGTTCAATATCAGTAAACAGCTTTCTGCCCCTCCTGCACTATTAAAGAGTGTGGTCATAAATCAGCCTTTGCAAAGTATTGTCTGCCAGATGCACCGTTCTGAGCAGTTCTCTTACCCCACCTTCTGTCTAGTCTGTGTTTCTCAACTCTGCTTGTCTCTTCCATGCTTGTTCCTACCCTGCCTGTTCCTGGCCTGCTTGTTCCTGCCCCACCTCCCTTGGTCTTGCCTGCTCCCATCCCTGCCTGCCCATCCTTTCTGGTGTTCCTGTTCCCGGTATCGTATCTACTCTTCGCATGGATTCCCCTTAGCCTGCACCCTTCTGGACCACCTTCCTCGACTATGTTTCTGTCCTTGCATTTTGGATCTGGTTGTTTTGGCTTCCAAATAAAGCTACTGGTCTCTACTGAGGTCCCCTGTCTCTGTTCTTCTGCCATGACAGAGGACTTTGCCAAAGTAAAGATGAACCCCGCCGAGACCCAGCAGCTGCAAGATCAAGGAAAGTAACATCGCACTGGATCATCTGCTGCTGCAGGGATAAGCATCTCAGGCTGCCCTACCTGATTGCCTTCTCCTGTATTGGTGGTGCTTCCAGGGAAGTATGATGGCAATCCTGATTACTGTCGGTCATTTTTTATGCAGTGCATGCTTTTCCTTGAGGGTACACTGCAGATTCGCTTCGTCAACTCGTTGCTGTCAGGTAGAGCATGAGAATGGGCCACAGCCCTTCGACCAGAAGACAGCCAGCTCCTCGACTCAGTAAAGGAGTTCCAGCGAGCCTTCCGGGAGGTCTTTGATCATTCTGCCCTGGGATGCAGTCTGGAGCATCGCCTCTGTGATCTCCAGCAGCGAACCAAGGCCGCCATTGACTTCTCCTTGGAATTCTGAATGAGCACTGCAGGTCTCTGATGACTGGTTGACTACTTATTGCTGGGCCCTGAACCTGGATCTGCAGAACAAGCTCATCTCCTATGGAGAAGCTTTCCCTTTCAATGAGTACATGAGGCTGTCGATCACAGAGGAATGACAACGTCTATGATCGTTGTAGCTAGTGCTACCTCTTCTGCGGAGAAGAAGCCCATACAGCTCGGCTGTGCTCCCCTCACCTGAGGGGAAAGATAGAGCCGATA
>JAABNY020000037.1:4759674-4784633 GCA_015164015.2 Brevimyrus niger
AAGACAGACCAGACCTTCTGAACCTGGACATGTCCAAAGACAGACCTTCTGAACCTGGACATGTCCAAAGACAGACCTTCTGAAACCTGGACATGTCCAAAGACTTCTTATATAGCTGATTGTTAGTTGCTTATGCCTCTACATTACATCATATGAATGCTTCATCAAGTGAACTGTACCAGTATAACTGTACATGTGACAAATAAACTCTTCTATCTTAAATATACATGGTTAAACATATAAAAAAAGATGATTAAATAATAATAGCTAAAGACTTTTTGCTTGGATCTTTCTGCATAAGTAACACAAACCCTTGTGTACTCCTTGAAATATACAATACTCATAATTAACCATTTTGTTACCACTGTTGTAGAAAAGCCTTTTTAGAAGAAAAAATTTTGCAGAGGATAAATACACCTATAATTGAGAAAATTCCTGTTCCCGAATTGTGCATAGATGTAAAGTTAATTAATACAAACAAAATTCAATGCCAGTAGGAGTATTAAACTTGAGATAAAATGAAAGTTGTCCATATGGCCAGCAAATGAACTTGTACTTTCAAGTCCATATGTATAGACTGGTTCATCCCGTTCAGCTTCCTGTCTCCTTGTGGTAACATACACATACATATGGCAGACTGATCTTAAATGAGGGAGGCGGCTCATACCTCATATACCTGTGACCAGATGGCCAGGCAGGCAGGCGAGTCAGTGACCAGTAAGAAACACTCAGTCCCCCACAGCCCCCAGCCGCCGATTCTACACGCCAGACTCACCTGTTCATGGCTGTCAGAGGCCCGACGGATCCAAGCGGCAATAAGAAGCAGCCAAAATCTCACCATTTAATAAAATAAGGTTAGTTAATTGATCACAGTTTTTTTCTCATTGCCGATGGTATCTTCATTCTCCACCCCAATTCTACTACTGCAAGCACAAAACTGCTTTCTTTATTAATAATATTTCATATAACCTTCATGTTGGTGATTGGGTATAAGAGAAAAGTTAATGTTCTATCATTGTTACAATGGATGAGGTGTAATCTGTCAAGAAAACTAGAAGCTTGCTTAAGTATTGTTCAAATGCAAACCAAAATCTTTATACTTTTTTAAAAAAAATTATAGTTGACATCATTCATAATGCAACTTATTTCAGTTTACCACTAAATAGTAGGTCCATCCATCCATCCACCCACCTTTCCTTTCCTTTTCTGTAACCGCTTCTCCTATTCAGGGCCGCGAGGGGTCTGGAGCCTATCACAGAGGCCATAACTGTAGGTGCAAGATGGGGAACAACTCGGGCTGGGTAGCCGCCCCATCACAGCGCACACTCATACGCCATTCGAGTGGATCCAACATTTTTATATTAATGTAATAATAATATAATATATTAATTATAGTAATCATAGATGTCAGGCTATAGTGTAGCCTCATACCCTACACCACAGCCTACAACCTAGAAATGTAATCATAGATGTCAAGCTATAATGTAGCTAATGACCCTACATCACAGCCTACACCGTAACCTGAGGTGCATCTCCCCAGAAATGTAAATACAGGCGTAAGACAAAGGCGTAGCCACGTACCTGAAACTGCAACTACAGGCATCAGGCTACAGCAGACTGCAGCGTGTGGAATCGTCGCTGGCGATGGTGTGAATCTGGGGTGGGGAGCCTAATCCATGGAGAGCCGGTGTAGGTGCAGGTTTCTGGGACGACCTCTCACTCGAAATGAGACAGACAAGGAAGGCAATAAAACACCATCAGGACGCTCCCCTGATTTCACACAACAGATGCCATCAAAGGAAACATTCTGCCTATAATTCTACCCTCAGGATGTAAACAAAAATATTTTGGACGTTGCTAAATATGTTGATAAGGAGAATTCGGTTTTTCCGCAGTGCTGTGAGGAATGTGTCCCAGTGTCCATCCCAAAATGTATGACTTTGTGAATATCCTGTGGGTTTTAGTCTGGGCCCTGCAACACTATCCATTCAAGGTGTCTCTACCTTATGTCCTAGGTGCTGTAGGATAGGTCCCAGGTTTGCCAGGATTCTCCATTGGAAGAGATCTTCTAGAAGATGGATGAAGCTGAAGTAAGCCTGCATCATGCAATGCAAAATAATATAAATGTTTCATTTTCTTGTACCTCTCCTCTGTTTTATGCAGGCTGTTTAGTAGCAATTTAAAATGACAATGGATGTGTGAATGTGACAAAATAATCAATGTAAAGTAACAAAACAAAACATTAATTGCTAGTTTTTCAAGGAATGACAACTTTCATACACAGTAGCTTGAACGATTATTGATTGAGGTGTGTGAAACTCCACATGAGAGTTTATGGTAACGGTTTATTTACTTTGTTTGATGTTAATGCGTAACTCTAAAACAGGGGTGGTGAACCTGATCCATGGAGAGCCGCTGTGGTTGCGGGTCTTCAGGATTACCTCTCAATCAGCCAATAGTAAAGCAGTGGGTCTCATTTCACTGTTATTGGATGATTGAGAGGTCATACCAAAAACCTGCACTCGTGGTGGTTCTCTGTGGATCGAGTTTGCCACCCCTGCTCACCCAGCAGTCCTTCTTCCAAAACTGGAAAAATGAGGAACGAGCAAACATACAATCAATTAGCAAACTTGAGATAAATACCCAGACTAATATATCATCTAATTGTGTGCAGCTAGATTTTGATATTAGTTTTAAAGCCATTCATTCCTTTTCATTGAGGCCATTCTGTTTTTTAAATAAATATCCTGAATTGCATAGTTGAACTTAGTTGTAATACAATTTTTTATGACATTTTGCCTAAATAAATTGAAGAATAGTGAAATTCCACAAAAAGGAGAACGCAAAAGGGAGAACACAAAGCACATATTTTTGATTAAACTAGTGAATAAAACAAACTGCTTGCGTATTAAAATATTCTTGACAGGTATAAAACACAGCTGCATCATGCATGATACATGCATGATTATACTTTATCATACTAGCTAGTGTCCACATTCACATTTGCATTGGAAAAGTCATTGGTTTTCACCCAACCCCAGCACAGACCTTTGCAATAATCATGCTGCCATGACAACTACATTGAGTGTTTGTGGTTGAAGGATCATTATCTTGTAACAGATCCTCCATCTGGAAGTCAGGGTGCCAAATTCATTCTCCACCACATTTCAGGGCCCTGACAACTGGTAGTTAAAGACTTGTTGATCCCTGGGATTATTGTGCCCCAGATCTGCCTTCATTAGTTGGGTCTTTGGGGAGATGCCTGAATTCCTAAATATGGAGTGCAGAACTTTACCCACATGCTCTGCTCTAGGAATCCAGAACTGGGTTTTTCCACAATGCCTCTGTTATACTATTCAAAAATGGGACTTTACATACAAAACTGGGCAAAGCTTAATGGAGAATGACCATATTCAATTTCCGCTGAAACTGCAGTTCCTGAATATGGAACATCCAGGTATCAGACGGGGACAACGGCCTGCCCTTGGAAGATTATAAGGTTTTAGAGTACAGGGTGGGTTTTTAAGTTAGAGGGAGGAAAGGATTCAGAGCACTATCAATGAAATGAGCATATATCATGTAGTCACTCATTACCTATGTGTGACTGAGGGTGATCATAGAGAAGCAGTTGGTCCACAGTCTCATCAATAATCTGACTGTTCAGGAGGGTAAACAGGCAAGACTCCACCATGGTATTCCAGTAAGGCCAGTTGATTCATGTTTGAGAAATCAAAGCATTGGCTGCTGTATGCGGTATTTGCCATTGTATTTGGGAGAGAATTTGACCTGCCCTTGAACATTATAAAAATAGACAGTTTGAACAGAGCAGCCCACAAAAAATCCAACAAACCCATACTCCTTATTTGCATATTTTCCACCCACTCCCCTTAGAAATCTCTTAACATATAGGACCCTTTACAGCAATACTCACAGCAAAGGTACCCTTTGCAATTTTATAATATATGTTACTATGAAATATTCTGGAGACAGTCCACATGAAAGCATAATGTAGTCCAGCCCGCAGTCTGCTGATGCCAGGATTTATCTTCCACTCAGCACATTTAAATATAGGACAGAATGAATGCAGTTTCACTCTAGAATTAAAGGCAGAGCATATGTTTAATTTCCAAACAGAATCTGTAGGTAGATCATTTAGAAGAAACAATACATTTATGCGAAAAGATCAGAAGGATAACAACTGACCATAGGGGTGCAAAGATGATCAAAGTAATATTTTATATTCTACTCTTATTTGACAGGCAGTCAGTGTAATCGGGCAAGTGCAGGTCTGTCATAATAAGATTTCTGCTCCAGGAAAAACTTGGACTTGGAGCTTATAAGCCACCAGGAAACAATATATAATTATTAAATAAAGAAGCATTTTGTATTATTCGATCATAGCATGAATTGATATTGTCTATATTCCTCATTTTGGAAAAACGTTATTTGTTTCTCTCATGTCATCCATTTCCTAGTGTCCTTTCTACGCATTAAAAATGTACAGAGTTCTTCGAAGATACGTAACCTTTTGTTTTGTTAAAACATGAGTAGTAAGTGTCATCATAATTGAAAATTGTGGAAAATGGTGCTAGGTCAAGCATCAATGTCTGGTAAACATCTTACTGAATTACAATATTCACAATCCAGGTAAGACAGCATTATGACCTATGGCATGGAAAATCAGTGGCACAAAATTTTCCTAGAGTCTGGGAAGCACAAAATATACAGTGGTTTTTATTTGTTTATTGGAGAGAACAAGTTTGCTGACCTTCAGCCATTGACACTGTTTTTTCCATGTTTTTTTTCCTATAGGTTATATGTGTTCATGCTTAGGAATATATATTATGTCTGCTAGACTTTTCACTGTATTTGTAATCATTTTCACTATAGTATCATGTGTGCCCAAAATAAAATTACATTTCACCATGACTCACAGTCTTATTGTAAAACAGTGGTCTGAGAGAACATGATTATGCAGAAAGAGAAAAACATGCTAAAAAGCAATGCATTTTAAGACGAGATATATATCATAATCACCTCTAGCATAAGCTATGTTGTTTGTATGTAGAAATAATGAACAAAGAACAGTTTTTTTTTTATTAGGTAAAAAAATGCATTGCATACAGTGCATGGATATCAGCTTATCCAGCATCTCAGTCCGCAATCAAAGGTATGAAACATGATGTTGGTTCGCCCTTTGATGATACAACAGTTACTTTTCTTCTAGGAATGCTTTCCGTTTGATGTTGGGACATTGTTTACGAAGAGCACTGCCATTAGTGTCGGGAATTCACGGTGAGCAATCAGGTCTCTTTCCCTGACTTTCTGAGGTCTTCTGCTTTGCTCTGAAATTGTTCCCAGATGCTTCCACTTCACAATCAATTCACCGGCGGTTATTCGGGGCAGCTCCGCCGGGGCAGAAATCCAGCAAACTAACAAAGATGACATTCTGTGATGGTGCCAAGCTGAAAGTCACTGTTCACATCTGTACGACCACACTGCCAGGGTTCACTGCTGGAGATTAGCTGCATACCTAATTATACGCATGTATATGGGTGTGCATTTGGACATATAGCGCATGTCAGCTGCATTTCCATGTATGGCAAAAAAACGAATTAATATAATGTTCTCAGTTCCTTCCTTTACTTGGGTGCTAAGGATGTAATGAATGTAGCATTGCGATCTTAGAAGCTCCAGAATCAGGTGACAGATGTCCCAGCAGCAACAGTGGAGCTGGACTGCAGGTCACTTGCTGGCCGTCAACTGGCATCACACACGCCTGCAGTGACCCCTTTGTGTGTTTCCATCATATCAATGCTGCCATTTGCCTCTTGCTTTGGTTTTGTTTACCATGTAGTATTTTTTTAAATAAAACCCGTGCTTCCGAAACCGCATTCCGTCTCATTATTACTGCACGTTACCCAGTAACCACAGAAGAGAGTAGCGTCTCGGTAGGAGAGACTCAGCAAGCTGATTCATGGGTTTTGCAGACCGCAGCACTGACACCTTCCCCCGGCGCTGCCAGCCTGCTGGGTCATGGGTCCATGAGCTCTGCGGCTTCAGCCTCTTACCTTCTGCTTTTTCATTGCAGGCTATTTCTGGCCAGCGCTGCTGAGCAGGCCTGCAACGTAGCGCAGTAGATGCACTCTTATCACCGTGACAGTGCTTACTATAATTGCAGAATTGTACGTTTTATGCATTTTAAAATAACAGTCTAACTTTTACTTAAGTATTATGAAATTCGGGAATTGTACTTTGTTACCTCCAAAGTCCGAGTAAAAACAATGAAAAAAAGGTCACATAGTAAAAAGTGATATAACAAAGTGCAAATGAGAGTGTGGACACGGAACCACTGCCCACTAGTCATGGTGACTTGTATTCAGCTCGCAAGCAGGCCCAGGGTAGGTGCATCTAGTGGACCTACAGAGTCAGACTTAAACCCAGCCGGCAAGCAGGACCAGGGTAGGTGCATCTAATGGACCTACAAAGTAGACTTGTAGTCAAGCCCCCCTAAACCAAGACCAAGACACTACCAAGACCAGAAGGTATCATGACCAAGACAAGACCAAGACCAAAACAGACCGAGTCAAGACCAAGACAAAGTCGAGACGAAACCAAGACTGAGACCGAGACTAAAAACAAAGACTCCCTTAACTTTTGTGTGCTGTTGAGGACTGACATGATGGTACTGACTGGTCCCAAAGTCATTTGACAAAACGTCAAGCTAACACCTCCAACAACTGTCTAAAGAATGGGAAATATGTAACGGATTTCAGTTATACTTAACTTGTAGATGAAATTGTAACATCAAATTGAAGATACACAATTATAAACTTGAAATTGCATCATGTCCCATTGTAGTAATACTAGCCAAATGACACTGTATATCAACTTCTCTGAAATGGATTAGGCCTGTTAAGTCAACACAGCATGATATGCAAATGCTATTTAAAAGTCACATTTGGTCACATTTATTTAGTCAAACACCATTTTAAGTAAAATACTGTAATCAAACAATATAAAGACATGTGCACACATCACATGAATCAAATGCAAACTACACATACTTTATACTAATACAAACTCCACATCAAATTGTGCATTAATAAGAATAAGGACAAGTGCTTAAAAGATTCTGACATCTTGATGTCTGTAGTGGCATGTGATTGCACATTTAACTAGGGCTGGACGATTTATCGATTTCAAATCCAAATCGCGATTTGAAACAACACAATTAGCAAGTTGCAAAAATTGTGATTTAGGCTATACATTAAACAGCACGTCGGACCCAGGGTTTAAAACTGGTGTGAGAATAATTTTACAAATTCATGCTGTGCTCCCTATGTGACAGTCATTCTCACCAATCAGAAGCGCCGTGCTTCTCGCATGCCAGTCATGCTCACCAATCAGAAGATCAACTCTACTATAGAGTTAGACTTAAACGCAGCCGGCAAGCAGGACCAGGGTAGGTGCATCTAGTGGACCTACAGAGTCATACTTAAACCCAGCCGACGCTCCCTTGGATCAGTCATTAATACAAGTTGTCTAAAGAAGTGTTTCACAAACTTTTCACACTGAGTTCCACCTCATAAGGTATTTCACTTGTGAAGAAGTTGTCGGGGCTATCAGAAACGTAGGCCAGAATGATGAACCCGAAAGCCAAATTATAAATGTTTTATAAAACTTTCAGTTATCTTGCTTTGTGCGTAGCTTAAACCTAAGCAACAAAGAAGATAACTGCTTGTCACACCCCGAGACCAGGTTACTAGTGAGAATTGTCAATTAAGTGTGACCAAGTGATCTACATTCTATTTTGTGAATTAAAAGAAAATATCCATTTATCCTCATGAGACTCAGTTTACCTTACCTCCAACTCTGTTCCTGGAAAGCTACTATCCAGTAGGTTTTCTATCCTACTTGGCTTCTGCTGAGCCACACCTGATCCTGGTATTTACCTGAGATCAGGTGTGGCTGATCAGAAGCCGGGTATGATAGAAAACCTACTGGACGGTAGCTCTCCTGGACCGGAGTTGTAGTCCCCTTCCTTATTGTGATGCACTGTAACTTACTATGCTGTATTGAAACCTGCTGAATGATTTTTAAAGAGTAGGGTGCCTATGTTAGTATTTAATGTGTAGTACTTTTCACTTTTGATACTTAAGTACTTTTAAAACCAGGTGCTTTTCACTAGTATTAGTAGTAGTAGTACTTATTAGTAGTACTTCACTGGATGACTTTCACTTTTACTTTAGTGACATCTTGGTCTGGTATCCGCACTTTTACTAAAATATGAAAAATGATTATTTTTCCCGCCACTGGTGGTGGATTTGTTCTGGGCTCCCTGCCTCCTGCAAACACCCTCAGATGTTTCTTAAACAAACAAACAAAAAACTGCTAGCAAGTAGAGGCAAAAGAATGTGGATAGAAAGATGGTTAGCAGAGAATGCTGCTTCAGCATCTCCTAAATAAAGAATGCGGTTCTTTGAGATTTAGTGTAGTGATTTCTGCCGGTGACACACACAAGGCTGGGTATGTGCATATTCCTGTGTGTTCCATGCACATCAACAACCATCAGTGCTGTTTGAGTGCAGATGTTTACAGAAAGACAGACAAAGTCTTATTTATTCTGAGAAGGAATTTTACATGCTTTTCAAGCATCCTACTGCTTAAAAAGGTGTGTTTTATCATCCTGCTGTTGGACAGGATCTATCTAGAAGTTTCATTGTGTGCGATCTGGCAGAGGAAGCACTCAAGCGGCAGAATTTACAGAGGAGTTTTCAATTCTGGCAGCTAGGAGCGAGTGGAGTGAGCCAGCACTGCTAGCTAGATATCAACATGGGCTACGTGCAGACTTTCATTAGCTGTCTGTGCCCCTGCTTTCTCCTTCACCTAGTCCTGAACTCATGCAACTGAGAAGAGCTCCTTTATCATGGGAGAAATGCCAGGGACACCTCCAGGAGCAGCCAAGCCTGTATTATGGGGAAGCTGGACAACACCATCGATGGCTGCCCCTCTTCATTACCCTGAAATGTTATATGTCTCTTAGCTGTTTCTTACGGAGCTGGTTTGGCGGGCAGTTTTATTGACGTATGCCCGGCCCAGAAACTCTCCCTCTCCAGGAGAGCTCAGACTTTATTTGGATGCCTAGCAAATCACACAGCAAACTGATCCATTCCAACAGCAGCTTGGAGCCAACATGAGGAGAGAGTTGCTAGTCGTTCCATCTATTGTTCCACAGTTCTGAGACATTATCCTGTGATTTCCTGGAAAAAAGGAAACCACCCTTAGAGGGGACCCTGCTCTTGCTCCACTTGGTAATATCTGTCTGGTCAGTGTGTGATGGTTGTTCTTCCAAGCTGTGCACTGAATACGAACCTGGAGATGGAGGATTCCTCATCCAGGAATAATATCTTTCAGGGCCCTGTGGACAGGTTTCAGGATCAGAGAGATATAGATACACTTTTTATGTTGCTATAAACAATGTTCCAATGTATTTATATCCCTGGTGGGGAGTTTTACATGCTGGTGAAATGTGGACAAAATGGTTACTGAGATTTGCTTGATAAAAATCACCTGTCATGATAAACACTCCATTGGGGAATGCATTTTATTGTTAAGTTGTGGCCTGAAACAGGTTGTGTTAGCATGAGATGGTGTGTGTGTCTGTATAAATATATAAACACACACACATATAGTCTCTGGGCGAATAAGACGGTCTGCATTTCAGAATGATATATTCTAATGAGGAGGAGCAGCGACTGTCGACAGTCAGAGAAACCGGGCAGCAGTGGTTGTGAATGTAAATACTGAGACTTCTGCCTTTTGTCCTGTTTCTGCCATGCAGTGTGCCGCCAGGTGTTCAGCCATGGTTTCATAAAGGTCAGCGCACATGAGTCCTGTTTGTTGCCTTTCACAATCTACTTTGTTGGTTAGGGGCCGTGCATGAGCTAGGAAAGTACTTGGGGGTGCTGGTTTCTGTGCTGGGCCCCGTGGCCTAGCTTATGCTCATTGACGAGAGGACGATAAACATGCAAATCTGGTACACCTTAAAATGTTCCAATAAAATGGAGCAAAACTAAGAAAAAGGGAGAAGAGAAGGGAACCACAAAGCCACAGTGTCTAGATGCAGAGCGTAAAAGAGTTAAAAAAAAAAATGGAACAGGTCCGTAAGTCAATTGCTTTTAGAAAGCTAGACGTCTGAAGTTCATATAACCTCACCAGAATTTGCTGACTAGGCTGTAGTCTAGGACCATGTTGGGTACTTTATGTCTACCATCTATATTGTATATGGGTTATTTAATAAAGAACCCTGTATGTAAAGGTCATTAATTGCTTCAACCATCCAGTTTGTACAGTCACAAGCAGAACAAGCTTGTGCTCAGATAACCAGACTTGGCACTGCCCATTGTGATGGAGCTGGATAATTTATAAGAAGTGTGAGAGCTCTACTTTCTCAATGGCATGGACACTACCTTCCATTTTCCACTGATTTTTACTCCTATGATCTCTCTCCAGGATAATTATGATGTACGAAAGAAAAGAAAACATTTGTGGTTTTGATCAGCATCACACCCGAGGACATATGAACCCACACAAACCCACATCGCTATGGATTTCATCAGTGATCTTCCACCAGGTGCTTTTCCACTTTCCTTGTTAGAGCAGACAGGGTCTCCAAGATTTCCTCTGGGTCCTCCAGTTCCCCCCAACAGCCCAAAGACATGCCAAAGTTAATTGGAGTTGCCAAATTGCCCTTAGGTGGGCATGTGTGAGTGCGCCCTGCTATGGGTCGGCACCCCATCCTGGGTTGTTCCCTGCCTTGTGCGTGTAGCCTCCAGGATAGGCTCCGGACCCAGCGTGACCCAGAACAGGACGAGTGGTGAAGTAGTGGCTCTGAGGCTAGGGATCCATGCCGGTGATTGCAAGGTTGCTGGTTCGAATCCTGTGAAGGCCAGTAGTGATCCTACTCCCTACCTCCCTACTGCTATTGTAGGACCACTTACTGCTACCGAACTTTTTGAATGTCCGCTTAACGGCTTAGTTATGATACACTTTCACTACATGGTTATCGTGGCCAAAAGAATTATGATAATGACATTATCACATTATCTATGTAAAATTTGAACAAAATATTTATAACAATGCATCTAGTCAAATTCATCTTTAAATTTGTTTTTTGTGCGTTTTGTCTCTTTTTTTGGGCAAATACTGGTGTAGTGAGGTGGAGAGTCTATAACCATAGGTGTTTAGAAGTGTAAATATGTAAAGAGCAGTTATTCTGCATAGGCCTAGATAGTGCAAAGACAGCTGGAGCTAAAGCTCCGTTTTGCACGTACTATCGATCGGTGCTTCCTGCAGACTGGGGTGTCCAACATCCCACCTTAATATTACCTCTAGCAACATCAGGTTCATTTCATTGGCCACATGTGAGAGATCTCCACCAGCCCAGAATGGCATATTCAGCCACAAATTCCGGTTCTGGATTACTTGTGTTCTCTGTATGTTTAGTAAAAGTTCTGCATAGCTCCTGCACTTTTGCATGTTAATGGGTCTTGTTAGGCACCCTAGTCATGCTGTGGGGACCCTATATTTCCCCGATGGCTGCCACACTTATGCTTGTTTTGTCTTATGCTAGGAAAAAACACTAGAGAAATTAATGTTTCTGGTTTATTTACAATATTATGATGTGCAAATTATTTACATAATATTTATAATTCATAAAAAAAAAAAATCATGGTTATCGTCAATACCTGTATATCGTGACACCCCTATTGATGACATTAATTTGGACAGAGGACCTCAATTCATATCTGTAATATGTAATTCTGTACCTGCCTCAGCATTAGGGACAGTTTATATTCCCTAGGAACCACAGTATAAAGGCCAGACTGACTAATTAAGCCAGGATTCTGCACGATACCTAAGATAATATTATTTTTCCAGCTGAAGTCAGATTCTAGCCTGGACTCAGTAAGCTCAAAGCTCTCTTGTTTAAAATGCTTCACTCTTTTCCATTTGGGACTCACCTCCACTCCTCCCATTAGAGAGAAATGTCATTGAAATGTCCTCATCAACACTGCTATCCCAGTCCCCTGTACCATCCAGGACAATGGCCATACCCACTTGGTCTGTCACCTATCATTTACAGCTACCCAGATGTAGAATCTCCCCTAACTGTTTTCAAACATGTTTATTGCTGCCAAAATAATCCATCCTTATTTCCCTCTAGAACCCCTCCCCTCTTAGGCATTAGGTGTTGAACCATGATATTTGTTCTATGCCCTGATGTCGGGGTTGCTTCACAACCAAATGGACTGGGAGGCTATGGTTCTGAGGAGCTATGATGGGTTCCTTCCAGTGACTTCAAGCCAAGTCTCTTATCAGTCACACCCAGTCTGTCTGTGGGTCATTAACTCATTGCTCACTGGCTATTTTAGGGCTTCACAGTCAGTTTCTTGTGAGGTGTTGTGAATTTGGCTTGATGAGTGTTCATGTGTAACTTTCCCTTCAATTTTTTCCTGTTGTTTGGTTTTTTTGCCCTCTTTACTTAGCAGCGTACTCCCTGTATGTTATATTATGGATTTTGGACTACAATCTGAATTAATTTTCCGTGCTATGGTGCCTTGACCTGATCTACATTACATTGCCTGTGTTTTGGAGTGCAAATTGAAAATAAACCTTGTTTTTCCTCAGCTGGGTACTTCCCAATCATTATGTAAGAATACAGTTTAGCATGGAAAGTTAGGGAATATGTCTAAATCGGTAATGATAATTTTGTCAGCTACATATTACTGCTATTTAAATGTATATGCATGCACTGTTTTATTGTTGAGCAAGTTAAAGGTCTGTAAAAATAATGATAGCTGTTCCCATGTAAAAACTGTACTGTGCTGATTTTCAGCTGTGTTGATCCATTGTCTTGTATACTTCCAGCGAACACCACAAAGAGGCCTTGTCTGGGGCCTGATTTTTAAGGTACTGTATATGACCAAATTAGCATAGAATAAAACCATCACAGTTTCACCCATCTCCTGTCATGTTCTTCCAAAAGATTGTACCTCATTTGTTTTCCTAGCCTAGAGTAATAGATGAATGTTTAATATGTACAACACTAACTATGATTAAGATATGCATATTATTAAATTGTTTACGCAATCAAATCAATTTAAATCAATTCAGACTAAGTGTGGGGTAATTTGAAGTCTTTGAAATCAAATTTTATATTGCCATTTATATTTGTCTATTGGACTATAATGTATTTGGGGAAATAATTTTTTTACGGTATTTGTATATGCTGAGAAAATTGGGGCTTGGGCGGCGAGGTGACCTCCAGGCTCAGTTTGACATTTCTGCAGTGCTGAGTGTGTCATTGTCCCTGCTTCCTTTCTGCCTCCTGCGGGGGACACTTCCTCCTGCCCACTGAGCTCCTTCTGTTCCTCCCCAGCTGGCACAGACTGGCCTAACAAGCGCTCGATCCCAGGCCCTTACGGTTCCTTCCCCAGGAGCGGTCTGCACTAGGCCCCGCATTCCCGCTCCTGCTCTAGTCAAGAACAAATGTTCCACCAGAATGTAATGCATTTTAAGCAGGGAGTCTTTACATAATTATGGAGCTATGAATCACTGCTTTGCCTTCTGAGATGTCTGTGTCTCTGGATTAACCAATCCGTAACTTTAGAATTTAAACTTTTTCAGGAGCAATGTAATGTCAGATTTTCCCCATTATATATATATATCAAGATACATGATTTGAAGGTTTATTGTCAATCCTATATATCAAAACATTGTGCAACATGAAGGAACTAAATCTGTTTCCTCAGGTCCTGGTGTGCAAAACAAAAAAAAACTGAAGATAATTTAAAAAAACGTAATTAAAAATGATAGACATAACAAGTAAATTAAATAAAAAATAAATATAAAATCGATTTTCATATTTTCCAAAATATTTAGCCAGATGGTGTATTGGCCAAATGTTGGTTTGTAATCAGCACTTATTAAGTTAATGGATCAACTTATTCTGGTTTTTAACACTTTTTTGGTTTGATTCCCCGAAGAAGCCCTGCTTTACTGCTCTGCAGCAAGATACCTGATACCTTTACTGATCCATACTGACGCTCCATTAAAATATTTCAATGGATTGACAGATGGAAGGAAGGTCTGTCAATATTATAATCACTGATGGAGTATTGCTGTTTCACCTAAAGTTGCTGAAATCTTTATCTTACAGAGCACTCACAATAACATAAAATGAAATAAATTAAAACTGGTCAGGTTTAAACCAGAGTTATCAAAAGAATGGATGGACATAAGTATTGTGTGTGCTAATTGAATTTAAATAATAAAGCAAGTGTATTTATTTGATCAGCTAACAAAAGCCCTACAGAGATCCGCACAGGCCATCGTCGGCAATGAAATGCCATCATCTGAGCACATTTATGAGAATCGTCGTGTGAGAAGGACCAGAAACGTCATGAGGGACGTCACTCATCATGGGCATACTGTGCTCACCCTCCTCCCATCAGGCAGGCGCTTCACATCAATTCACACACGTACAAACAGACTAAGGAATAGCTTTTTCCCAACAGCCATAAACCTGCTGAACTCTGAATCCCCTCAGTCCAAGAATATTCTCTCACTGAATATGTGCAGTTGCTTATGTTTGTGATGTGAAATACATTGTTTACTAATTTGTGCAATAATAATCAATGCTGTGGTATAATGGTGCAGTAATAATCTGTTCTGGTTATTTGAACACTTAACATTGTATATGGCATCTTCGCAAATATTTTGTACGATTACTCTAATTCTAGCTTTTATTTTGTATTTACTTTATTGATAGCTATTTGCATTCTTTAAATGCACCATTGGGTTGTAAATGTAATTTTGTTGTTACACAATGACATAAAATGCTTGAATTGCATTTATTCATTTGTTCATGTGAATAACGATGAAAAAGTTACGGTGAATGTGCAAATGAATGGGTGAAGCCATGTCACCATCTTCTGGACAAGCTGTGAATCTTTGTTTCTTCCTCCTAAAATTCATTTTTAATATTCAGTGGAACCCAAAGCTTAGTTTAGAAACACAGAATGTGAGAACTAGCTTTGCATATGAATGTGTGTGTGGGTACACATTGTTTCTATGCTAATAATAATAATAATAATAATAATAATAATAATAATAATAATAAAAGTGGCAGTACCTTCTGGAGATAATGATGGTTGTCTGTGGCAGCATGATGACTCAGCATCTAACCCCAGCTTCACCCACAGCTAGACGAACTGGTGTCTATAATTGACTTGTAATTTGTGCCCTGTGATACACTGGAATGGCTTCCTAGGTCCTGTGACTCCCTACTGAATGAGCTGAATGGAATATTGAGATTTATTTGAAACACCTTGATGATGTTCCACTTGAGGTCAGTGTTTCCTTCAAATACAGGCTGAAATTGGTTGTATGCCTGACATTTTTTGCCATCGTGGTCCACTAATTGCTTTAATCACAGGTTTTTTATTTAAAATAATGTCATTTTTTAAATTATTATTATTCCGAAGGAGGATTAAAACATGCAGGAATTTGTTTTGAACTGAATTATAATTGCAATTCAATTGTATGGTGCTGCTTCTGATACGAAATAACTAAGAAAGATGTGAGAAACTGTCTATTGATGTGGAAGCCTAGTTGTCAGCACGATGGAAAAACGTTTTTGCTTTTTCTTTATATAAATACCAGGCCAAAAGTCTGCAGCACCTTCATAACTTACCCAGTTTTAACAGCGTGCAGCTCCATCTAGTGGCGGCATCAATTTTAATTATTACGAATTTATAGGTGAAGGTTTAAATGGAAAGGGTTAGGGTGATATAGCTCAGCAACAGAAGAATCCTTGTCCATGTTCAGAAGGTTGTGGATTCTAATACTGCGGCAAGGCCACTATTACATCACTGAGTGTGTAAGCAAGGTTCTGAACCTCACTGGCTCTGTCAACACAAGCTCTGCTCTGTAAATAAATGTAACTACTGACAGACTTCCTCATACTTCCTCATACAGAAATGGCATGTTATTAAAAAACACATTTGAAATGTCTTCCTAGAAGAGGCCGCCGTAATATTAACCTTCTTTCTCTCACTTTCACTATTTACATTTTAAAGGTTTTGAATGTTGAATGGCATTATTGAGTTTTTCAAGCACTTTCCAACTTTCTGCAGTTCCCTTTTGAGAAGCAAGGTTCACCGCCCGCTAGGAGAGACATCCTTGCTAGATGGCTGTGCAGTGTTGGCTATATATATATATAATTTACAATTATGATTATATGTGCTTTATGACTATCCCTAGGCCTAAATGTATGACACATATATATATATATATATATATATAGAGAGAGAGAGAGAGAGAGAGAGAGAGATAGATAGATAGATAGATAGATAGATAGATAGATACTTTATTTATCCTAAAGGAGATTTTATTCATGTATTCATTAATCATTACCTTTAATAACTTGAACTATTATTCATGCCCTAAACAATTGTGAGTGGAAATTTAGTCTCTGCAGTCCAGAAGGCTTCCATGTCATGGTCAGCTATGTTGTCAGCTATGTGGTAATGTATGTGAATGGGGACTGTTTCACTGTAATGGTTTGTATAAAGGATGGTGAGTGGGAATTCAGGAGGTCAGGGGCAGTGTCCCTGGGGATACACTTTGCATGAACATTTTAATGTACTCTTTCGATAATGAATTAGAAAATTAAGTGGACTGCATTCATGCCTATCTATCTATCTGTCTGAATTTTCATCCTAAAATTCACTTAGTTGTCGAGCAAATTCTTGCTTTCTTGGCCATCTTACGGCAAGTCAGTCTTGTTACAGGTAAATCTGCTCACTTATCACCTTTTCTGTGGTTAGTTCTCGATAACGTCTCTGTCAAAAAGATGGTCTCAAGGTCAGAGTGTTGTAAAGAGAAATACAATTATTCTGATAAATGTCAGTGAATGTCACAGCTTATTTGTTATTCATTTGAGGCAAGATAGGAGGCAGGAGAAAACAATATATATCTAGCATGACATTCCATTTGGACAAAGACTGGAGGTCCCTACAAAAGATACAAAACAACAACAAACCACAACCGAACAAACTGATTCTGAGTCTAGCACTCTCATGTGCACTTGCTAAACCTCAATATTAATCTATATACCTGACAAAGATGTACAGTGAAGGTGGGGAGATTTCCTGACTTAAAGGGAAAACCTTTATTGCATTCTTATACTGCACATATTTAACACTCTGGATACTAAAAGCAGGCACCTGTCAGTTTCACAAGAATTCACCTGTAAAAACAGATACATTTGCGTTTATATATCACGTTGCATGTCGAACAGCTATTTCACCTCAGAAAACAGAGTGTGGCCACCAGGCTCATGTTGCGTAACCTGGCTAAAATGATGTTGGGTGAGTTACGCCAGGTGGTGCTGTCAACAAAATTTGTACCTCTTATTGTGTCGTAGTTGGAAGAGCTGAGATATTAGAAAGCCACCCTTGGTGTTTGTGATCCGAAAAACATGTTACTGTATTACATTACATACCAGACAATAGCCTTTGCAGCTGATCTAAATGAATTGCCACTGACTACAATTAACTGCAAATAAAATCCAGTGCTGACACTTTTAGTGGAACGGGCCATTGCTGTAACTTCTTATATGTACAAGGGGACCTGCAGAAAATCATCTAAGGTTACTAAGTGCTGCTACATCTGCAAAGTGCTGCTAAGGTTTCTGTACGTGTCACATGTAAACATCTGTATTTAGTGTGTAAAGTATATGTACTGTGCTCACAGGAAGTTTTGAGATGCTTGCTTGATTCAGGATATATATATATATAGTTCTGGGTTAAGAACTTCATTGCCAAGCAGTCTCACTGGATGCTTCCTTTTCTGTTTAGTAACACTAAACACCAAACATTTGCGTTTAGTATCCCATCGGGAGCCAATAACTACAATTGCAATCGACAACAAAATGGCAATAACAGAAGAACGGAATGAGTCAATCAAAAAATGATCACACTTAGTAGAAAGAAAATGTCTGTGCAAAAGATATTTGCAGATGTGTTAAATGTTGCTTGTCAATGGACTTTTGTTATGAAACTCATAAATTTGTGACATTTTTACAGAATTAAGCCAGCATCTCAAGGCTTTCTGTGAGCACTGTGCATTCAGCCTTAAATAAAACTTAAGAACCAGATGTTGGTATGTCTTGTGAGCCTCCTTGCACCACAGAACTCTATGATGTTGGACTCCACTGGGCCTCCAGTTTTTCACTACAAGGGGAAACTATCAAACAGAGACTTAACCCAGACAATTACACTTTCATTCTTGGTGATCTCAACTCTGTTATCCTGCCCCCAGGTCACCCAAAGTCGACACAGAATGCCTAAATGTGTATAGTGGGTATACTGGTGGGGTGGCATGGTGGTGCAGTGGTTAGCACTGTGGCCTCACACCTCTGGGACCCAGGTTCAAGTCTCTGCCTGGGTTACATGTGTGTGGAGTTTGCATGTTCTCCCTGTGCCATCGTGGGGTTTCCTCTGGGTACTCCGGTTTCCCCCCACAGTCCAAAGACATGCTGAGGCTGATTGGAGTCACTAAGTTGCCCATAGGTTTGCATGTGTGAGTGTGCCCTGCAATAGGCTGGCCCCCTGCCCAGGGTTGTTCCCTGCCTCATGTCCGTTGCTTCTGGGATAGGCTCCAGACCCCCTGCGACCCAGTAGGATACGTGGATTGGAGGATGAATGGATGGGTATACTGGTCTGAGTATACTGGTCTAAATCCTAAAACACATTTTAAAAAGATATATAATGTTAGGAAATTTGTATCGATTACGGAAATCTTGCCTTCTTGGGAGGTTCTTCCCATTTGGGGCTCAAGGAGACTAGAGTGTTAAAATTCCAAATAGTTTGGAAATCTGGCTGCCAAATGATGTATTACTATACTTTGAAAAAGAAAATCACAGACAGTGAAGTTCAAAAAAAGAATTATAGAGTCCCTAAGAAACCTTATTGCTTTATTGCCACCGGCAAAAGAAATGACTGTGACTCGGTTTGCTCATTAAAGAGCAGAACACAAGGTAGTCAGTGAGACACTGGTACTATGTTTTAAGAATCTACATCCAGCTCTCCCACGCAAATACTGCATGTATCTTCATCTATGGTGGGTACTATTTTGATTCTGTGTGTCGTGGGATATATGTGTAATGTTGTTCAATGAATAATGGTGCTTTTCCACTAGCATGGAGACAGGAAGCAGGCCATACCTGACCCGTACCGCAAAGAGACACCAGTTACAGTAAAGCTACAGCTTACTTTGACATATAACTGAAGAGAAGCTTACATGAATATACATGTACAACATAAATATAGTATATGCTATTTTGACCTAGCACATGTATGATAATCACAGTGTTATGTTCGCTTAAAATAGTAGTGGAATTAGCATTTGCTTGTGTAAGTTTGCTATATAAATCCATTCCGTTTTCGCCTTCAGGTAATTCATGCTGATCACTGGTTCTTCCTTGCCTCTACATTTTAACCAAAGATATGGTGGTAACCTTTCAAAGAAAAACGCAAAAAGGTGGGTACAATCAGTGATCCAAGCACAGGCTGAAGTTATCCTCAAGCCTGGTCTGTGAAGCTCTTTACAAGGGAGGTGTGGTGCTGGGGACCTCATATTTACTGGTGTAATTCTGCACCACCAGTCATACTGTAGGTCATTGTGGGTGGAGCTCAGTGACATTTTAGTGGCCGACTGTTCAAGACACTGGTCCAGAACTTTGACAGATGGGTACTGTCTGATTGGCTGTACAGAACCCATCCGTCCGTCAGCCGGATTGACACGAGTGTTCTGTTTCCAGAGCTGTGTCATGAGCCTATACATAGGAACAGCCTGGAAGTAATTAGAACAGTCCACAACAATTTGAGGTCACCTATTCTATAACAAACCCTGAATCTTACTGTTTGTTATGTCTATGTCTAGTTCCTGTTTGGTTCACTGGAGTTAAGTAGATCATAGCAGTGTATGCATGCCTCATTAAAGAGCTTGGTGCAACTTCTGTCATGTTCGTGCTTCTGCGTCTGGTTCTATAAGTGATTCAACTCATTTATGGTGAATCATACTCCATACATAGCTATGCAAATTCACATCATCTGTGAGAACTGCTCCGCTATTTGATGAGGACATAGCAATATTAAAATGTATTAAAATGTATGCTCGGTGTATTTCAGAAATTCATAAATGGCAGGTGAATAGACATTACACAAGATATGGTTAAATTTTTTTGTATGGTACGTCTTTATTTATAGAAGATTTTACTTTGGGATTTTTTTCCTCATTTGTATTAGTTTCTGACATGATTTCTTTCCGTAGTTTTTGATGCCTTACAGTCACCAAGAGGCTCTTCTCTGAGTGACAGTGAGAGTGAGGAAGAAATAAAATCAAAGCACACCTCAAGAATGGATCCTGACATAGGCAACAGAATTTGGGACATTACATATGAAAGTTTGCAATGATTTTCAGCATTGTGACAATGAGTTACCTCAAGAGAGACGTTTTTTAAGAATCTTCATCTTTTCATGTTTGCCTGCCAGTCCATTTAAATTTCTTATATTGTCTTTTTATGTATCTATTGATTAAAATGCATTAGAACTGAGATACATTCTTCTGAAGCTGATCAGAGAAATTATTTTCACTATGAATGTTGGTCAAAGTGGTCAAAGATTTCATATTGATCCACAAAACATACATCATACAAACTATAACACATTTTAAAATCATGGATCAGTTTTAATCCCACTTAAAATAATACACACATTTTAAGATTTGCATGTAAAATAACAATTTACAATGTTTCTGGCAAAACAATAACAATGTGACAAATGGTGACAATAAAACCAGACATTACTTTTATTTGCTCCACTTTAAATAGCTCACACTGCTGCAGCCAGAAATCACAGATTTTGACAAATTTGATGCGTTTTCAACAGATTTGTGTATACAAAACTGATATTATAGTTTGCAAGTTGTTCAAAAAGCAGAACCCAGAGAGATAGTAAAAATTATATAGTGTATAGTATGTGTAGTGTGTGCGGCAATCAAACAGTAAAGACAATAGGACAATAGGAGAATAAGTTCTGAGGCTGGCATTGCATACCACAGTACTAATGTACTAGCTGCTTCCTAATACAGCCAATTACGGTACTGAATATACAGAGCTACTACACTGCACATACTGTGGTTAAGAATCTTTCTCACTGGAAGTCAGTGACATGTAAATAATATGCATTAGCTCACCAACCACTTCATGATACCGATAATGTCAAAGACAGTTACAAACATGGTCACTGGTAAATTGAAACAGTGCATCTCAGAAGGTATTTAGAATCGTCCGTACCTGCCTGTAGGGCTGAAATGAGACAGTATACAAGGAAATGAGGCTTCAAGAAAAACCAAATACCCCAGAGGCATAGCACAATAGTACTGGACACATCGGGTCCAGCCCAAACAGAAAAGCACTCCGTCAAACCATTTGCAGTAGTTCAACTTAGAGAAAAGGAATGGACTAAACCACAAACATACCATATCACAAAAGCTGCATCTAAGATGATGGGGCATTTAAGCACCATTTGATTTCTGTTTATGGTAATGCCTGATATTAACTGTTGATTTAGCATAACATAGAAACTTTTAATCAAATAGACAAAACAAACTATGTGCACTTATTTCCTCTGAAAGAAGTATGTTTGCAAGACTTCTGGTCCAACATCATGACCACATGATGAGAAAAAAATACCAGCTCACCAGCATCAATAGGGACCAGCAGTGGTCAGCAATAATGATATTTGTTTCCCTATATATGCAGGTTTTGGGTTTCATTAAATTATTTCCAGAATGTTGATGCATTGCACCCTGGCAGCAGCAGATTTGGAAGAGTGAAAGTGACAATTAAGAATAAAAATAGCAAGAACAACTCCGATTCAAAAGAGCAGATAGCTGTATTCTGGACATAGCGGACAGTTAATTACGTGGGGCTTACATCATTACCCCGAAGAAAAATGATCCAGCTGGGATTTAAGAGAAGCCATTAACTTTTAAGCATCAGTTAATCAATCAGAGCTTTTCAAACGTTAGGACAACTTGTCTATACAATCACAGTCATAGAAATTGCATTAGATTGACCAAATTGTCACAAACAGCTGGGGAATTTTTTGGTGTATCTTTAATTACAACAAAATAAAAAAAAGCTTTTATGTGACTGTCTTAACAGTTTGGCTGGAAGTGAGGAAAGAGACACAATTGACCATTCATTGAAAGATCAGTGCACCATATTGAATTGCGGAATATTTGACTGAATGTTTTCTCTAGCATCCTTTCAGGGACATATTGGTGTAAAAATAGATTTTAATGTGTGTGTAAGCAAATGTTGAGGACAGAAGGCAACATTTGGAAAAATTTGCAAAATTGGACTGACCAGATTTTTAGTTTTTTGCTGACAAGTTTTTGTAAACCAGACATTTTCCTGCTGTCATAAGCACCATTCATTTTGCTAATAATTGATAGATTTTAAAAGCAGATTACATTCAAACGTGTATAATCAAGCACAGAGACTCAACACAAACACACACCCAAGAAGTGAAGCCTTTTTCAGTTTTTAGACTTATATAAGAACCATGATTTACATTATAATAATAGCACAATATAAAGTATAGACTCAGGTCGGATGAAGCAGATGTTTAGAACAGAGGTGGCCTCTAAGAACTCTAACTGCTAAAATTAAAAATTCAATATACCCTGAATGATACATCTGTTTTGTTATTCTAGCTTTTATTCAGATATTTTGCTGCCCCCTCATTCAGTTTAACCCTTTCATGCTACTTGTTTGTTCTATTTTGAGAATAAGCACCCCCCCTGTAGTGCAAATCCCCCGTACGCCCCCAGGACTATCACTATAGGACTTAAACCACAAGCAGCTCAAAACACATGGGTTCTTCATGGGTTCTGATTTATTTTCCCTGTGTGGGTGCATTGTTCGGAGGGGATTGTATTTTTTTGTGTGTAGGTGTAGAGTGTGTAATTGATACTTAAACTCATATTTGCTGTTCTAGGGGTGCTGGGAGTGTATGGGAACAAACAAGAAAAAACATCTTTTGAACACTGCATGCTATTATAACAAGATGTTGTGTTGACTGATTTTATACTGATTTTTCACTGCATCACAGTGAATGTTGAATTAAATACCATCTTCTTGTTCCTTAAAAAAATTATGACCTTCAAATATTTATCACTGTTCAACTGAAATTATCAGACATTATAATTATTTATTTACTTTTTATTATTGATATTATTTTAACACCGCTATTCAGAATGCACAATTTCATAGCAAAGTGTGACTATACTCCTTTGTAGTGGTTTTAACTGTCCATGAATGAATAGGGCTCCCGCCAATGACCTACTATAAGCTGAAGTGGGTGAACACAACGTCATGTGATACTATCTTCTGGAAGATTTTCAGGTTCCGAAGGTGGGCGTTAGTTTGTGATTGGTAAATTGTAGCAGATGAAGCTGTAGTAAATTTTAATTTCTCTCTCACACAATTTATATGCAAACAAAACAGAAAATCAAAGTTAATAAAAAAAGAAACCAATTAATATACTACCTGATTCTACTACAAACGTGATAATAAATGAACTTCACCTATTAATCTTGGTCATGGTTATATGAGAGAGTTGGGGGGGGGGGTGTGAAACCTATACCACAGAAGGGGGCACAGACAGGACACACTCTGGATGGGATATGACTGTAATGCAGAATGAGATAAGGAAAAACAATGTAGCCTAATTTACAACATCACTGTCTGAAACATTACCAAGCCAGTTGTGGGAACTTGATTCTGAATCTGTGGTTTCACAGGTTTACCCAAAGTTCAAAAATAAAAAGACTTGCAAGTCACTGCCCCCATCATTAGTGAAGCCCATGTAAATAGGCATTTGGGTGCACTGTGCCTGCGCTTCTTCCAAATTTTCATTTGTTCTCTGTATTCATTCTTCATCCTCCAGTTGAGATCATCCCCCAAACCATCAGCTGATCAGCTGCTCCACACGGGAGAAAAAATAACCTCTACACTAATATTAGCATGTCAGCCACCCTTTTGCATGCTATGATCATACCTATAGCCACTTTCAAACGGACAGTGAAACTGGCCTAGATAAGGGCAACAGCTAGTGATCGACTTCTGAGTAAAGCCCAACGGCTGCTTAGGCTCCGCAATGGTCCACACTGGGAATTTTCCCAGCAGGCTGATGGGTTTGCGTGCCAGTCAGCTGCGTGTCTGCCTGCTTTTTCTTACCCCAAACATCTTGCAGAAACCATTTTGTCATGGACCGAAGTTTACCATGAAGGAACCCCCCCTCCCCCCTTTAAGGTCCAGGGCTGACTTTTAATGCAGTAGTTAATGCAGTAGTACTGATGAATATAGTGACAGTATTCCTGCCCAAGAACACCATATATTTATTATTATTATTGTTATTATTAATAATAATAATATTATTATTAATAATAATATTATCATCATCATTTACTTTTAATATACTGCCTTTCACAAAGGTTGCTGCACAGGAGGAAAAAAAATATAACTGGTTTGCGAAGGACCCGAGGATCCTCAGATCTGATCGCCAATATGCTTCACATTAAATGAGTCTTTCTCATTTCTCTTCTTTCTCGCTATAAAATCTTCCAAAATCCAAAGGTTCCCAGATGGCATGGGCGTCATGGGTCTGACCGTCATAGATCTAACATGCTGGGATCTACCAAAGAGAGATCAATGGTAGGGGTACAGCAATGGTAGGGGTACTTTGGAAATACAGATCCAGGCTGTCTGTGTTTGACTCAAATAAATTTCTACGTCCCACCATCACCAATAATTTAAA
>JAABNY020000037.1:4784733-4800561 GCA_015164015.2 Brevimyrus niger
TCTTGATGCTATCTGGTTCCTGTAGACCAACTCCCCACCTCCTCTGTGAGTTCGCTAACCCAATCACAGCACATAAATTCAGTTTTATCGTGTGTTGTATTACTACTAGCATTTGCACATGAATGTCATTTTTGCACTTATCATTTTTGTGTGCTGTGCTGCATTGCATTGCTGCTGTTGTTGTACTGTTGATTTTTTTTCTTTGTTGTATAGTACTTTGCATGACAATTACTCCTGTCTGCTATATTCTTGTTACCTTTGTCCATTGGTGGTCAATGTGAGGAGCACGTCCTACTATTGGGGCATGATAAGCTTTCAGGGAGTGCGAGAAAAAAGTTTATTTTCTTGATGTCTTAATTGAGAGGCAGAACTTGGGCAACATCTTAAGTAACAAGTACTGTGACTATGTTAACCCCCTTTAGCTGTAAAGTCTTTGTAAGCATTGATAGGTTTTTAAAACGCTAGAAAAAACTGAGAATTTACCATCATCATCAACTATTTCAAAAAGTAAGGGCCGAAAGTATGACAGTTTGGCTCTGTGCTCTGTTTCCATAGTGTGTGATATGTACAGATGTGCTAGCGAATGAAGCTTGCAACCTTCAAATGTGAAGCAACATTGGGAGACTAAACACCGAACACTGAAATACAATGCAAAGAAAAAGCTGGAATTTTTCAAACTAAAGCTATAAGCTTAAAAAAAGCAAACATATATCTGTGTCCAGTAAATGTATTGTTCTTTCTACTATCTTGAAACACATTGCAAAACTTGGCAAAAGCTGTAGGGGATACGTCGATTCTGCCTACGAAAAAGACTTATGCCAAATCGTGTTTCGAGATTATTTTGCTCAATAATTTAGTGAGGTCCCCCTTTTAAATGACAACATTAGCTCTTGATGATCTTGCGAAAGATATTAAGGAACAATTCCTAACCTACATTATGCAAAGCCTGGAATATCCATTGTGGCTAGATGACACTACTGATGTTTCTGGGCACAATTGCTTATCTGTGTCAGTAACTGAATGACAAGGCACAGAGGATGACATTCTTTCAATCTCACAAAACTGGTGAGGTATTTTCTGATAAGTTGGATAGTTCTATCTGATGTAATGGGAAGAAAGTGGCTAAGCCATTGCAATCTGTTTTGCAGTAGGCGGTGCAAAGAGTCAGTTTTATCAAAGGGGTATGTTGTATGTATGGTGTTTAATGGGGTAAAGTGTTTCTTTATACTTTTTGTCTTTGTTTTTAGGTTAGTTAAGGAGTTTGGTTTAGCATATTTTTTTGGAGTTTCTTTTTATTTTGGCAGAATAGAATTCTGCTGGGAATGCTGGCGGGATTCCCTGTCAGAGGTGTTAGACGCCAGTGTTGTTCGGCTCCGCCCACGTCCAGGATCACTCGGCTCGGCCTTAGCTCCGCCTCTCCGTCTGGACCCCGCCCACGCTTCCCCGCATGATCGCCGTCACTTCCGTCTGCCGGAAGTGAAAAAGCCGGGAGATGAGGACCTTCGCTAGCTTTTCGCTCATTATTTTGGCTTGCCTTTGGTTTGCTTTGTCGGTTTGATTATTGTGTATGACGGTTTTTGGTTTCTCGGTTTATGATTTCTCGCTTTGCCCTTTCTTTGTACTTCTGCCCTGTTTGTTTGATTTCTGCTTTTCGACCTTTCGCACGGTTTTTGGTTACGACTTTGCGCGCCCCTCAGACTCTGACGCTTTGCCCTGTGTATGTTCTGTGTGTGTGTTAGGTGCGTAGAGAGTGACTGCCAGTTTTGTTTGCAAGTTTTTTGTGTATGCTGTTTGGTTAGGGAGATAGGTGTAGTTGTTGTTTTTGTTCTTTTCTCGTGCACTTAGTTAAGATAGATTACGATCGGTAGTTGGGTTTTTGTTCGTCATTTTGGCCATAATCACTCCTGAAGCTTTTGCCCTGGGTTTATTTGTTCTGACGCGTGTAATAAAATCAGAAAAAAATATAAAAAATACCCCTTTGTCCACATGTGTTCCCTTGTGCACCACACCCTGTGTTTCCCTTAATCCCATTCCCCTTTCCCTTCCATTCTGTTATGCCCCAAGCCTAGACTGGGGCTCGTGACAGAGGGAGTTTCAACTCCTACCTCCGGCAGAACTTCGCCCATGTCCCGGGGAAGGAGGGGGACATTGAGTCAAAATGGGCCATATTCTGTGCCTCCATTGTGGCCGTAAGGTGGTGCTTGTCACGGCGGCAACCCCCGAACCCGCTGGTGGACCCCGGTGGTGAGGGATGCCATGAAGCTGAAGAGTCATATCGGGCCTGTGGGACTCTGGAAGCAGCTGATGAGTACCGGTGGGCCAAGCGGAACGTGGCTTTGGTGGCCACTGAGGCAAAAACTTGGATATGGGAGGAGTTTGGCGAGGCCATGGAGAATGACTTCCGGAGGGCTTCGAGGAGGTTGTGGTCCACCAGAAAGCGGTGCAGTATTACCACTGTTTATGGTGGAGATGGTGTGCTGCTGACCTCGACTCGGGACGTTGTGGGTTGGTGGAAGGAATATTTCGAAGATCTACTCCATTCCACTGACACACTTTCCAATGAGGAAGCAGAGTCTGGGGACTTGGGGGTGGACTCACCTACTGTATCTCTGGGGCAGAGGTCGCTGAGGTGCTTAAAAAGCTCCTTGGTGGCTGGGCCCCAGGGGTGGATGAGATCTGCCCAAAGTTCCTCAAGGCTCTGGATGTTGCGGGGCTGTCTTGGTTGACACGCATCTGCGGCATTGCGTGGACATGCCTCGGGATTCCCCAGAGGAGTTGGAGGAAGTAGCCGGGGAGAGGGAAGTCTGGGTTTCCCTGCTGAGACTGCTGCCCCCGCGATCCGACCTCGGACAAGCAGAAGTTAATGGATGGATGGATGGATATACTGTGGTACCTCGGCTCTCAAACTTATTCTGTTTTGAACTCTAGATCAAATCCTAAAAAGTTTGAGTTCTGATAGAATTTTTCCCCCAAAAAATAATGGAAAATCAAATAATTGGTTCCCAGCCCCCAAAGATTTCACCTAAACATGTTTTTTTTTCTCTTTCTAGCATGTAAACACAAAATGAACAGGATAAAACAAGGAGAGCATTTTTTTCTTAATGGCAGTTCTGATGTGTAGTCTGCTATTTCTCCCAAATATCTTGTGAAGCAGTGAAAACTAGTTTTCAGTTAATTCACCTGGTAAAATAAAATTTAAATAAATTACATAAATGATCTAATAGTACAAGTAAGTTAGTGTTTTATTTATTGTTAGCTACTGTGATGTTGTGCTGCTTTATTTGGTTAATCTATCAACCTGGGAAGAATTCAAGTAAGAATTGCATTGTAGTATGACAATTTATTTCAGGTCGGTGTTCGCGGTTCGACTTCCGATATTCAGATCGAATTCTAGGTCAAACTGGTTTGTTCAATGTGTTCAAGAAATTCGAGTTCTAGTGAGTTCGAGAACCGAGGTACCACTGTATTTATACTAAATTTTGGGCATTACATGTGGGCAGGGGACGAGCTGGCCAGGCAAAGCCGCCTGCAGTTCCAATCAGAAAGATTCTATAATCAATGTATCCTCTCCTCCTAAGCTGACTAACTAGGTGCAGTTCCCAAAATATTTAAATGAGCAATGCTTTCCCTTTCTCATGAAGATAAGGCAGGTGTCACATACACTGACTAATGGTGTGCAAAACATATTGAGCAACACCTTTCCCTGTCTTCAGCAAGCCCCTCCAAAACTGGGGGAAACATGGTAAGCGTCCTTCAATAGGTTAAGCATCCCAGAACAAAGATATAAGATAAGATAAGGATACTCTGAAACCAGTCATTAATGAAAAACAAGTTATGCAAGTGATCAGAGATGGTAAAAACCATGCTTATGCAGTTTAACCTTAGTACAATAATATTATAGGTGAATCATGGATGACATATATGAATCTCAAGATGATCGGTCCATACACGATCAGAATCAATCAATACTACAATCACCTCATAAGTATGAAAGTAACAGGAGGACAATGATTAATTCAAGGCAACATAGTCCGTGCGTCCTAATATAGATTCACTGAATACGCCTATGCAAGAGAAAGATGCAAACTTGTTTCTTCTTACAAACAAAGCTAGAGCCTTCATTGGCAAACTAGATATTTGGCACAATTGGGTGATTAATTAAGTTTGTATCAATTCCAGAGCTTCGCCCATCAAACGTGAATGCAAAGTTTGAGAAGTGTCTGCTACAGGAAACCCGTCCTAAAACCATATGGACTCCACACCCAGGGAATACCACAATTTAAATAATTCTATCAGCATTTGCCTGCAGGAGCTGGTTCCTGCTGAAAAATAACCTAACAGCACAATGCTGTCACCATCATGGCTAATAGCTCGTGTTGTAATATGTGACCAAACGCTGCATTTAGTTTGCCTAATGCTTAGCTTTTAGGGCAAGAAATATTCATCCAGAAGGTCTCGGTGACAGTCCTAAATCTGAAGATTCACTCTCCCCTCATCACATAAACAGACAGTGGGCAGTAATAGTGATATTCCTCTTCACTTTGCGTGAAGGCCTATATTTTTCTATTCTTCTATAACTGCTTGAATTTGCTGTCTTTGTTGTGGTGACATTCTGTAAAACATATTATTTATTCCCCATTGTCTCAGCTGCAAAAGCATTTGATTTCTATACGGTATGGTTTGGCTTGGAGTGTCAGCTTATTTACTGTCACTAAAAGGACATTTCCTCATCATTAGCATGGCATTTTTTTTCTTATTTCCTGTTAACTTGTCCACTAACATTTTGTGGCATTGTTTACATAAAATTGACACTTGTTAGTATCCTGTAGTATACAAATGCATGTGACAAGGGGATCTACTGGAGGATGCAATTCGCAGTTTATTAGCACCCTTGGGATAAAACAGTCTGTCTCCTTTTCCAAGACCTCCTGTCCCAAGACTCCAAGTGGTTTCACTTCTATGCCACTGTGGACAAAATGAGTAGTCCGGTCCAAAGACAATTCAGAGCACTTTCGGGTTCTAAGACAACTCCAAGTATAGCACTTTATCCCAACAAAAACTCTGCACAACACAGAGGAAAAAGGAAACTTTCTGGGCATCCACTACAACGGACCTGTACCCTGTTCAGTCTGGTTTCCATAAACATCACAGTACTGACATGGTTCTTTTGTGAGTTGTCAATGATCTTCTCAGGTCCGCTAATAATGGTGTGCTTAACATTCTCCTCCTCCTACACCTGAATACAGCATTTGACACAAAATCAGGTTCTCTATTCTTACCTGTCCTCTATTTGTACTGAAACAGCTCTTCTATGATTAAGGTCATATCACACACATGGACAACAATTTATCACTCTAGGCTCATGTCTACCTGTCCTGTTACAAGTGGGGTCCCTCAGGGATCAGTACTTGGCCTTTCTCCTTTTCATTTACATCTTTCCCCTTGGTCAGATCATTTGTTGTATTGCCCTTCACTTTCACGGTGACACAGATGATATTCAGTTATATGTCAGTTTATAATCCTCCACTGAATCCCCACCCAAAACACTAACAAGTATCTCTGACTTGAGGCTTTGGATGCACAATATCTTTCTCAGATTAAACATTGAAAAAAATGAAGGTTTAGTTGTTGATCCTAAATCTTCATTACCCAAGACATCTGATTTCTGCATCTGCATTGGTGTGTACATTAAGCCTGTTTCTGTTATCAGAAATCTATGAGTACTAATAGACCCTTTGATAAGCAAATAATAATTTTATCCTTTATTGTCCCTTGTGGGGAATTTTTTTTATGCCTCCCTCAACTTGCTCTTTGTAGAGCAAGCTGTCTGTGAAGTGCAGCTACCTGTTGGGGTGCCCAGGGAGCTGGGGGTGAAGGGCCTTGCTCAAAGACCTGCAGATGTGCTGAGGCTGGGCTTAAACCGGTGACCTTCTGATTACAGGCACAGGGCTTAGCCCACTGAGCCACACGCTGCCCCCCAATGTGAAGTCCCTCCCCAAAATAGCATTTTCCCATGTATATAACATTGCTTGCCTTCGGCTCTTTCTCACTAGTAATGGTGTATAAACTCGGTGCTTCCTTCATGTCCCGTATTAATTGTTGTAATTCCCTGTTCATTGGCATACTTCTGCTGCGAGAATCCTTACCCATAATAAATGTTCTGCACACATCACCTGCATTCTCTCACAGTCCCACTGCTTACTAGTCCCGTATTAAACACACAATCTTGCTACTTACTTCCAAAGCACCACATGGCCTTGCACCGCTTTACCTCACTGGCCTCGAAACCCTTTTCTCTCCCCCTCTCTCTCTTTGGTGTCTAGTTGTAATCTGCTCCTTGTCCCTCGCACCATATGTCGCACTGAGGGTGGCTTGTCATTTAATGCCACTGCCCCCAAAACTCTGTAACTCTCTTCCTCAATCTCTCCGTGACTCTTTTTCATTCTCCACTTCTAAATCTGACATTCCTAGTTAATTAACATTTCTATTACGAACTGCTTCGATGTTTCTTTTTTTTTGTAAAGTGACCTTTGGTTATGAAAAGCACTACATAAGTGCAATCTATTGTTACAATTTGTTTATTATTATTATTATTATTAATACTACTATTATTATTATTTTAGCACTGGGGCTGCCCATCGGGCAGGAACATGCTGAACTGGTGCCAGCCCTGTACATAATGTAAATAGCTGTGTGTAGCTGGTGCCAATTGTGTTGTTATTGTGTTGTATCATAGTGTATAGTGTTTAACGTTATGTGTCATATATAATTTGCACATGCATCTACTGTGTGCACTATGAGTGGTCACGATGGCCAGCATGGTGAGCAGAGTGTGTTGAGTGTGTGAATCCTTGGTGGTTGGTGTTTGGTCTGTTTAAGGGCTTGAAATGAAACAGTGTTCCTGTTTAGACTAAGCTTCCTCGTCTCAATCCTGCCGCTGTGACACCTGGGTCTGCAGAGCGCTACATTATTAGTATTACCCAGGATTTGGCACCACTTGTAATATTTGCACCTGTTGGGATGGCAAATGTAAGGTGGGTTGGGAGTTTATTAGAACTGTCAAAAAAGAACCAGCTGGGTAAACAGACCAAACATCCAAAACACCATTTTGCCTCTAAAAAAGACAAACTGAAAAGAATCTCTTTATATTCTTGTCCTCTCACTTTACCTTCCCAGGGAGCATCAATTCCATCCTCCATCGAATAGTTCACGTTTTCAATCAGCATCTCATTCATAGAAAAATCCTAAACTAACCTCTACAACTTCATTTTCAGAAGATCCTCACTTTTCATTCCACCCCATCTACAGATTATAAACTCCGCTGAGAGTCTCCTGATTTGGTATTACGAGGGATAAATGAGGAAAAATGCGGAAAATCCTTTGCAAAATCCTGCCTTTGTAGATATTTCATGCAGTGACTTCCTGTTCTTCTTTGACTATGGAGGGTCTATAAAATAATCATTTGCCTCCTTCACATTTCTGTCATCCATTTGAACTGTGTTTTTTTATTTTATATTTACGATATTAATGAATTCCAGGAACATTTTATAATGCTGCCGGATGCACTTCCTGAGATTCTGCTCACAAAATGTAATGTCTTGTCAACACCCTCATTAAACGGAATATCTTGTCTTGTCATATTCCACCTGGGTGGCTGGCTGACCAAAGTATTTGCAAATGAAGAATGAAAGGTTATCTAGGTTCGCACACCATTTAAGCTTTCCATTTATTCATCATCAATAACAACTTGTGCACAATGTTTAATGAAAAGAAAAACACAAGAGCAAAATTGTGTCCACAGCATCACCACCAACAGCAACATTATTATTATTACAGTATCAGCACCATGAGCAATAAAAATAATGTGGTAGGTATGGGTGTTTTTACTTTACCTGGGATACAGTGGGACATAGTCTCTGGGTCTACTGTAAATGAACTTGAGGTGGTGGAATTAGTTCAGGATTGCATTTTTTACTCAGTTTGCTAAAACCCCTACCAGGGGAGAAGCCATTTTTGATCTTGTAATCTAATTGCTAACCTAATAACTAGGATAAGGTTGGAAAATTTGAGATTTTAGAACCACTTGACAGTAGTGATCATTACCTGGTTAACTTAAAATTTTAGTGTCTGAAGAGCAAAGTCCAAAACAAAAATATACAGTGTTAGGAAGGAACTTTAATGGTATGAGAGTGGAACTGGAAACTCTCAACTGAATGGCGTTAAATAGCCATTCTTTTGGAGAGGCATGTAATTAAAAACAAAACAAAACATTATTTTCAACCGCAACAGGACTTCATACCTGTTTCCAGAAAAACTAAATCTGGGAAACTAACCTAAATGGTTTACTAGTGAAATTAAGAATAGTGTCAGGAGGAAAAGGGCTCTGTACCACAAATGGAAAGTAACTAATGATTTCAGAATAAAGCAGGAGTATCGAAATCTACAGGTTGAATCAAAAAAAATTATATTACATTTGCTAAGAGAAATGTTGAAAGGAAGATTGCATTGGAGGGCAAGGTTGACATTGGAAGTGTCAAAAGTGCTGAAATCACTAATTTTCAGGATAGTAAGGGTCTAATAATGTTAGGGGTGCCGGCTGCATGAGGGCGGGAATGAAACATAGTAGGCACAAACTTCACGAAAAAGGGGTTTATTAAACAGAAAAGAAACCAGTACAAGCCAAAACAAAAAAAGACCCCGAGGGGTCAAAAACTAAAAAGGGATTAATGAAGACTAAATAACAAAAACCGATACACATCTAACATCAACTATGAACCACAATGATCAACCACAGACACTCACAAGTCACAATGAATCACTGGAAAACTGAACAGAAGCAGGAACTAAAATACTAAGGTGTAACAAGACTAACACAGGACAGGTGAAACTAATGTACAGAAACCAGGGAAACAGGGCACAGGTGAAACTAATGAACACAAAAGGAGCAAGACAGGGAAACTAAGAACTAACCAAAGAAACAGAAAAACAGAAACCAACACTAGGGAATTAAACAGGTAAAGACACAAGCAGGGACACGGGAACAAAACAAAAACCAACTACAAATCAGGCACAAGAAACTAGAGAAACTCAATTAACACACAAAGGAAGCGAAATACAAAAATAGGGGAGGGGGGATTCAAGCACAGGACAAAAGGGTTCACAGACAACTGGACACTCAAGGTGTTGAGCCATGAGGCCAACAAAGAACAGGGGAAAACCAAAGACACACATGAAGGACGGGATAACCAGCAACACCTGCTGGCCAAACAGGGAAGGGACACAGAGTGGGACACAGGGTGAGACACAGGGGCTGACCCTGACAAATGATTGAAAATGAAATTAACATAGTAAATGAGTTTAATAATTTTTTTGCACAGGTAATCACTGTAGAGGACATGAATGACATATCAACTTTTATTACTAATCCAGCATCGTCTATGACTAATATATGTATAACTGAAGCTGATGTGCTACATAGCGCAGTTAAGCTCAAAATTAATAAATCACAGGGCCCTGATGGCATCTTACCTATAGTTCTTAAAGAGATGAGGGATATTATTTGCTGACCTTTAACTTCACTATTCCAGAAATCCTTATTTGCTGGTGTGGTACCTTGTGATTAGAAGCATGCTAATATAACATCCATATTCAAAAAACAGGGCAGAAGTAATCCATTAAATTATAGGCCAATTACTTTAACTTGCATAACTGGAAAAGTAATGGAGGCTATAGTCCAAGCAAAAATGGTAGATTACCTAGATTCAAATAGCATTCTAAGGGATAGCCAACATGGATTTAGGAGAGGTAGATCCTGTTTAACTAATCTACTTCAGTTCTTTAAGGAAACTACAAGAGAAACTGATCACAAAAAAGCCTATGATGTGATCTCTTAAGGTATCCAGAAGGCCTTTGATGTCCCCCACAAACGGCTCCTGCTTAAGATCAAAGCAGCAAGCTATTGTTCGAGTTCTCCTCAAAGAAGCTTGATGGGTCGAATGGCCTCATCTGGTTTGTAAATTCCTTATCCTGTTCTTATGTTTTTATTAGAGTTGTTGCAATTACATAATTATTAAATAGCACTGATTCAAATTTTTCTTCTTGATTACTTGACAATATTGCAGAAAGATTACGGGTGAGAGTCCAAATAAAGAACTAAGCATCAGTTACGTGGAAACACTTAACATTTAAAATGAATGAAAATTCAACCTTCTGTCAGTATTACAACGAAACTGCCAGACCATGGGCCTGTATCAGAAATCAGTATTTTTTTGTAGTGTATATGTTTGTTTGGACTTTGCAGTTGCTTGCATTATTATTTTATCAGCAATGCATTCTACCACATATCCAAAGGGCTGGGCGATAAAATGTTCCATTTCAATCAATGTGTGTTTTCATAGCAGCATTTTCAATATACACAACTAACAAAAAAGAATAAGGTGTCACTTAAATCAAACCCCACCATGTCATGTTTCATTCTGAGCTCTGATATTACCAGCTTGATCTGAGGTTTCTAAACACATAGTGCAAACATAATGCATTTCTGCTTGCTATTTACTTTAAAATGATGCAGTACCTCCTGGGCTGATCCATGTCCCATGAACTGTGATCCAAAATATCTGATGAATTTTGCACCCATGGTGAACATGCAGATCCAGTTGTGTTTAGTTTTCGTGGTTTGGTTAAGGCTCTTGTCGAACATTAAAACAAACAAACCCTTATTAGGATCTGCAACAAGCTGATTTGAAGTATAAGTAGCAAGGGCGAGCCCTTTTAAAATAAAAATAATTCTCCTTACTGTCCACAAATGAATTTTAGAGATCTGTAAATGCAATGATTAGCATATCTAAATTGCAGTTCTGATTAGTCAAATCTGTTGTGCATGACAAAATCGATACAAAACTATGTACAATAAAAGCTCGGATTGTGAGTAACTTGGTTTGCGGGTGTTTTGCAAGACAAGCTAAATTTTTAAATAAAACTTGATAAACGAGCGAGGTCTTGCAATACGAGTATTATGCAGTGGTACCTCGGCTCTCGAACTTAATCCGTTCAGGACTTCGGACCAAATCCTAAAAAGTTTGAGTTTTGATCAAAATCTTCCCACAAGAAATAATGGAAAACCAAATAATTGGTTCCCAGCCTCCCAAAATTACACCTAAATATTTATTTATTTATTTTGAGCAGCATTTAAACACAAAATGAGCAGAATAAAACAGGAAGAGCATTTTTTTCTTAATAATGGCTTCCAAAACGATAAAGATCTTATACTAACATTGCCCCTGTCCTGCCCCGATCGTACACTCCTTCTGCATGTCACGCCCCCTCGTTAACCTTGTGTGAAATCCCAGTGTGATCAGCTGTTTTTGATTGTTGTCATTAGTCCTCCGTATTAAGTTCGCGTTTCAGTTTGTTTCCCCAGTCCAGTCATTGGGTACATTCAACTTGCTTACAGCAATGGCTTAAAGCAACGCATTCTGATCCTGACGCAATGCATTACGGTTAGATGTATTGCGACCTCTCACCCAGCTGCACAGACTGGAACCACCTCCGTGATGACACACCTTTGCCCTTATTGGCTGAAGAGTAATTGTTACACGCATGATGTTTGTATCCCAGACGGTTCAGATGCGTAATCTGCTATTTCTCCCGAATATCATGTAAAGCAGTAAGAACTGGTTTTCAGTTAATTTACCTGGTAAAATAAAATTTAAACAATTGACACAAATGCTCTAATAGTACACGTAAATTAGTGGTTTATTTATTGTTAGTTATTGCAATGTTGTGCTGCTTTATATGGTTAATTGTCCAGTCTGTGAAGAAGCCATTCAAGTAAGAATTGCATTGTAGTTTGCACGTTCAATTTATATTAGGTCAGCGTTCATGGTTCGACTGCTGATATTCAGATCGAGTTCTAGGTCAAACTGGTTTGTTCGACTTTCAAGAAATTAGAGTTCTAGTGAGTTCAAGAACCGAGGAACCACTGTATATGTATGCTTTTTCTGCCTAGTGTCACGTAATCACAACTGAGCCGATGGTTCCTCTCTCTCTCTCGCTGTGGGATTGTGGGTATTTTTGGTCTCAGTCGGCGACTCCCATGCTCGGTCTCAGTTGGCGCGCCTCACTCGTATAGTCAGAATTGAGTAGAAAAACACCACTCAAATAAGGGTGTAGCAGTGCAAGTGATTAATCTGTTTAAGGACAATGCAAATGTCCAAATTTTCACAAAATCGAAAAGGAGGCAAAAGCGTTGTCATTGGATGGGTTCCTTGTTAAAGTCACACAAAAAGATTCCAGTGAGCCAACAGATGCAGCAGTGATTCCGTTAGTTATAGTGATAGCCACCCTACAAAATAACCCTCTTCTTCTCCCCCCTCTCATGTCCCCCACGCCATCCAGGATTCTTTTTAAAGGTAGAGCGCAGGTTAATTTTTTTTGTTTCAATAATTTTTATATGAATACTTTTGGGTTGTGGAACGAATCATCGGAGTTTCCATTGTTTCTGATGGGAAAATTCACTTTGATATACAAGTGCTTTGGATGACAAGTACGTTTCCAGAACGAATTATGCTCGCAATCCGAGGTTTTACTGTAATTAAAAAATGACGATTAGCTTTGTACAGAATCTCAAAAGAACTTTTCATCAAGGCTTATGTGGTGAACAAGAAATGTATTCTATTGAATAGTTGCTTGAGGTAGTTAAAACTGCAAATTTATCACTTAATACATATGACAACTTTGCAAAAGTCTGAATGACCTTACAGCAATGATATTCTCTCATTTCCATCAGCTGATAAAGAGCCCCAAGTGTATAATGTGGCATAGTCAAAATGTAATTAAGGAAATAGATATCTTCTATGTAGATATCTTTAAAAACATTTAGACTGCTAAGAATTTTATTTTGAGACATTTCTAGTTTAGTTTTGACATTATGACTAGTAAGAAGTCAACTGAAGATACACTATATGGATAAAACTACTGTGAAATCTGGCCATTTCACGTACAGCATACAGGAATTTTATTGACATCTTATTCTAAATCCATAGGCATCAATATGGAGTCACCCCCCTCCCCAAAATATGGATGTGAGGCCATGGAAGCCCATTCATGAAGCTCCCAGCACACAGATGGGCTGGGGTTAATGCCAGAGGAAGTTCGGAACTCTGCAGCTGATAAGTCAAAAGAGCATTGGTGACTTTTACACACTATGTGCACTAAGCGACCCTTCTTTGTTACTTCCTGTGGCCTTAAATTTGAATTTTGATCTGCCATAATTAAAGATATCTGAAATTCATATCTCAGATAGCCCGAATTAAACTATGAATATCTGTAATTGAATGTTCAAAACAAGTTAATGGGAAAAGTCTTCTTACTAGTCAAAATGTAATTGGAGACATTTTAAATATTATATTATTTCCAGTTATCTTAAATTGGCATTTTGACTAATCGTAAATGAATTTAAGATATCTCGAATGAGTATCTGATCAAGCTTTTTAATGTTAAATGGGCTTACCAGAATGGAGCTAATCCAAACTTGCTGATGTAGGCTATCTTGTCAGAATTGCATGCAAACAAGCTATTTCAGCGTCTGGGATCATTGTGTGGAATGTCTACTGCCCCTTATTTGACTTTTATGATTGGTGTTTTGTCACTGTGTTCAGACACCTCAGTGTTTCTGTTTTCTGTGTTTGTGTACACCCAAATGTTGTCCAGAGATCTGTTGCTGCTTGTCCTGGTGCTGGTATCAGAGATGGAGGTGGATGTAGTGGAGATGAGGGTGAAACAGAACTGGGAAATACTCCACATCTGTTGGTGGGTTGACTTGGCAGGTTTATGTTTCTCACTCTGCATGTGGGATTCTTCTGCCTTGAGTTAAAAACACTTCCTGCACAAAATATTCCGTGCTTCATACATATCACTGTGCCATGCCACGAAATATTGGTTGAACAGAATTAAGGCATGCTGTATATGTCAATTCAGGCTCACCGTCCTCCAGTACACCTGGCTACCAAGATCTCTGTACCACCCCCTCACACCCACCCAACTGGCAGGCAGTATTATGGGAGACCCCGCCTACCACTCTTACAGCCGCCCGCATTGTGGGAGAGCCCACCCACCCCCTCAAATACCTGCCTAACCCGCATTCGCTTGGCATTGTTAGTGCACTCACCGAGGAGTCTGTGATTAATGTAACTTCAATCCTTCATGTGTCCTGTACCTATCCTAAAACTTACAATAAAGATTTTTGATTTGACCTTGATATTCTGCAGGTAAAGAAAACCCATAGCAACTTCCTCAACCAGTTATCCAACATAGAGTTACAGTGAGCCCTAACCCAACCCACCACCCAATACTAGGTCCCTCACAGAGTAAGAACTCCTACACCATGGGCAATTTAAAGCCATCATTTTACCTTACTGCTACAGTAGTTTTTGGACTGCAGCTGGAAAGCCACAGAAACGGAGAAGAAACATTCAATCAATCCTCAATTCCAGGGGGAGGCTAGTCCCCACTCTTCCTCCTGGGAATATTCATACTCTCCTCCATCTGTCAGTTTATATTTTCAGTCAGCATCTCATAAATCTCACCAACTCAAACTCAAAAAACAGACTCAAACCAAACCTTCTGCTGTCTACGTATCACTTTAACTTGTACTATTTTGTACATTTGCCCTGTATTTCTGTTATCTAGCTAAGTGATCACTTAGGTTAATCTCTCTACTTCTGATTTTATTGCAATTGATGTGTATTGTTCTTACCCAGTGAACAAATCATGTCTTGATTGTTCCTTGGTTGCCTCATTTTGTTAACTCTAGTAAAATCAAACCTAGTGCCATTGCAGGAATTCTTGGTCAGGATTAGGTGAGCACCTACACGATATAATCATGTGCTATGCAGCCTAGAGTTGAGTCAGTCAGACCATTTGAGTCCCTAAGCTGAATTAGTCAGAAATGGTGAGTAGAATCAGTCAGATATACTGATATGAGACAGACCCTGAGTTGAATTACACTTTTAATCAATTGCTTAAGCACAATACTTGAATGACAGTTATTGTTCTCGAAACAATATATGAAATCTGACATCAACATGTAATTACACATAGCATTGTAAGGTTTTCCCATTGTGTTCATCCAAAATTCAACTGTTGAAGAAATTTATGCAATTGTACAAGACAACTGCCCCGATTAGCCCAGTAGTGTACTGAGGAAGTCTTGGTCATAAAAATGGATTATAGTGGTTTTAGGATCAATTTAATCAAATTTCACATTTCAAACTGCCAGATGTATGTTTCACATAAATTGCAGTGATCTGACATTGCTGCAGCCTTAAAGAAATTGAAAAAAATGAATCATGTGATTTATTAATATGTTTATTTTCTCATATTATATAGGAACTAATAACATATGAATTTCACCCTACACCTAAAACTCCTGAACTGAGAGGTTCTGAAATACATTCTCTATAATGACATTTATGAATATGGAACATTCAGGTACAGCCAGGGTCAGCAGCCTGCTCTTGTGAGAAGCTTTATGATATAATGGTGGTTTTGTAAGGAACAGTGGGGGTCAAGGAGCAGAGGGAGGAGGTAGGCAGATAGACAGAGCATAAAAATACAGGCCACAGTCATGACCAGATCATTACCCTTAGCATAAGTACGACAGAGGCTGCTCCGAGAGTGTATCTGCGGGCAAAATATAATGTTTAGCTATTGAATATAGAACATTTGGCCCCACAATGTCATATAAACATAATCTACACACACACACACACACACACACACACACACACACACACACACACACACACACACACACACACACACACACAC
>JAABNY020000037.1:4804598-4816631 GCA_015164015.2 Brevimyrus niger
CCCCCCCGGCACAAAGGCCCACGGCCAAGTGTCCCTGAGACAAAAACCTGCCCAACCCAGGAGGCAGTCCACGAAGGGCCCAACCCTCGAACAGGGAGGCACACAGAGGGGGGGACGGGCAGCGAGTCCCCCAGCCCCGCCTGCAACCCCAGCACCGAGGAAAGTGGGCTCCGAGGCCGGTGGGCCCCACCAACCAGGACCACCACCCCGCTCCCCAGCCGACGCCCCCCCAGCCCGTCCTGCCGAGAGTCACGTCCCACCACGCCCGATGGGACCCCAGCCGGCAGCCAAGGACGGGATCACCCCAGGTCCCCCGGCAAACGGGGAGCCATTTAGTGACACATGCATGATTATAGGAATCAGACCAATCAGCACAAAGCACGCATTCAGTGCTTAAGTGAAATCCTGGTCCTTTCAATTGAAATAGTTGTTTACAAGTCAAAGTGCCCTCTGTGACGTGGATTATCTGGTCACCTTACCACTCTAAGCTTTCTGTGTGGGATTTCTGGTCTTTCACTGTGGGCCAGTTTCTCTCTCCATTACATCATCCGTAATCAGTCTCCATGTGTTCCACCTGTGTCGTTCCCTGTTTAAGTTAGAGTCTCTCCTTTCTCTGGTCTTTGGCTTTCTCTGCTAAACCCTGGTGCTTCCTTGCTTGCCGCATTGCCGCTTCAAGCTCAGGCGGCCCCATTAGTGAGTGATGGTTTTTCGAGGTTTGCATTTAGCTTTGGCCTGTTCTAGGCTGTGCCTGCTGTTTTGTTTCTGCCTTATTTACTGATACATTCACACTTGCTTCCTGTCTCCCACGAGATCCCGCTCTCCTTGCTTGTGCAAACCTAAATAGTTTTTAGGTTGCTCTCTTCAGTTTTTCTTTTGTAAAGATTAATTTTATGGGGATCTAGGGGAAGGAGACCTAATGATGAGGAGCAGGTATGTTGAGGTACAGTAACATGAGCAGGAAGTTATAAGTAGGTTGGGTGGTAATCGGCGTTCGCTTCAGAGGTTGCCATATGCATTACTCTTTGCGATTGGGCAGCTTGGGGGAGTCCTGATGACATCACTCCTTTCAGGTGGGCACTCTATCAAGACGACCACACCCCCCTGGGATGGGATCCCCATCATAGCAGCCCTGTTCTGCCCATGCCTTAATCACCCATAAATCGTATTTGGGGCCATGCCCCTCCCCAGCTGTTGTCAGGGCTTTTTGAATAACCCCTCTACTTATGTGCATTAAGAGTGTCTACCAGATGCGAGATTGTCTCTGTTCACTGTGTGTTCAAGTGACTCCTTTGTGGTTTCTACCCTCTCTGTCTGGGTTTTTTTTTTTTTTTGCATTTTCCATTTTCATCCTTAAACTCCAAGTTTTTGTCGTCCTCTGGTTGCCCTTTGCCTGCCCACTGATCTGTCTTTGCCCTCGGATTGGGATTCAGTCTTGCTGTTGATGGCTCTTACCTGGGGCCTGTATTACGAAGCTGGATTTACATGGGGCTAAATCACGTATATATTAGGTATGCGGTGTTTTTTTTTCCTTAAGCATGGGTTTTTTATGCTGCTGGTCTTGATGTCTGTACTTCTTAGTATCAACTTATTGTCTCTGTTTTAGCAGGGAGACAGTAAACCAAACCGTTGGGGTTACACATACCCCATTCCCACTAACTCTGAAAGCAGCTTATCTACTGATAATTAACCATGCTGGTGTCATGTTGGTGACCCAGTAATCCAACCTTCAGGATGGGTCCCTGTCCTGCCTCTTCAGTATGTCGGATCCCTGGTTGGCCAGCAGGTGTTGCTGGCCATCCCGTCTCCTTTGCTTCCAGTGATCTCTTGTTCCCCTAGCCACCATGTAGCAAGACTTTCTTGCAGATTGGGTGTTCCAGGAGAAGCTTTCTTAAATGACAGTGCCATTCTGGAAGCAGAGAAGATAGCAGATGTCTTTGGGGCAGTGACATTTGTTAAACCATATAACATTTCGTAACCCACCCCTCCAAACCCCCTCCCCTCTCCCTGCTAAAACAGACAGTGGGCTCTTTTTTCTACTTCCGCAAAAGAGCTTGTAGGAGTGGTGTTTTTTAAATGAGGCACGGCTGGACGTGTTATTGGTGTGTAGCTATTTTAAGGCAGCTTGACGTCGTTGCCTGTTTGTCCAACAAAAATCAAGTCTGAAGTCAGTACCCTCTGCCCCTTATCACACTAAGCCTTCGCTGTCATTTCTGCCCTTTACCCAGTTGACGGCTCTCCTGCCGCTCAGTACCCCATCAGACTCTCATGGCACTCACAATCATGGACAATTCCTAGGTTGTGGCTTATTTTCTACTTGTCCACACTCACCTAAAGGATTATTAGGAACTGCAGGATGCTATCCTATCAATATGGGCCAACATTTCTAAAGAATGCTTTCAGCACCTTTTTGAATCAATGCCATGTCGAATTAAGGCAGTTCTGAAGGTGAAAGGGGGTCAAACACCGTATTAGTATGGTGTTCCTAATAATCCTTTAGGTGAGTGTATGTACCCATGTAAATTCTATGGGGAATATTTACTCATTGGAAAAAAATCTCATTGCCTGCAATTTCAGTCTTCTTTCTTTCTTTTCCTAGGCTACAGGGGCATCCCAGCAGGTGATGTCTGAAATGGGATGACCGGCTCTTGTGGGGAAGTTATGTCGCATTACCCTTTTGAAAGGATACTGCACTAGGCAAACAGGTGAACTGGGAGACGGTAAAGTGTTGTGATGCCAGAGAAAGCTGGGGGCCAAGTGGCAGAGGCAGGTGATGTCATGGGGGCTACAGGCGGAGTTTCAGAACCTTCCACCAATCAAACTGCTGTCTCTAGATCTGGAGGAGAAGCAGCCCTCACCGCACTAGCAGGGATGCTTGAGTGCGTTATGCAAAAGAAAAGGCCCGGGGATTGTTTCAAGATCTTGCTTCACCAGGTCACCCAGCTACAGATGGGCAGAGCAAGACAGAAACCCAGGAGGAAAAAGAGTGGGGGAGCTAGACCAGGAGTCAAGGCTTGTAACGCTGGAGGACAACGATGACATTGACCATTACTTGGTTACATTCAAGGAACCGGCAGGGGGTGTGTTTTGATGGGTTTTTTTTCCAGCTTAGAAGTATCTCCAAGTTACCAAATACTGTCCTCTTTCTTCTGTCTGTAATTCATGTTTTCATTTAATGTTGTTTAGATCACTGCAATTCTCTATTCGCCTGCCTCTGAAACACAACTCTAAATATAATCTTAAACGAAGTTAACTTTATTCATAAAGAAACTTTGGTTGGTTGAAATTGCTGCTGCAAAGACTATTAAGCTCTAAAAGTGTTTTTATTTTCCATAGCTCTTCCTGCATTAGAATAAATAACTACTGACAAAAAGATTTTGACAAAGAATGCAAAACATTTATCCCGACAAATAGGTTAAAATATACCTTATAAAATGGTTACAATGTAATTTAAAAAAAAAAAAAAAAGTTTTTTTTCCTGGATGAAGTGCTTTAATATAACTTATGAAAACCTTTCACGGTAGAAAAAGTAGAAATCTGGTAGAGGCTACTTCATAGCTCACAGTTAGGAAAGTACCTGCCTTATAACAATCCTATAAGATATGAAGATATTTAAAAGTCCGTAACACTTTACATGAACTGCACCTTCATAATGCTTTTATATTGCATTCATAAAATGTTCAGTACCCCCCATAATTTATTCATAAAGTATTCATAAAACATCCATACACATCATGTATGTATACTATAACATCCTAACATCCCTTAACAGCTGTAATATACATTAATGACAAACATCATACAATAATAACAAACATTATAATTGTATAATCATGTAATGTTTGTTGTTAATGTATATCAAAGCTGTTAAGGGCTGTTTGGATGTTAAGGTATACTTGCATGCTTATGAATGTTCTATGAATGCATTATGAGTGCATTATGAAGGTGCACTGAATGTTCTATGAATGATTATCCATGAATTATGGAGTGTTACCAAAAAGTTTTATCCAGCATGCACAATACAAGGATCGGAGTGATGAGCAATGTAGTGAATTTGTCACAGGTGAGAAAACAAACAAACAAAAAAAACTCCTTGTTTTATAAGACTGGAAAAACCACCATCTTACTGCTGACAGCATAGACTGAAGACTGAAAATAGTCTGTTTAGCCTGAATGTCATGCAATATAAGGGGTCTGTCATTAAACATGACAGTGGATCCTATCTTAGGAGACCTTTGATACCTTAGCATGCTGTAATAATGTATCCATCTCTCTATTCAGACCACTTCTCTGACATCAATGGTAATAAAAATAATAATATGTGTTGGACTGGCATCCTGTCCAGGTTATACCCCAGTCTTATAATCGACGTTACTTCGAACACAAGTGCTTCAGTTGCCAAGATTTGCATAAATTTCATCATGGAAAAAAGCATATGGATGAAAACAAAAAACTAAACAAATCTGGCTTTATAAACCCTGGAGTACACATATGTGCACAATTTCCCCTTGATAAATTGTGACTACCTTGTAAATGTGCACATGTGCATTAGCCTGAGATCCTGCTAAGTTGCCGCCCACAAATAACCATAAATGGTCAGTGGAAATGAGCTGCATTTTCATATAATATGCAAATCAGGCCTTTCTGATTGCAAAGTCTAACGGTAGCAACTGTATATAAAAACCAACAAGAGAAATTTAGAATCATGTGAGGTACAGGCACAAAATATATTACGCCTAAGCCGTGGTGTGGTTAGCACTGTTGCCTCAGGGTTCGCATCTCTGCCATGGTTCCAAGGGTGTGGAATTTGCATGTTTTTCATGTATCATTGTAGGGTTTCACATATACTCTGGTTTCCGGGTTATTGTTGTGTTTCCTTGTTTGTTCGTGACTCACTGTGTGTCAAAGAGAAATGCAATTGCAATCCTTTGTATGTCCTGTGCATATGGCAAAACTGATAAAGACTTTGACTTCACTTTGACTTTCCCCCCACAGACCAAAAACATGTTGTGGTTAATTGGAATCCCTTTAGTGTGAGTGAATTGTGTGTGTGTGTGTGTGTGTGTGTGTGTGCCCTGTGATGGGTTGGCGCCCGTCCTGGCCTGCCTTGTGCTCACAGCCTTAAGGATAGGTCCCAGCAACCCTGAATGGGACAAGCAGTTTCAGAAAATGAATTGATGGATATATTATGCCTGGATATATTATTTTGGGCAATGGTGGCTTGATGGTTAAGGAAGCGCACTTGTAATCGAAAGATTGCAGGTTCAATTCACCAATGAGGTACCCTGAGCAAGGTACTGCCCCCAAGCACTGCTCCCCGGGCGCTGAATTAGCTGCCCCCTGCCATGTCACGAAAGTCACATAAGGGTTAAATGCAGAGGACACATTTTGTTGTTGCGCACTGTGTGCTGTGGTGTGTTAACAATGACCACTGATCACCTATTTCTAATTCTAATTATATATATTGTACAGCTGCTTCTACTACTTTTGCAGTATTTCTGTTTCAGATTAGTTCTCAAACTGCGTTTCATTGTCTGAGTACTTGTCCGTTATGTGATGATCATAACAGTGAATCTAAAAACGTATGTCGAATGACTCATCGCTGCTGCACTATGTTCTGTTAGCTCTACACAACGCACTGTTACCTGAAATAAAAAGGAAGTGGTCGGATCTGAAGGTAGAGAGAAAGAAACAACTTACTGCTTGCAGATCCAGTATGACTAACTGTTTTGGGGCAAACCTACTTGAACACCCTCAAGCTTCAACATGTGAATGGCGTCTGTAATGGGGGATGTCCAACAACATGGTGTTGCACCAGAACAATCGGGCCATACTGATGTGGTACGTTAGACTAATAATGAAAGGATCTTGAATGAACCCAGACCAGGAAGGTGCTATATTTGCTAATATCATGTCAGCATCACAGATGACTTGTGAATTACTAGAGCGAAATGGCATTCAAATGACAAAAGCAGCTCCATTCGGGCTCAATTCGCTGTCTGCGTCTACTGATTTATACTATACTGTTGTGAATGTGATAAATAAACTTAGATTTGATTTGAGGTGTTCTTATTGCAATGTGTCAATTGCCTCAGTTACATCAGGAAAACGGAACATTAATGCAAATTTTGTTCTTTCGTTTGATAGTGCATTGCATTGTGCCATACAACTTTTATTACGCTGTCCAACACAGCAGACATTAAGGAAATAAAAAGGAATTGAAGCTGAAGGTTGGTGAGATATCTCTGATCCGTCTGGTGATCGGAAGGTGCCTGTTGACAGAAAACAAACCATAGTCAAAACCTATACATATGTATAGCTAGTATAGTGCGAGTGACTGGTCTCCTAGACTCTGGGCCCAGAGCAGCACATAACTGGATAAGAATGGAAGTCTAAATTGGCTCGGAAACCAGTTGTTATCTTGTGCAAAATAAGATAAACTTTACTGGTCATTCTTTACGTATAGCAGAAAAATACATAGAATAGAGCCATACATGCAAAGCAAAACAGACAAAATACAGACGTTACACAGTGCAAACAGTAAACGAATGAGTAAAACTCTCGGTGGCCCACGAAAACTCCAAAACTTCCTTTCTAATTCCTCTGTGTACATAGTTATCAGCATGAATGCCATTATCGCACTCTCTGTTATGGCAAGGAGTGACGTATTTTGGGGACTTAAATTGATCAGACAAAATCAGGGTCGAATGGTCCATGTCACAAAACAGCAGGAGCAAACAGAATCTAAGATAAATGGCTAATGGTGGCAGGTGCAGGTTGGACAAGGTGCAAACAGTGATCAGAGGCAAGACAAACTCAGAATATAACGACAGAACAGGATCAAAAACAGTAGGCAGATATATCAGGAAAACACTCAAAATCTTAGGAAATAAGAAAATCTTGCACCCAGGCAGCATGTCAAGACAACTAAAACATGAAACTAAATGAGCAATAACCCACGATGGCAGGGGAGAGGCGTGGCTGATAATAGGAATAACCGGGGAGCCTCGGACGTTGACTGGACATGGCTGTCTTGACTGGGTGGGATTATTGAATTCACAAATGTTTGATGTCTAATTCACACTTATTGCAGCAAGTGGCAAACACATTTTCAAATCATGGCAAGAACAGACAAGACGTATTATTTGGAATAGCAAATAAAATCCTGCAAGGCAAGTATACAGGCTTTGACTCACACAAATAAATGAAAAATCAATAAATCCCACTTAACATTTTCAGATTGACTTTGGGTTGGTGACATGAATTGTTTGCATGTTCGTGGTCATTTAACTAGTTTACCTGCAATTTGCTGCTTTACAATAGGTGTTTCCTTCTCCCCAAAAAGTTTCATACACTTTCTGCTGTGTATATTTCCGTAAACATACACGTTTTTTTCCCTATCTGTTGTCATTTGATAAATGTGAGATTTTTCATAAAAAGTTGCGTGCTCACTTGTGTACTTCAAGTGTCTTTTTGAGGTCCTGGGTCCCCTGTGACCCTGTATATGAAGTTGGAAGATGGACGTATGGATGAATGTGTAATTACATGTGCCCTGTGATTGCCGGACATCCTGTCCAGGATGCACTCACCATATAATATATTACTGGTTTCTATCACCATATAATCTATAATTTTTCATGTAGGTTCTTTGAATGTTTATGTGTTTCCTATGTAGTTTTGATGTACAAATTATTATCTGTGTATTTTGAAATATTCATACAGAATGGTTTTTGGTTTTGTTACTTTAAAGACCATAATCCAAGAAAGCTATTTACTTCTTGAAAACTGATGCAAAATTAATGTTCATTTATTTTGCAAAGCATATTCAGCAGGTTTAAAATTTTAAACTGTAATATCATGCTTGACTGCGGTGCCTTAAGGAGCGAAGTGATTTTCTTTGGCTTGGAGTCTTCTGACGAGATCATATCCACCTGTTTAGGCTGCTTTGTTAATCCCTCACATAAATATTGCAGAGCACAGGAGAAGAACAGGTGACTGTAAGGCATAGTGTAAAATGGAAATGACACTATCAGTCAGTAGTCTTTGACTTCCAGGGTATTTTTACAAACAAATTAACAGACAAGATGTGCAGCCCTGTGGGGTGGGACTTCTCTCTGTAATCGAGACAGGGTCAGTTCAAATCACCATTAGCCTCTTGAACAAGGACCTTTACTCCGACCTGACCATGCTCTTGGATCTACATCTGTATGTTGTTTAAGACTAAAGTGTCTGCTATGTGAATACAATTGTGATAACTTTTTTAGTTCAGTTGTCAGAGTTAGATATTATGGGTAGCTGTAGGAATTATTTGCTCAGGTAAATTTTAATATCTCCACCAATATGTTTTGATTATTTCATTTAATTAATGTTTATCAAGTAAATTGTTATGCCGAAACTCAATTGCGCTATCCCCATGAGTCTGTTAATGTGAGACTTACATGGGATTCACTAATTACCAGTATCACTTAGTAACCTGGGTTAGAAGGCTCGTCCAGCGAGCTGCATCACCAGGTAATGTAAACGATTGGTAGCGAAGCTCCTCGCACGGCCAATGAGAAAGAGTCTCGCAATATTTCAGGCGAGGTTGAGGTTTCAGGGTTTAGTAGCCAGATCGCACAGAAGCAGGGACTATTGTGAGCACTCAATGAACGGAGGCTGAAGTTGTGTAAAGACATGCACTACAACTAACATAAGACAGACATTACACTTAACACAAACAACAAACACAAAATAACCTGATAGAAGCAGACAGAATGTAATTATGGAAGTGCAATGACCAGATCTAAATGAGTAACCTTAAAAGGGAAATACTGTTCTGCAAAGCAAGCATAGTTTGTGGAACCACAACCATAAAGCCACATAGCAGTTTAACAGAACAGCTTAGGTCGTTAGAATGAAAGGGAGTTGGTTTACTTGGGGTTGTAGAGCAGGGGTGGGGTGGGGGGGGGGTCTTGGCAGTTGGTTGCAGAGCTGATGAGCTGGTGGGGTGATGGCACTCGGTAAGGCACGTCATTTGGAGCAGTGGAGTGGAGCCCCTTGGATTCTCTCTCCTTGTGAAGCTTTAAGGTGAAAGGCTTTGTCTTGGTTGCAGTTCTCTGTTGGGTAGCACGCCTTCACCGGCAGGCTTCAGGAGGGCTTCTTGTCTTTGTACAGATGATACATCACATATTCATATTCAAACAGCACATCTTATCTTTAGATAGGCCTGGCCATTAGTTTGTGGTAATACCAATTTAAATTGCACATCTGGGAACAAGATATTTTGGGTTGGTGTAGCATATCCCAATTGATCTGCTCTGAAGAATGGATAATGTACATTTTAATTCAGTTATTTTAATACAGATTGGTAGAGCACAAAGAGCTTGCTAACAGGCCACAAAGATCAGATAAGGGCCACAGAGAAATGTAAAAAAAGGGGGGGGTTGTTAAACAAAAAAAGAAGAATCTCAGAAAGACACACTGGTTGCACTACTTAATTTTTAAGATTCTTCTGGTATAACCATTAGAACATATAGGCAGTGGTAGCTATACCTATTTCTTTATCCAAATTTATATAAGTGTCCAAGTGAAAAGGGGTAAAATAGGTGATACTCCGTGAACATGGTTATAAGGTTGGCACACAAAACACTAAGGACACATACATTCATAACCTCTCGGTATATTGAGACTCACAGTGAGTGGTATGTAAGGCAGGATGTCTGGGGAGGGGGTTGTGAGCCAAGTCGAGGGACCCCTGTCCTTGAGGTCCACTCTGCTGTCTGTAGGTCCCTAAACCTTTGGGCAATAAAAGTTGGAGTACTGGCCTCCCTTGTTATCTGTGTGTGTGTGTGTGTGTGGGGGGGGGGGGGTCACTAATCCCTTTTTTGTGCTTAAGCCAGTGAATACCTCTCGTACCAGAGTAGGCCTTATCTCAGGCCACCTGAAATTTAAACTCTGTCATATGTGCATGTGTGATCCCAAATAGCCCTTTATGTAAATATTTATTCATTTTATTTTTTATTTATTTAACTTGATTTGAGTATAAACAATATATACATAACAATTTATATGTATCATCTGTGATGTCATCAGCAGCTTCATACGTGTACAAAGTGTACAATGTTTCTCCATGGCCCCGGTGCAACATATAGTACACTTAACATTACAGTAACAGGGCAGGCAAGGTGCAAACAGGCAGCAAATAAATAGTGCAGAGATAATAAATAAAAAGTGCAGAGATGTAAACTTCATAAGTGAGTGAAGTGCAGTTACAATCTAGAGGTAGACTGTATATGGTGTTTAGAGGAATTTGAAGAGAGTCAGTCCAGATACCATGCCAGTGTGTGATCAGAGTTCTGATGGCTCGTGGTATGAAGCTGCTGCACAGCCTAGTAGAGGCAGAGCGGAAGCTTTGAGGCTGTTTTCTGGACGGTTGGAGAGAAAAGAGTCCGTGTAGCGGGTGGGAAGGGTCCTTTAAAACTTTCACGGCTCTGTTGTAGCAGCGGGTCTGGAAAATGTCTTTTGGGGGCGGTAGGGGCAACGCTGATGATCTTCTCAGCTGCTCTCACCATCCACTGAAGCGTATTACGGTCCGAGACGTTACAGTTCTCAGACCAGACCGCGGTGCAGCCACAGAGCAGGCTGTCGATGGTGCTGGTGCAGAATGTGGTGAGGATCGGTCGGGGGAGGCTCGCTCTCTTCAGCCCCCGCAAGAAGCGCAGACGCTCTTGGCTATGGAGGTGGAGTTGAGGGACGAGGAGAAGGTCATCGGTGAAGTGGACACCCAGGAACTTGGTGTTCTTCACCCTCTCATCCACAGCGCGGTCGATGGAGAGAGGTGGGTGAACAGCGCTGGACCATCGGAAATCGATGATCATTCCTTCGGGTTTGTCTACATTTAGAGAGGTTGTTGCTCTTGCACCGCTGAGCCACCTCCTCCATGTATGCAGGAATGTCATTGTTGTCGATGAGGCTCCACCACAATCATGTGGTGCGCAAACTCGATGATCTGGTTCGAGCTGGTCTCTGCTGTGCAGTAGTAGGTCAGACGTGTGAAGAGCAGTGGACTGAGGACAAAGCCCTGTGGAACACCTGTGCTCAGTGTAAAGGTGTTGTAGGTGTTGGTGCCGATTCTGTCCTGTCAGTCAGGAAATCTAATATCCAGGGGGGGCGCTGAGGACCAGCCAGCTCAGTTTGAGAGACAGTCTCTGAGGGATAATGGTGTTAAAAGCTGAGCTTAAATCGATGAACAGCGTCCTTATGTGAGAATCGCTCTTTTCCAGGTGCGTTAATGTCAGGTGAAGCGCAGTGGATATTACATCATCGGTTGACCGATTTGGGGGGGGTAGGCAAACTGGAGGGGCTCCAGAGTGCTGGGTAGGGCGGCTTTGATATGATTTATGACCAGTCTTTCAAAGCGCATGAGGACTGGAGTGAGGGCCACAGGATTATAGTCATTGAGGCAGGTCACCACTGATTTCTTTGGGACTGGCATGATATTTGTGGTCTTGAAGCACACTGGAACAATGGCCTGAGTCAGGGAGGTGTAGAATATGTCGGAGAGCCGGTCAGCACAATCCTTAAGCACTCGTCCTCGGATGTTGTCTGGACTAGCACCTTTCCGCGGGTTCACTCTGGATAGAGCATGTTTCACTGCGGCTGGAGTCACGCAGATCACCTGGTCATAAGGGCGAGGAGCCCAGGGTTTGCAGTTTAGTACGTCAAAATGGGCGTAGAAGGTGTTCAGGGTGTCTGGGAGAGTAGCATCGCTGTCACAGAGGGAAGGTGATGGTTTATAGTCTGTAATAGCTTGTATGCCCATCCACATACTACGAGCATCTCTGGTGTTTTAAAAGCGGCTTTGGATATGTTGACCGTATGAAAACTTGGCTTTTTTAATCGCTTTGGACAGACTGGCTCGTGCGGTTCTGAGGGCAACCTGATCGCTGGATCTGAAGGCAGCATTACAGACTTCCTTTGTGGGTTTGCAGTTTAGTACGTCAAAATGGGCGTAGAAGGTGTTCAGGGTGTCTGGGAGAGTAGCATCGCTGTCACAGA
>JAABNY020000037.1:4829135-4840803 GCA_015164015.2 Brevimyrus niger
TCATTTCTTCACATCTTTTTTCTGTACTGCCTGTATTGTTCTTACAGTCCTGCACTTTCTTTATGTGCATCTGTCAAGAGATTAACTGAGATAGATAGATAGATAGATAGATAGATAGATAGATAGATGATAGATAGATAGATAGATAGATCACTGCCTTGCAGTTAGGCCACATGGTGAATAGCCCACACAGTGTGTGTTTGTGCCCTTGTATACCCCACACTACTGCTGCATGTTTTCTCTGAATAGCCTACACAGTGTGCCTTTGTAGCCTTGTATATCCCACACTACTGTTACATGGTGTCTAGGAATAGCCTCCATAGTAGTTGTTTGTACCCTTGTATACCCCAAACTACTGTTACATGGTGCCTAGGAATAGCCTCCATAGTGTGCATTTGAAAAAAAGGGAAAAGAATAGAAGCCTAAATAAATAAATAAATGTTGTCTTAGCAATATTGTGAGGCAAACCTATTAGCGCAGACCTTTAACCCAAAGCCTTCTTCTATCCATACAAACAAAAGAAATTGTTTTTTGTGTTTTTTATTTTTGAGCAAAATGGGATTTGACATTTAGATTGCAGCTAGATTTCAGTACACAACATTGCAAAAACAGAAAAATATAGAAAAATCTGGCTTAAAACTTAATCTAGGAGGGAACAAGTTCCAAACAGCTCAAGATATGTCAGGTTGGAAAATTATGGTTATCTTATGATTGTGTGTGATGTATTGGAGTTTGAGCTTATAACCGCACATGATTACATCATGAGAATGTTATACAACAGCACATTTTTAAGCTTGTCAGTTCCCCAAATCTTCATTTCAACTCTACCTTTCTAAGTTTGTTTAAAAAAATCATTATTGTAATGTTATTTATATAATATATATATTTATAACCTGTTGTGCAGAACTTGTTACATAAGCTGAAGCAATAACTACTGCTATTTATACAGAACCTGTAGCAAAATAATAAATGCATTGACACACTATGAGTGGAATACATAAATTAAAAGTAAAATATAAAAGTACAATATATGCAAAGTTCCTCCCCCAGTCACACTAACAAAAATAGTTTACAAACTTTTTTATGTTTTTCTTAATAATCCAACTTTTCGTTTTTATAGTCCCAGGTGGACACTTCTAGGGTGGTGTCCCACAAATCTAGATTTCTTAGTTAGCCTGGTTATCTTAAGCTAGAAGTCATGATTGTCCAATAAGAGTTGAGGTAAGGAACATTCCTATTCGACAGTCATGACTGCTAGCTTAAGGTAAGCCAGCTAATGCAGAAATCCAGATTCTTGGACCCCCCACCCCCACCCCATTTAATTTGGATCTTGAACAGTTTTTGTAGGAAAAGGATGATGTACTGCTATGTTTTGGGTATGTTACAGCTTGGTCAGGCAACACCATAGCAAATGCTGCTGCAGTTGCCCATTCCCAGTGTAATGTAGGTATAAACCTAGGTTTTGAGAAGGACAAGGAGGGTATTATGCAATTAATAGTTTACATTGGGATGTATTGTGGCACATTAGGGGTACTTCAATTTGTTCTACTATCTTTAGATTGAACAAAAAAATGTGTATAATTACTAATGCTTTTTAACTCCTGTACCATGCACTAGAATAATTTTCTTTAGCTGATTTAGCCTCAAAAGTATGAGAATGATTACTTGGTGGCCAAATGAGAACTTAGTCAATTACTAATTTAAAGACTAACTAACATCTGAATATTCTTCACAATAAGATTTTTTCACCAGGCTGCAGACTTTAACTTTGGTGGAAAGTTCGAAGGTCCTGCAAAGCACTGCTGCAAAAAATACTCTTGTTTGTTTTTTTTTTTTATTATTGCTTGCTTTATTATTAATGGTAGTGTTTTAATGAGGTTTGCCTATTCCCTATTTAAATCTCTTTTCATAACGCTTTTTAGCCAACTTTTATCAATTATGTAATTGTTGCATACTTAACACCTAGGTATCTAATCAGCCAATCATGTGGCAGCAGTGCAGTGCATAATTTCATGCAGATACAGGTCAGTATTGTTAGTTAATTTTCACATAAAACACCAGAATGGGTGAAAAATATGGTCTCAGTGATTTGGACTGCAGCGTGATTATTGGTGCCAGGTGGGCTAGTTTCATGCACAACACTTGTGTGCATCTAGAGCTTTACTCAGAATGGTACAAAAATTGTCTACTGAGCAACAGGTCTGTGGATGAAAATGGCTTGTTGTAGTGAGAGGTCAAATGAGAATGGCCTGACATAAAGGCTACGGTAACTCATATAAGTACTCTGTACAATTGTGATGGGCAGAAAACATCTCAGCACGTCGAACCTTGAGGCAAATGAGCTACAACAGCGGAAGACCATGTCAGGTTCCACTGCAAATGAGCTACAGCAGCAGAAGACCATGTCAGGTTCCACTCATATTAACCAAAAGCAGAAAGCTCAAGCTGCAGTGGGCTCAGTCTCACCAGACAGTTGGAGAATAGAAAAACATAGCCTGGTCTGATGGATCTCGCACACCAATGGTATTGTCAGAATTTGGCATCAATAGCATTAAACCATGGACCCAACCTACCTCATGTCAAAAGTTCAGGCTGGTGTTGGTGGTGTAATGGTGTGGGGGATGTCTTCCTGACACACTTTGGGCCCTATAATACCAATTGATCATTGCTTGAATGTCACAGCCTATTTGAGTATTGGGGCTGACCATATGCATCCCTTCTTGGCCACAATGTATTTACTTCCAGCATGAAAATGAACCATGTCACAAAGCATAAGTCACCTCAAACTGGTTTCATCAGCGTGACAGTGAGTTCACAGTTCTTCAGTGATCTTCCAAGTCACCTGTTTTGAATCCAGTGCAACATCTTTGGGTAAAATTGGTGATTCACAGCATAGATATCCAGTGAAATTCTGCAGAAATTGAGTGATGCAGTCATGTCAGCGTGGGCCAGAATGTCTCCAACATCTCGTGAATTCCATGCCATGAGATGAGGAGCTGAGGCTGTTTTGACTGCAAAGGGAGGCCGTACTCAGTATAAGTACAGTATTCCTAACAAAGTGCTCAGTGTGTGTAGAGAGAGGAAGCCTGACTTAGGCTCATTATTGGTCTCATCCCAACAACAAAAAATGATGGACTGAGTGAGTTTTGGAAATTTGCTTTTCAATTGGACATACATATTATTTCAGAAACTTAGTTTTGTGAAGCTTTATCCTGGTCACGCTAGTTACCACGATAAAAGTCCTTTTATGATTCGCTTTAAAACAGACATGACTATATCCCTCTGCCAACACATCAATTTGCAATGAAATGAAACTTTTTTTGATTGTCATTTTACTCTTTCAGAGCTTTGAGAAGATGAAAGTGGAGATTTCAGCTCTACCTCAATTACTGGTCCAACAGCATCATTTTTTGATGTATATGGTGCATCAAAGCTTAGGGGATTCTAGCTACTGGACAAAGTAATTGCAATTTGTGCTGACAATACAAATAATATCTTTAGGGGACACGCAAGAAAATGTTTTCTCCAAGCACAAACAAGCAATTTCAAGTTATTTAATTGGAGAAGTGTGTTCTGCTCATAGTGCCGCCCAGTCAGTTGCTAACAAATTCCCGTCTGACATTTAGGCATTTGACCCGAGTATAAGTATTTCCTAAAAATGTTTTGTGAAATATCAGCGTCTCGGAGGTAGCATAACAAACTACAGATTTTTATTTTATGTTTTTTTAAGAACAATAATATAATTAATATGATTGTTGTCTTATTGGCTTGAGACAGGCTGAGGCTGCTGTGCAACCCTATATTTATTAGGTAGCTGAAAGGTGGTGTCATGGATTTTCCACTCTTGTTTTGCAATTTAACAATAAATGATACATTGTTTTCCGCACATTCACAATCATTGTAAGAGAGCAAAGTGGTGATGCATTATTTTCCATAACATTTCCTGAAAGCTTGTGGTGTGGTTTGCACAACTCAAGCGACGGCTCACAAAATTTTGCCATGCACTGATTTTTTATCCATTAGAGTTTCTAAATTTAATGCCATGCAAAGGTGGGGCAAACCCTGCAAAGGTGGGGCATACCCTGTGAAGGTGGGACAAACCCTGCAAAGGTGGGGCAAACCCTGTAAAGGTGGGGCAAACCCTGCAAAGGTGGGGCATACCTTGTAAAGGTGGGGCAAACCCTGTAAAGGTGGGGCAAACACTGCAAAGGTAGGGCATACCCTGCAAAGGTGGGGCAAACCCTGCAAAGGTGGGGCAAACCCCACCAGTCCATCACAAGGCATAAAGTAAGGAAATATTTGATAATTTTTACTTTGTCTAGTTTTTCAGCATCCTTTAAAAAACAAATCAAAATTTAGCACTGATCATTTTCACAAATCCATGTTTGGGAGAGATATGGTCATGTTTATTTATGGCATATTCATATCATACATGCAAATCGCCAGACCATATCGCTGAATATTACTGCATACATTCATTTACATTGATTTACTATTTAGAGCTCTGACGAAGATACATATATTGGAACTTGACTACTGTTGCCAGGTGTTTAAGGAGGGATTCTTAGTGGACTGTACATAAATAAGCAGAGTTACTAAAAATGGTTCCAGGTCTTTTAGCATCCATGTCATACATCAGTCAAATTTTAACAGTCTTTTAATCCTCAATTGTCCTATATAGTTAACATGATATTTCTCTGCTTTGTAACCAGCTGCAGCATATAGGAATGGATTCTGAAATAGACCTCCAGTACTACAAGAAGTCCATCCATCCATTGTCCAGCTGCTCATTCTGGTCAAGACTCTCAGGAGGCTGCAGTCTATCCCTAAGGCCTGAATGCGATGCGTTTCTGTTTCATTTGGCAGGCTCTCAATATCACACAAGTGTCTAGTAATACCTAGTCATTTGTTGTCCTTGAAATTGAATCTGTATCCCCCTTGAGACAGGAGAGCCACTGAACCAGACTGATGATCTACATGCGTGTCTTTTTTTTTTTAATCAAATTACCTTTCAAGTGATAGTCTGATAAAAGATTGCTGTGAAACCATTAATAGACATTGTCCTTGAGGCAGTGGAGTCAAATGGCAATGTGCAAGGAAAGAAAGCTATGGGTCAATTAAAGATACAGTTTGCATGATGGAACACAACATATATAGTGATTACAAGAGTGAGGAAACCAAGACCAGAAGCTGGTCCGCATGACGGAACTGCGTGTTCACCTGTGCAGTTATTATGCTGACATATGAGGGAGGAACCAGCCAGGTTTCCAAAAAGCCCCCCCCCCTTTGAGTTGACAAAACAAGACTAACAAAGCTGAAAGGCAGTCTAGAGTACATCTCTTACAGCTGATGCACAGTCCAAAGTGATCAGCCACAAAACCTATAACAGCTGAGAAGAACTGGGGCAGGGAAGCACTGGGGGAACTGATGTGTTGAGTAAGTAGGTAAGATGCCTGTCTCGCCCTCAGCATCCCACTGGTTAGTTTCCCAGCATCCTTCATGTTTTTACTTATAAAATATAATGCCCAAAGATCTTCAGAAGAGCAAGGCATGAAACGTTCTGTGCACTCCATGTATGAATTTAGGTGAAGTGATTTATGTGTGTGTTCATGCATAAGGCATGGATTTGACATGAAAAATGAGCAGTAGTGGTCGACCCCAAGCAGACGCTCATCCATCATTTGTTTCCCACCCTCTTTGTCTTAATGGAAAATGAAGCCCAGCGGTATCTGAAGTGCTCTGTCTAACCTTTGGCAAAATTTGTGATGTTCTCTGCATTCTTACATTTAATTTTTCACAAGACTGTTTCAGAACAAGCATTTAAAATAGCAGCAATATCAAAGTCCCTTCCTTCGCATGAACAGTATATTGATGTAGTAACATGTACTGATTTATAGGAGTTGTGATGCACTTTCATAGGACAGGTGTGTTGTGGGACGTCACTCATGTAAGCAGCATTGTTTCCTCTAATATACTAAAATCAGCTGATCCATACTTAAAAGTCTGCAGCTGCAGTTATATAAAACAAAAATTAAAGGCACAGTACCCAGGAATTCTCTTTGTTTGTTTTTTATGTCATTGTCAATGAATCATATATTTGCATGGAATTTTAACCACTTTAATATAACCACAATAAAAGTGTCAACTGCTATTTTTTTTATTACTACACAATATTTTACTACAGTGTTGCATGACTGTCACTACTTACTTACCTTAAATGCATAAAGCACTGTTGCAATAAGCAGGATTGAAAAATATTACCACTAGTTTCAGAATAGCTGCACTGAGGAGTGCATAGTTGCACCATTAAAAAGGCATCTGAAATCTAATCATTTATACTGACCAGCTTTCTGGGGAATCAACAAGATGGAGAAGGATTTAGCACTTTATGTCAGAGTAGGCAGGCAACAGAGCCTGGAACGCAGTAAAACAAACCTTGCTTCTATTTAAGCAGCAAACTCTAAAATGTAGTTTTTCTAGAGACGCTACATTCCTGAGCTGCAGCATTTAAGATGGATTTAAAACTAAACTGTCCAGGACGGAAGTCCCAGAACCATAAGAACTGCTAATGTTACTGAAGTATTAATAATAATGCCAATTGAGTTCATTTACAAATTATAACACACACCTGTTAATTTACTTGTGTGTTTGGAGAATCCTTGGGTGTTGCTGATATGACTCTGGGAGCCCAAAATGAGGCGCATTACCTGCATTGTGAGGGAGGGTCAGTTACAGCATTACAGCCATGTGGCGCGTTTCCCTGAGGGTGATCCGGCTCACAGGATCCTCACTGCTGAGGACCCGAGCGGCTGGACCAGGCCGAGGGGACGCCCACATAACACCTGGCTGTGGCAGATGGATGGCCATTTTCGGAGGGTGGGACTGAACCGTGTGTCTGCCTGGGGGGTCGCTGGCGGGGATCCCGAGGAGTTTCGCCGTGGCCTCATCAGCACGTGCTCCCGAACCTGACCTGAGCTGACCTGAGGTCCCAGTCATCAAAAAGAATGGGAAAGGGAGGACATTACAAGTGTTACATGGGACAAAAATATTCCTCCCACCATAGATGACTGCCTTCTCAGGCTAGGACACTGAGGGTGCAGTGTTTTCTAGCTCAGACATCAGCAGCAGGTTCCGGCAGAGGAAGATAGCACATGATTGACCACTTATATATCCCCGCTTGGCATATAGTGTTTGAAATGCCTGCCATTTGTCATTATATCTGTGCCAGAGATATTTCAGTGCAAGATGTACACAAAGGCCCTGTTGTCTACATGGATGACGTCCTCGTTTTTGGAGATACGACAGGCTTTGGAGAGATACGACAAGTGCACGATGTGAAGCTGAAGAGAATGATGGAGAGCACCCAGGCTTCAGGCATGAAGTTGAACAAGGACAGACTCGAAGTCCAGCGAGAGTAGCAGCGATCACTAGGCTGGAGCAGCCAAACAATCTTGAGGAGCTGAGACACATTCTAGGTTTGGTACATTATGTAGGGTGATTCCCAGCCAGACACTCTGATGTCCTACAGCCTGCTGAATGAGCTGCTCAAGTCTGGCCAACATTGGCTATGGGGGTCGCAGTAGAAGGACGTCGTACTACTGGCAGCGCAGTACTCACAGTGCAAGGAAGGACAGAGAGCCCCCTCCTCCCACATGCTGCCAGACTCACCGTGGCAGAAGGTGGTGGCTGAATTTGCGAATATAAAGGCAAACAGTTCCTTGTTGTGGGGCTTGGCTTTGAAAGATGGCCGGAGTTCATGGATTTGCCAAGAACTTGGTGGTCTGGTGATGGCTAGTTTGGGAAAAACCGACCCCCCGTTATGAAAAACACCTGGATCATCTGCGGCGATTGTGGTTGTCTGCCACACCCATAGGTAGTTAGGGTCAGTTAAGAGGGAAAAAAAAGGATAATACAGGGAATAAGAGAAGATAGATGTATCATGTTATGTGAATGGGTCATTTGCATCTCATTGTATGAATGTCTTAACGTGGACATTTATTTTAAGAGAGGGAGACGTCACACAGAATAAATAATGCGCAAATAGTATTTATCAAGATTGACCTGTTCATTTTGCTGGCTTCTGTTTGTCAGTCTTGAGATAACTAAAGACGTTCATTAGTTAAGACACATACCTGTTTATTAAGGAGTCGTCACAGTTGGTTAATGGCCACTGGATGGCAGCGGTGTTTCTGAACAGAATGTGGTAAATGCAGCATTAGAATTCAATGTGTCATTATTATTACAATGGAGAGATATTCATAAATCATGCACCCGAAAAGTCATACTTTACACACTGGTATTGTATTCTTTTCTCATATTTTGTAATATTATAGCATTAGCATATTTTGCAGTTCAAGCTAAATTAGAAGTAATGAATTTACCACAATAAGCACAAAAAGTTTATCAGTAAAGTATTATAATAGTGTACACACACACACACATATATGTACTAATATGGTGTATAGTACATATACCATGTACTAATAATGTGACATAGTATAATGTATGTCTCTGCATGTGTGTCTGCGCACACACACACACACACACACACACACACACACACACACACACACACACACACACACACACACATAAAATTCATTGCAGAAGTCTGTTCAGAGCAATGTGCCACTAATTATTATTCCCAAAGAGCAGCAAGGTAAGTGATCCCAATAGTGTAAAAAGTTCAGCCTTATAATCAGCGGCGAGTGAAACAAAATATTCAATTCCAGTGTACAGTCAGGTAGCACTGCTCTGGTACAACACAACATCTGGAGAACAGAAGGGAAGGTAATCTGCCATCAGTAGTACCATCTCACTGAGACATACCGCCATCTGCTCCAGGCCTGAATGAATGTGGGAATATAGAATTTTTAAATTGCACAATTCTTCCGATAGAGAAACTTATTAAGCACCATGGGTTCTAATGAGCACTGGCAAGTCCCTGTAAATGCTCAAGCCATGGAGGAAAGGGGCCTTTTCGACCCCAGCCCTCGGCTCTTTGCACTGCCTCTGCAATCTTCCAGAGGCTATGGGACATTTTTCTACAAATACCCAGAGAAAATGTTCCTGCTGTTCCATCTGAAAGTCACATGACAAATAAATTATTCATCGGGATTAAGTGAGCTCGTTCTTCCCTTTCTTCTGTCTGTACTGACCAGCAAGTCCCTTCCCAGTAGGTGATTGAAATGTAAGTATAAAATTGTAATCTGAAATCGCTGAACATTTTGTACCTAGCAGGCTAATTTTTAATTAGGTAGTTAGTTAAAATGATATTTTAAAATATGCTGAGTTTGGATAACAGTATAGAGACTGTTCACCCAGACGCCTGCATAGCCATCGCTTACTGAGACATGGCCAGTCCTGATTTGCACACTGTTGATATGTAAGGTCAGTAGTGTGAATTCTGGGCTATAGACTGTGAAGAGGAAGAGAACATACAAGAAGCTACAGAAAAGTTCCCTGATTTTTTTCACTGATCTGATTTGGGTTTGGGTTTGGAATTTTGTTTCATGCTGTTACTTGGCATCTATCTGGCTATCTGTTTGTTTTCAATTTTACTAATGCTGAGAGAAATGAGGCTTCGGAACACAGTGGGTGGGATTATCCTGCAATGTTAATTGCCGACAGGTATAGAACACTTCTTGATGAGCTAAGATAAACAGTGATTCACAGTGCATGGAGGTCTTGGGTCATGGATTTTGAAGATTGTCCCACCAACAAAATAGCAATGCAGCAGAAATTCAGGAAAACAGACCTTTCAGTGTTTACTCATCAGCAAAGGCATTGAACTCAAGTTTTTAAAATTTTAAATAAAAATTTTCACAAGAATATATAATGATTTTGTAACTGCTTTATGTGTAGAGACTGAAAACATAACACCGACACCTGTGAAGGTAGGTGTTGAGTTGGAAATCACTGTTCATTCATGTTGAGGTTTCCCAAACCTCATGGCTGCGAATAGGCCCGTCATGAATAATTTGGTATCACAGGTGCTCAGGATGAAATTATCACTGGGCCCTCATGATGCACAACCCCTCTCACCTGGGCCCAGGGGGTGGACGACTTCCGGCACACTTCTCCAAAGGTGATATAGCAATGAAAAAAATGTCATGTGTTGAGGGACAACAGAGCAAAGAAAATCATGCTTTTTAAACCCCTCAAAGGACAAAGGAACGCTAAAGAAACATAGGGTCCAGTTACACATTTTACAATGAAAAATATCATGTCATGTACCTGTATATAGCTTGTAATGGTGAAAAAATAGTTTCTTTCAAAATATTTTAGCCTACTGTGGGTACTCACCAGCTTACAGCCTGTACCTGATAGACATTCCCTGAATGCAGAAAACTTAAACCACAGATATGGGGCTCCCACTGTAATTATTAGCCAATTTCATTCATCGTTACTGTGATTAGCTAATTCTGATAAATATAATAGCTAGCAATTATGATATATATTTCCTGATAAATATAATAGCTAGCAATTATGGTATATATTTCTTGAATATCTTGGTATACACATTAATGATCTTTCACATTGTAATCTTTTTTTATTTTTACTTTTATTTTTTGCGTGTTTGTGTGCTGTGCGGAAAAACGACGACTGCATCAAGCTCACGCTAGCAAAGACGCAGGCATCGCTAACGACGCGGGTTTGCTTTTTATATTTTTTCACTTTACATTTTGCCTTAAATCCGACAAGTTAAGAAATCCGGCTTCGCGATGCAGCCACCAGCTGCCCCCTCCTCATAATATCCCCATATTCCACAATAATAATGCACCAAACACCAAAATGGAGTCAATGCCTCCCGTTCCCTCCTCAATCATCACATCTATACATCATTGAGAAGGAGTCCAATAAGCCACAACACACAGCTGCAGAACTTGTGTGCCAGCGTTCTAGGAAGGACTGAAGGAGATTGTGGCCCTGCTGCTTATTAAGTCCTTGATATTATTTTTCTTCTGTTTTTTTTTTACATGCACATGGGCTGAGATGTTTCACAATGGGGGGGGGGGGGTTGTAATCATATAGTCATTACCATAGATGAATATGTGGAGTACAGGTCAAAAGCTCTCGACTGGTCTGCACCATGGAATCAATTTGATACATAATGCATTCAAAATTGCACTGTTTTTATTCCTTCACTTCAAAATACTGCTGTTCTGTACATCAGTCAGTTCACCTTAAAACCTTTTAAAGGTCAAACCTCTCAGTAAATTGCAAAGCAGTTTTTTAAAGCTTTTTAAGTTTTGTTGCAAGTATATTATGACAATGTGAAGCACATGATGCTGCTCTGAGGAGTGATAAACTATGTCACATACCCGACGAATAGGGCTACTGTGGCACAAATGGCAGACAGTTTTCATGAGGGTCTCAGGAGTAATGTGTCACAGCACTAAGGGCATCTTGCCCCTGCTGACCACTGTCCATCCTTAAAAGCGCCTACAATGGGCTGTAACTGGGCTCCATGTGCTCTGTGACATGACACATTACTCCAGGACTCCATGTGCTCTGTGACATGACACATTACTCCAGGGCTCCATGTGCTCTGTGACGTGACACATTACTCCAGGACTTCATGTGCTCTTTGACGTGACACATTACTCCAAGGCTCCATGTGCTGTGTGACGTGACACATTACTCCAGGGCTCCATGTGCTGTGTGA
>JAABNY020000037.1:4863863-4886443 GCA_015164015.2 Brevimyrus niger
ACACACACACACGCACACACACGCACACACAAATACACAAATATGAAAACTCAATTTTATTAGAATTTGTGCATGCAGTCAAAAACAGTAAACATGTGTAAAGGTTTGTATTTAGTTTGGATACTTATGGTTAAGGTAGGGGGTAGGGAGTAAGGTCACCACAGTTGGGAGTTGGGATTATGGTTATGCCCGCAGAAATGAATGGAGAATGGAGAATCCCAATAAAGATATGAATACAAATGTGTATGTGTGTGTATCTGTATGAATGTGTGTCTGTTCATGTGTTTGTCTTTGTGTGTGTATGTGTGTAAATTTTAACTTTCAGTTTTATATTAACTACATTTTCATGTAGAACAACAGCAATACATACAGTACAGACTCATCTATCAATGTGGTCTTAGGAAAGGATGGAATGATGAAGATAAGGTATTAAAGTAATTTTTGGACCTGTGTCATCTTATATGCAGTTATTATTCGCACAATTTGTTTTTATTTTGCTTGTGTAAATGTAATGTCTTTTAATTTTTGTGTCTTTTAAAAGTGTGTATATTCATAACATTTAATGTGACATAAAGCAAATGTCAGTCTGCCTTACCTCAATTTCTTTTGGTGTTGATTTTCACTGCCATTTGGTGATGAAACATTTTAACAAAATCACAAGTTCTGAATTTCCTATCACTTTCTCCACAGTGAAAATCTTATGTAACAAGAACATCAAAGTGACAAGGATTTATTGCAGAAAGTATGCATCTGGAAAAATGCACTTAAACTAAATTACTCAGGTAACCATTAAGGAATTGTATGCCAGTCACAAAACCATCAGAAAACATACATTTTCCTCTATCTAAGGCTGTAGTTTAAAAGATGTGATGTATGTAGCATTGCCTTCTGTCCAGTGTTCACACTCCGCATTCAGAAGAAAAAGAGGCAACATTAATGCTTTGACAATTAAAATGACAATAACCACAACTTTTCATAGATCAGAAGTTTCAGCTTTTACCTACATACAAGAGCCATTCTATGGCATGTACTAAATTTTTATTGTGAAAAAAAGTTCATGAAATAAGTTGAAATACATTGTGATACTTGTGACGGAAAGATGTCATTGATACCAGAGCCCCTGGCTTATGCAAAGCCTATAACCTTTGAAATATATTAGCCATGCATTTTTTAAATATTATTTTAACAATCTGGGGCTTTGGTAATGAATTCAACCAGGGAGCACATTTGGAGACACATTTTGAGCAGAGTAGGTTTATGTAATTCAGACATCCCATTCTTACATAGCTCATACTAATTGGGCTATTCAGAGAATCTGTTTAACATGTTTCTGCAATTAACTCAGAAATAGTGCCATTTTTGGCATGTAATATTATGTAAGGCGATGTAACTCAAGACTAGCCTGATATTAAACTATCCAGAGCTATAGAGGAGCATGAAACTAATTGTCACAAGTACAAGTTGTCTCACAGAAATTAATTATGCCATTATGGGTCAGACAATAAATCCTAATAAGGTATGTCTGTCTTTGTGTGACATCATCAACTGATTCTGTTTTTGTCAGAAGCATACTGAGATGAATAAATAAATGTGAAAAACAACAGAATTTCTGATGTAACAGTTTTCAAACTGGTTTCTATTTTTGATAGAGGAGATTACATTTTTCCAAATTTAATACATACTCGTAAATAATCCATAAACGTCTCATGTGTAATAATAAAAAGATTTCTTGAAGTTATCTTCTAAGTGCTTGAGGCAAATTTGTGTATAAGTTATTGCCATGTTTAGGGATATGCTGATTAATAATAATATACAAGTTTTGCTTTTTAGTACTGTGCTTAATATCTAATTGGGCACCCAGTTCTAAAAGGCTAGCAAATATGTAAATTAAGTTTTGCGTTTTGTTGAACAGAAGCTGGTAATAAATAAAATGTCACATGTGAAATTTTATTTATCTGTTATCTATTACCTTGTGTGGTACGTTGTCACAAATTAGTGCAATTCATGTTTTATAAAATCAATAAAAAATCATAAGTGAATGTACAAAGAATATTAAAATATATTGTATTGTTCTGTTGTAAATTATATTCTGTTAACATGAAATTAATTCTTCAGTGATATTACATTGTGATCTGATATTGAGAAAGTTCAAAATAAATTAATCTTTGACAGCATTTAACACGTTCCCTGGGCTCCTTTATACATATTCACAGATACTTAATGGAATTTAAGTTTATTTTCAGAGATTAAAAGTTAAGACCAGGCGTGTAAATCGTATGCTTTAATTTTGCTTTCATTTAAATCCAGTGTTATCTGACCTATATTTAAATACAGTGGAAGCAGCTTATAGTGATCACGGTTATAGTGATCAACCGCTTATATGGATCAAAAACCTGGGTAAGAATCAACCCTGTACAAACAGTGTTTAAATATTTTGCTTATACCAATAATTATACCAATTATACCAATAATTTGCTTATAACAATCAAGTGCTCTGTTTACAGTGTTCATTTTGGGTCTTTTTAAACATGAGAACATATGGAAAAAAACTTACTTGCGGCAACTAGTATGCTTCTGGTTAGTTACCTGAGGCTAATGCATGCACAGAAAACATGACGGGAAAAAGGAAAAAGAAAGTCATTTTCTCTTAATTACAAATACAGTGGTACCTCGGTTCTCGAAATCACTAGAACTCAAATTTCATGAAAGTTGAAAAAAACAGTTTGACCTAGAACACGATCTGAATATCAGAAGTCGAACCGTGAACGCTGACCTAATATAAACTGACCTAATACTACAACTAACCGTAATGCATTGCGCCAGGATCAGAATGCGTTGCTTTAGCGCGAAACACGGACTTAATACAGAGGATTAATGACAACAACCAGAGACAGCTGATTACTTGGGGATCCCACACGAGGTTAGGGTTAGAGGTTAACGAGGAGGCGTGGCACACAGAAAGATCTAGTGGATGATCGGGGCAGGACAGGAGTAATGTTGGGATAAGATCTTTATTGTTTTGGAAGCCATTACCAAAAAAGCTCTTATTTTATCATATTCATTTTGTGTTTAAATGCTTCAAAAAAACCTATGTAGGTGTAATTTTGGGTGGCCAGGAATCAATTAATTGGTTTTCCATTATTTCTAATGGGAAAAACTCGATCAGAACTCAATCAGAAAATTGATCTGGAGTCTGGAACGGATTAAGTTCGAGAAAGCTTAAGATATATCGACAAAAACGAGCCACCAAAAATGCAGCAGCGAAATTACTAAAGTGCTTTGTTACAATATACGTTGTGAAAATGCGTTGTATAAATAAAATTGAATTGAGCTGAATATCTTGTGCAGTACTGTACTGTATTATAGCATATTTGAATAATACACACTTCAGTAATATAACATACTGCAATTTGAAAATCCTTTGAAACAGCAACACTGTATTTTGAAATCTCAATAAAATTAAGTAAATAGCGACTGTCAGAACTGGAAAGAGCAAGGAGCCGAGGGATCAGAATGAGGGATTTATTGTAGAGCAAGGACAAGGCGAGGCACACAAAATGGACTTCAGTGACCAGAATGGGGAAAACATACCTAAGGCAGACTTAAATACATAAGACTTACGACAACAACTAGAAACAGCTGATAAACACAGGGAATCCACACGAGGTGAACATGGGGGAGTGGCACATGGGAGGAGCAGACAATTGGGTCATGACAGCGACGCTGTCCATTTTATTACCTTATATTCATGTGATAAATATACAAATGTAAATTAGATGGTAATCGTTTGTAATGATCATCCGCATATTGTGATCAGTTTCCCCCAGACAGACACGATCACTATAAGCGGCTTCCACTGTATATAAATATATGCATAATTAAATAGTTTTTTAAAGACTGCCTCGGCATTTCATTGATTGAGTGGGTATATAACATAAAGATATAATGGGGATCTCAGTCACTTAAGATGAGAAGGCTGATATATGGGATCAACACAAGCCTGCAGGACTCAAGAGGAGGAAGGAAAAAGCAATTTTTGGGTTCTGAGGGTTAGGACCTTGATCAGAAAGCCTCCAGCTGAAATCTCCTGGCTGGAAGGGTGATGGCAGTGCTAAGCTCTCAAACATGGTCCTGACCGCAGCTCTCACTGCGCGGACGCTGGATGTCGGCTGACCCTCACTTGTAGCACAAAAGCTTGCACTCACCTGCATATGTTACCTTGACACCTGGGGTCCCCCACCGGGGATGGCACCTGACTGGGGTGGGGGTCAATGGTAAGCTTTGGAGCCCCTCTGTAGTGCTGGACCTTCTGAATCTGTCGGGTATCCATGGCCCCTGCAGTGCCCCGGCATGGAGAGCTAGACGTGATATGTACCCAATTAACCCCCCCCCCCCCATTGATGAATTAGCTATCACTGTATAAAATGGGGAAAAAGCAAAAATGAAGTTATTGTGTCTGGGAATGGATTAGTCAGGATTCAGGAGGCAGGGCAGGGATTTCATCCAGTAAGGTAACTCAGTGCTTTCAGTATTTGTGGCTCAGTTCCTCCACAACAGATACAGATTCTACCTTTGCCAAACGCTGACCCCCTTTGCATCATGGGAATTTTCAGCCATCCATGAAACCTGCTTGAAAGTGGAAGTAGCATCGGAGAACGCAGGGCTTCCTGTCAAATTCAGGGCCAAGATTTACAAATACATCAGGAATCCTCCGCACTTTCTTGGTCTGAGAAGTTCTTAGGATAAGAGTGTGGGGCTTGGACTTAGTGGAATACTATTATGTTCACATCTCTTGGGTGTTCCTTTTAAGTATCTATCACAAGCCTGTTCGGCATTGCATTATATGTGAATAAAAATAGAATGATAGTCCTTTCACTAACCTCAATGAAGAATTTAAAATATTAACTAATGCTTTTCCCTTTATTTTTAAAGCTAGATCTGGTATGTTGACAGTGGAAATAATATATTAAAACTGTTCTTATATTTCTGTCTGTCTGTGAGCGCATATTATTTCATATCATTTCTTCAGAGGAACCTGGCTGAATGTAAATAGAGACTATTATTGTTGTTCTAGAAGTCAAACCAAGTCAATGCCTGCCCAGCCCCATCTAGCTGTGTTTATTAAAAGCACACAAGAGGGTTTGATACACTATATGGACAAAGGTATTGAGACACCTGGCCATTGCACCACAGGAACTTTAATGACATCCTATTCTATATCCATAGGAATCATTATGGAGTTGGTCCCCCCTTTGCAAAACTTTTCTGAGAACTCTTTCTATGAGATTTTGGAATGTATCTGCAGGAATTTTTGCCCATTCGCCCCTAAGAGCATTTGTGAGGTCAGGAACTGATGTTGGATGTGAAGGTCTGGCTTGCAGTCTCCGTTCTAGTTCATACCAGAAATGTTCAATAAGGTCAGGGCTCTGTGTGGGCCAGTCAAGTTCTTCCCCGCCAAACTCATCCAACCATGTTTTTATGGACCTTGCATTGTGTAATGGGGCACAGTCATGCTAGAACAGAAAGGGCTTTCCCCAAACTGTCCTCACAAAGTTGGAAGCATAAAGTTGTCTGAAATGTATGCTGAACCATTCAGAGTTCTCTGCAAAGGAACTAAAGGCCTTAGTCCAATCCTGAGTAACAACACTGTGTATCATTATTCCTCCTCCAACATGCCATAAAAATATACAATACAGTGAAGCAGGTAATGTTCATCTGGCATCCGCCAATCCTAGACTCGTTCATAAGACTGCCAGACAGAGAAGGGTGATTTGTCACTCCAAACAGCATGTTTCCAGTGTTCCAGAGCCCAGTGGCGGTGAGCTTTACACCACTCCACCCGACAGTTGGCATTGCGCTTGGTGATGTCAGGCTTGCATGCAGCTGCTCGGCCATTGAAGCCCATTCATGAAGCTCCCAGCACGCAGTTCTTTGGCTGAAGTTAATGCCAGAGGGGGTTTGTACCTCTGCAGTTACTGAGTCAACAGAGCATTGGTGACTTTTACACACTATGCGCCTCAGCATTCAGTGACCCCACTCTACTACTTTACATGGTCTGCCACTTCATGGCTGAGTTTCTGTAGTTCCTAAAAGTTTCTGCTTTGAAATTATGCCACTTACAATAGACCAGGGAATATCTAGCAGGAATGAAATTTCCAAAAGTGGCTTATTGCAAAGGTGGCATCCTATGACAGTACCACACTTGAATTCATTGAGCTCTTCAGAGTGACCCATTCTTCCACCAATGTTTGTAAACATGACTGCATGTCTAGGTGCTTGATTTTATGCACCTGTGGCAATGGGTCAGAATTCAAAATGTCCCAATACTTTTGCTTATATAGTGTAGGTAACGTTTGTAGGGAAGTGCTGGTGTTGTGTCTTCATTCATCGGTCGGGACACAAAGTCACAATTCCAGGACTTGCAGTTCATTGTCAGTTGATCTTGGCCTCTGATGCAGATAATAACCAGGCATGGGAAAGAGACATACAACATAATGAATCACTGCAATAGGAACACTTAAGGTAAGATCACATTACAGGGGACACGGCAGTATTATTTAAGGTGACCTACTGTAGACAGAAGATAAGACCTGAAAATAAAACACTAAAATGTTCCATTTCTTGGTTAGATTTAAATAACACTCCAAAGGCTGGCAGATTGTTCTATGCTCAAAAGAATTACCATTAACAGTTTGTTTGATGAGTGATTAGGAGACCTACAGACTGAAAGTGAGTGGCACCTTAAATATGCAGCCCTGGTAATTTGCACAAAAAACAAATCCCTGATGTTTCAATTACAAATTCAATAATGTCATTATATTTTCAATTGTGCAATTATTTTTTTTCTTAATTTCATTCACTTTCAATCAGTCTTTCTCTGTTGATCATTTGTTTCTCTTCAAATGATTGAAAATATTTTTCACATTTGAACATGAACATGAAGTGATTACCCCCTCTTTAAGTTATCTTTTGACAAGCTGCCATGGTAACAGTCAGGAAGTAAATTAGAAGATTTTCAGAGGAGATTATTTTGATGCTGGAGATTTAACTTGAAATAATTGGGCATTCTTCAAAGCAAAATACTGAATTAAAAAATAAAACAACAGAAGAGAAACTTTGTAATTAGCATAAGCTGTAAAGTTCTCAGTGGGTGGCAGGAGATACTGCACCCCCCCCCCCCCCTTCAACTTACATTTATCATTAAGAAAATTTAATTTTCTTTGAAATACATTTATTGAGACATAGGCTGACCTTAGATGTCAGCTAAATTATCTGTGATTTAACAATGACGTTTTCTAAATGTTTTTTAAAAAAATTGTAATCCATGGGTGGCAAATACATATGGTTTAGGGACAGGTCTGTTGCCGTCACAGATACTTGCTCGATAGCGCAATACCTCAAAAGTCTCAAAGTTTCAAATGTTGCGGACACATTGGGTAGATGAAGCATTGGAAATTATCACATTTTCAGACAAAACTCACCAAAACAGATGAAATGTTACTTAGTGGCAGCAAAATGATGGGTTACTTGAGAGGACACTTAACCTTGTGAACAGGATTACTCTGATATTATTACTCTATTTGATTTTTGATCATATTACCACTTCATTATTCATTATTTGGATGAAAATCAACAACTGATTTCATTTCGAGACAAATTGCCCCTCAGTTGAAGCAGCAGCGCTATGTGTCAGCAGAGAATGGAAAGAATGACTTACGTAGACAGTTCGTTAAGGCAGTATAATTATTCCATGAACGTTTTTCATTGCATACATCAGTGGATATGAGGCTGTGGGAAGCGTGAGGATTTTTGGAAAATTCTAAAATGGATTCGTATTTTTTCCCCTCTACTCAAGCCGACCAGCAGCTGGCTGGGAAATTTATCATGGGGTACTCGGTGAAATTTATTGTGGGACCCCCCCGCATCACTTGCCAAATTGTATTGGTAGCAGTCCGATAGCCAGTTGGCAAAATATATCATGGGGAGGCCCCCTTATTCAGCAAAATTTTATCAGTATGATCCGTTGGTGAAATTTATCACGGAAAACCCCCTATGTCTGGCAAATTTATTGTGTAACATTTATTGCTTTAGTCCTACTGTTATGACCTGCTCGTTCGATCCTCGTGTGTGCCACTCCCCCTCATCCACGTGATGTGGTAATTGATGTTACCTGCCTTGTTGTCAGCCCTGTTTGTCGGATTAAACGCTCGTTTCCCGTAATTCCGCCCACTGGCTTCCTTTCTCCTCGCTCCCTGTCTGCACGTTAGCCGCGATCATGACACCTACTTAGTGGTGGCACATGAAAGAAGAGACGCAAGCACAGGTATAGTGAGCATGATTACATTGCAGCAAGTCGTACACGGGCTTTTATTAAGGATTTTTCTGTAGAGGAGGGGTGAGTGTGTAAGGTATACTTGGGTGGTTTTATCCATGCTGCTTTCATTCGCCAAAATTTACCTTGGGCGACTACAACCCCCCCCCCCACATTTTATGGTGGAGGAACCCACCACCAAGGTAGCCTGGCATTTGTAAAAATGAGATACCTCCTAAGTCTAGTTCGGAGAGCGAAAGCTTATAGAGGGTGGGGGGATGTGGGAGTAGTGATTTGATGGAGAGAATGGGGGGGGGGGGCTGGGGTCGTACATGGTTGGCATTTCAACAGCACAGCATCTAGTTATGAGAGGTACATCTTGGGGTGGATTTACAACATTCAGTAAAATTCCAATAATTTCGTAGGGGGATTTATGTCAGTGTCGCCCCCTGCCCTGCCTGATCCTAGCTGATGATTACTCTGCTCTGGGCCAGATGGCCTCAAACAAGAAGCAGGGCAGAAAGAAAAAAAGACCAATTATTGTACTGAGATAAACAATAGTAATACAGCATACTTCTTGTCAAGCTGGCTGTAGCAGCAGAATGCTGAAAAAGATGAGAGGCAAAGGATATGTGCAGGAAAGAGAAAAATCCAAGATTCATCACCTATATCTACCTATCAACTGGAAACCAAAGGCATTTAGAACAAGGAAACAAAAGAAAATAACACATTGCCTCACACTGGCCGTTTATAGAGTCATGCATTCCCTGGTACTGCAGCTTCCTCTCATAGTCCCAAATCATGTCCAGTGACCTGACGATTCTCAGCCGCCCTCCACTTCTGATTGTCTGCATCTCTTCCCTACAGCAAATGAATTTCCCTCCTTTCACCCTGCGCCTCATAGGCCCAAGGCACATTTGTTCTGCACTTAATTATCAGTCAAGGAAGATAGATCCTCATATAACACTGGTGACGTATGTATATTACAGTCATATTTTATTGCACTTCATTGAAAACCCAAAATGAGTATCCGTCAGCAAATGCAAAGTTAACGGAAAAAAAATACATGAAGTATCTGTTGGGATCAGAGTGATGCAGAGTAGAACTTCTGTGAGATCGTAATTGATATTCACTGACGTCCCAGAACAGGGACGGCTTTCCAGAGAGCATCTTAGTGAATAGCAAACAAGATAACAAACAATGTAAGACAAGAACAATTTCAGTGTCACGCAAGGCACCCCCCCCACTGGACAGTGCAACAGAAATGCATCAATACACAGATACAGGACACAGCAGCCTTGCAGAAGCCATGTGCTTCTGAAGGTCGGCAGGAATCCACCAGGTGCACTGAGAGCAAATTCCGGCATGTTCCTCTTTTCAATTTATCCTGCACCAGACCAAGGAGGCTCATTATTTCTCCCCGGACCAGCCTGTATTTCATTATGAATTGTGCATTTCTGAGATGGCTCTAGGGGTTCATGACCATCTGCAAAGCAACTTAGCTGCCTGGATAACGCTGTCGCAAAACCTGCCATCTTTTAACTTAACAATGCCCTGCCTTTGCCGGTCATGAGAGGTGATTCACCTTCCCAATTGAAAAGATGTGACTGAACACATAGCTAGTTTGATTGGTTGAGGGTTGTTCACAATTCATTAATTAGATTTTGAATTGACTTGGCCACGCCCTGTAAGGTGTTGAAATGACAGTATGAAGAATTTAATTCATTTCAATTCAATGCAATTGTACAACACATGAATGTCATTTGATCTAGCAAAACACAAATAATTATACAACCAATTTACTTACAAGATGTATATCTATTTACTAGTAGATGTATACGGTATATTGACTTTTAAAATGTACTGGTGAATAATTTTATATTTTATATAAAGGGTTACTAATATGACTGGTGCTCTTTCACCATGGTACATAAAATCACAGAATTATTTATCACATAGGTGACACTTCAAAAGTGGCCTTCAATATGAATAACAGTGACATGCACAAACTTTTCAGGCAGCAAACTGAACAGGGCCAAGGCCAACGTGGCCCTTTTGCTGCTGTTTATATTTGTGATGGGTGGGGGAGGGGTAGGGTCCGGGTTGAGTGTATCTGTTAACATGATGGGTGAATCATAGTGAAATATTAAGCTGTGTCATAGTCAGCACCCGTGTGACCCCCGCACTCTGTGACCCTTCCAGGTTTTTGGCCAGCAGGCACGGCTGGACATTCTGTCCGTCTTCCTCTTTTGCCTTTAGCCTTTGGTCCCCACTACCGCATAGCTTAGCAGGTTGAAAGCCTTGTGGCCTGTAACCCTCAGCTACTTGGGTTTGAGGCTGGTCTTTGGTTGCCCTCCTCACCTTCTGTTTCTGGAATTCACTCCTGCCTTTTGTTAGTCCCCCTTACTTATGTATTTTAGTGCCTGTCCATGTTCAGTACCTTTATTTGGTCATTGTAGCACATGCTGGTAATCCTGTGCTTCGTTTCCGCGCATATTGGATTCCTGTGTTTAATGTAGTTTTTTTTCCTTAGTTCTGTTCCTTGTGTCACCCTGCTCTTTACTAGTGTTGTCCTGTGATTTGTTGTTAGAACCTTTTGACCCATAGTGGTACCTTGATTTTCAGATTTTTGTTTATTGTTACTGATAAATCCTTGTCATCTTGGAGCTGCCCTGTTGATCGTTATCCTTTCCTCACTTGCAACATGCCCCAAACACATAACAAAGCTGTATTGTTAAAGCTGTACTTTCACTTTGCATATGAATTTATGTGAAATCAATTCCATTTTAATTCTTCTTCCTTATATTCAAAGTCGAACTGCGGTTTTACACTGTGTTTTCAACCAATTTATGAATTGAATTTTCAAGGTCACTCTCAAGTCAGTTCTGAATGGAGCACAACCCTGTTATGTATTCAAATGGCATACAAGTGCTACAGCAATGAGCCCCTTTTGCGCTAATTTAGTCAACATTATACTGTAGTTTTATATTGCAATACTAACATCTTATAATACCATAAGCATTAGTAAGTTGTCCAAAATGCACCATCAATTTTTCATCATCTATTTTGGCCAATCTCTATGCCTCTGTCATAGAACAGCAAGCAAAAGTTGAACGAATGGGTCGAATCGCTTGTAAATCTACGAACCATATAATGAACTACTTTAGTTATAAAGGCTTTCTGGAAACACGTGCTAATTAATGATTGATCTTAAGTAAGAGATAACAAGCTACTTAGCGTTACAAATCTTTCTGGAAAGCTACCACAGAGTGGAAAGCATGGGTCATGGATGTGATATGCGGTTTGACCCCACACACTGGAATAAGCAGAAGAGAGAGAGAGTTCTCTCTAACCCTCAAAACCTTCAAATTATAAATTGCCTGAACTTTAAGGTGGAATTTGCCTGTTAATTTCTTCTCTGTAATTTTCTTAGCTACTAATCTCTCTTGAGATACAGGCCTGTTAAATGACTGCATTGTTATGTTAATTAATTAAATAACAATAGAAATCATATAATATAAATAATAGAAGGCATACTTTAAATATTTTATAAATACATTTCCTTATGAATGCATATTTATATGTACTCATAATTACCATAGTTCCATATCAGTATTAATAGCAAAATTGTTATGTTTCTAGAATTTTATATCATCTTTCTATTCGAAGCTATGTTATTTACAGAAAATTTGCCTGCTTATTTATGAATTATTTAATTTAATTTTACAGTTATGCATTGATGTTCTCCATAGCAGTTCAATGTTCTTTAACTTTTCTTTCAAATTATTTGATATGATATTATCTTTATACCTGTTCATTTCTTTATGGTGAAATTTAATTCCTTGACTGACATTCAAAGAACACAACACCACAATACATTTCAGAATGTATTCATTGTAATTCATCGAGTTATTTATTTCTTTATTTATTATTGCTGTTGTCATGTCCACCTGACCCTCTAGCTCCTCCCTGGTTGGGCCCTAACAAGCCACACCCATTACTCATTAGTCTTACCTCTCATTCCAGCCCTTGTGTTAATCTCTCCGGCTGCCCCTCATTTGCTCTCTCATCACACTTGGTATCAAAGTGCTTTCCAGTCCTGTGTTCCTGTCATTAATATTTCTTCAGTCTGCCTGTGGGCGGCGGCCCTGTTAGAATCCCATGTGATCTGGTTTCTTTCTGATTGTCTGTCTGTTTGTTTGGTTTTACTTTGATAAAATCCCTTTCGCTTTTGCCCAAAATGCCTTTTTCCCCAAGTCTGTCTTCCATCACAGTTTGCCATTATGAAGGATGGATGCGTGGCAAAAGATGAAGAGCTTCACCTAAAGGTTGCTGGGTTCCATCAAAGGTCTGTGCAGAGTTTTGCTGTTTAAATGTGCTTCCCTTGAATATCTTTCCCCTTTTTAGAAACAGACGGCTTGGGCTGAATGGGGTATCTTGCGTTGCATTTACTTTTCATGTCATTTCCTGATGTAATAAATAGGAAAAAAACATCATCCTGAAAAATTTCATTTTAGAAATATTTTATTTCTTTTTAAGTGTAGTGTTGCTTAACTTTACCTGAAAACACTTTGTCAAAAACATTATTTCTTAGATGACCTTGAAAAGATGGCATCCAGTCTAATTTACGTGAGAAATTCATAGGAAAGCTTTTTGGGTCAAGTTTAAATGCACATATCGCATGTAAGGGTATCATTAATTCCATACAAATGGAATTAAATGAGTGCATTCCAAATTTCAGAAATCATCCATAATTAATATAATCTGAGTAATTATTAACTTGTATTTTCTGTGTTGATATTTAAAAACCAGCAGTATTACATTTTTTTCTAAGTCACAATTATAAAACAGATTTTCCAGACATTAGTTGTGCAACTAATATTGGATAGCGTATGAGTGGTAATAGGGAGTTTAAATGAATTTTAGTCTTGAAGATCATACGCTACATGGGTATTCTTTGTGGAAGATATTGTCATTGTGGCTGAAGAACGACATTCTTGATGTTTGACCCATAAGACCAGGCTAAGCGCTTAGCAGATTTCATAGATGACTCAGAGAATCAAATCCTTCACACCCAACTCATTGTTTTGTTTTCCGAAACGGGCTCCAACTTTAGGGAATGCCAGATACCACAAAAACATAATTATTATAAGGATTTCTTTAAATCTGAAAATCTACATCTCTCCTTTGAACTAAATGTTGTCACAGATCCAAGTGTGAGGGAAAACTCACAGCTGGAAGGACCCACTTAAGAACCTCTGAGCTGACCTCTTCACCAGTGATTTCCTTTTTCACAGAAGGAAAAAGTTGGATGAAAAAAAGTTCACTTTTGCAAAAGTATGGCAGTCTGAGCCATATCTTGCCCTGTCTAGTAAAATGTAAATCAAAATAAATATACAGTAAAATCCTGTTATATCGAACTTCGAGGGACCTCACAAAACCCGTTATATCCAGAGGTGCTGTATGCCCTACAGGACACCATTTACTCATGCCACACCCCAGCAGACACACTTGTGGTATAGATTATTATATAGTACATGTAGTAATCTAACTTTACCTGACCAGATGTGTTACTATTAATCCTGACTACGTATCTGCGCAGGATATCAACGGCACGCCACACGCCTTGTAGGCGGAGCTGCATGTCCATTATAGCCAAACAAAACTGCAGCTAAAAGCGGCACTGGGGACTAAATTGTTTGTCTGTTTTAAGCAAAATTCCATTATACAGTATGTGAGTCTGCTATACCCGATGCTTTTTCTGCAAGGTTTTTAAGGTGCACGGCCAGGACCAGCAGACCTCGTCCTTTATAGATGATATTCCGTTATAGGTGAGTCCACTATAACAAGATTTTATTGTTGCACAGTTGGGTAAAATTGATGAAAAGCACAGGTATAGCTAATATAATAGTAATATAATATGATAGTAGTATTACCATCTGTAATATACTATAAAATTGTAATATACTATAGAAAAGTAATTATAAGCATGGCATTGTGGCCTAGTCTTTGAGTATGAGGGGGTATTTGCACGTGTCTCTGAAGCCCCCTCTAAATATGAGGATGTATTTGCACGTGTCTGTGAGGCCCCCTCTGAGTATGAGGGGATATTTGCACGTGTCTGTGAGGCCCCCTCTGAGTATGGGGAGGTATTTTGCAATTTTGTAATATTCTTTCAAAAATACCATATGCATTACTCACAGCGATGAAAATATGTCAAGGTTTAATGTGGGCAGCATTTTTTTGGTTACAGAATGATATTATATATTAGGGCCACTCCTAATAGGTGATTGGATATTTTTTCTCTTTCCTTTCCTTTATTGGCCTGGATTTTAGGCCATATACTTTGTAGAGTACTTGGGGGAAAAAAGGCCATTCAGGAATAACAGCTTCTAAATTTAACTTTAGAAAGAGGTACATTTATTTAATGAGCTGGCTTTGTGATCCAAAAAGCACAATGAACCCTACAAGTGTTATGCCTTTATTGTGACCTTTTTAGATTGCAAGTAATAAACTTTGAACTTGTTACTAATCACAATGATTTCTTAATGTTTTATAAGCAGTGTCATGTTACGCATGTTTATCATCATTGTGGACTATTTATGGAGAGAAACCACTTTTACAAAAGCTTTTTGTATTTGGTGCTATATGCCTCCTATTTTTAATGAACAATTTTGTCACAATATATTAAATCAAAACACCAACCTATTCATGACTTCAGAAGCTATATACTTGTTCTTGAGAGGGCTAATTGGATAATAATACAAATTACCAATATACATTATGTAATAATTGTTAGTGATTAGGCAATTCGGTAGCTTCATAAGATACCTTAATTCCTGAGTATGGATATGAGTAATATTTAAAATGTATAAATGCTTTATGATCAGCAATTTGAAATGCCATGTAGCAGATCTCCGATCCTTGTTTGTTCCTGTGGTCTTGTCCCTGACTAATGTTTTGATTGCCCTGATTGCTCTGCGCTCACACACGGGACATGACACTGATTTTGAGAATTATTTCCATTTCATCTGTAACTGAGCTCTCTGACTTGCCCTCTAAATGTGTCGCTGGGAGAGATATACTGTATTTATGGTATTTCATACATTGCATTATTCACAGATTTTGGGAATTAAATTAGGTGGCTGCAAATATTCATGGAACCAGTAGCAAACTTTTTATAATGGTGAATATGAAATTCACTATGCAGGAATAAAGCACTGCATAAAGAGCACTAAAATCAACCTTTGTCAATTCTGCATATTCTCTCTGCCGGAGAGAGATGTAACTTCTATTGTAAATTATGGTTTGAGCAAATTGCCGTAGATCATGGCACCTCTCTCACTCTAGAGGTGATGATCCTTATCACTATGAGTGTCTACATAAGCAGTCAGCTTTGTGCATTTTGTTCAGTGATTTCCAGATGACGAATGGATAGAAATTCAGTATTAGGATTCAAATAATTTAGCGTGCAATGTTTGCAGTATGGCATGGAAATTTTATTTTCGTTTTGTAAATTAGAATGAAGTTGTCATCGTAAATTTTTTTTTTCTCAATCTGCTTTGGAGCATTTCTGAAATGCCAATCAACATTTGGAAAACAACAAGTGTAATCCCCACATCATAATGTCACTTCTGTACAGCAGAACATAATTTCTCATTGTTTCACACACATTTCCAGATGTTTTAGTACAAATATGCAAATGGCTTTGTACAATTGTAGTCTTGTTGGTAAAAATAGATTATGTAGTTTCCCATTGTAATAATTATACACCAAAAACTATATATGTGTGTGATCATCATGTTAGTCATCACAAGCAAAACAGTTAACCAAGCTAAAAATTATTTATGAATATATTCTATAAATTGCAGTGATATGCCATTCTTGTGTTTTTGCTTCTCTCCGTACATGATTTTGTTGCCCTGTTCTTGTACTGCCATGTTTCTATTTTTATTTTACAGTGCTGTGTGGCTTTTTACTTTGCTATAACATACTGTATTCTGAGATCTGAAGAAGTTACATGCGCATGCAAGTGCTTCTCCTGCAGTGTTGAAACTGGTGTCTGACATGAATAAGTAACGGTTTGCTAACGAAAAATGATCAGTTAGTGACACTAAAAGTGGGAACCGACTATCACTTCAATCAGTTGTGGAGTTCAGGTGTTTGCAGCGAAACCTTTGTGTTGAGCTGTATTCGTGAACTGTTTTGAGAAATGCACTTATAGTCTTGAAAATGTTAAGTGTGTTTCCTGAAATTTGTCAAAGCAATCGAGGGAAACTGTAATATGTTGTATATGTGAAGGTACACATGAGACAGGATGTCAGTCGCCCTCTGGGTTCATACACACCCCAACACAATGTAGAAACATCTAACTGCATGTCTTTGGACCAGAGAGAGAACCTGGAATGCCTGGAAAACAGTGTGAAGCACTGAGGACGTACTGCATCCACACACATAAAGCTGAAGCTGCTTTCAGGTTTTATGGTAAAATATGCACTTTTTCTTTATCAAATGGAATAGTTATTATCATTTTTATTCCTGACCACATTGATTGGTCCCACTTTCCATCATACATGAAGACAGGGGTTTTCTTAGAACCATTAATTCTCTGTTTCAAATGAAATACAAAAGCAAGACTTTGAATGGGAACATCCAGATGGCAGAAAGAGACCAAAGTATGGGCCATTTCGTCATTCCCTGTACTGGTATCTTCTAAGAAACTGCTGTGTCTCTGGATCACCTGCCACCTGAAGCACAGCAGGATTTTACGTCCAAATACACTAACTGCACCTGAAACCCAATTACTTCTACTGCTATTCTGATAAACGCATGCAAAGAAAACGGAAAACCGAGAAATTCTTGATGGAAATTTTTAGTTATTGTGGCAATCATAGATGATAGCATGCTTATGATTGGTGGAGGTGGGGGGGTGGGCTGGCAGGACATCACCCTTCCCTTGACCTGTAATCACTCATATGCACTATAAAATTCTTGTGGGTCCTGGCATGAACGGGAATCCCAAACTCAGCACTGGTGTCCAGCTTACCGGACCCCTGACCCCCCCCCCCTTCCCCCGTGACCCTGTGCTGAGTTTGGAAGATGAGTAATTGGATCAAATTCTTGACATGTATAAAGTAAAGTTTACTCCAGAAGAATTTTAAGAAAAGATCTATGAGCCTGATTTTGTTTTTTCACAACAGTATTTACAATATGTGCCACTGTATGTCATAACAACGAATCTAATCAAGATACAATGACATTAATAGCATATAAAATGAGCCCTTTTGCCCAAGTCTCTCTGTTACCTTGGCCTGTGCTGCCTGATTAAGGCTATAATCTGTATTCTACAGTACTTAAAGAAAATTACAATCCAAGACAATCTGTAGTGGGACATGGATCTTTGGAGGATTTTTCTGGTTTAACTCGTTTATTTAATTTACTCTAATACCAAACGTTTAGCTGATTCTAATTCAGACATAGTAAAGAGTAATAAAGTGAAAACACAGTCAACTTTGGTACTCGGGGCAGGGTGAAACAAGATCCTTTCCAGGGCATACTTGTGCACAAGCTCACCAACATACTATGCACAATTTAAAGACGCCAGTTTACCTAAATGTAAGTGTGTCTTTTGAGTATGGGAAGGAACGTGTGACAGGTGGAGACCATGAAAACTCCACTCGTGAGAGAGGGGCAACTGTGGGACAACTGAGCTACACTACCGACTGAACCAAGAAGGATTTAAGTGACGCAGATTAAATCCACGGCATAGCTTTGCATATATTATGCTTTGGTGACAACGCTGATTCATCATATATTTACTTGTGTAATATTTCACCATTCTTTGTAGAAACAGCCCAGAGATCTTAGGCACATTCAATTTGGAAGTGTTGTTTTTCCAACTCCAGAAATGAGCAATTATGTCCCTTTGGGTTGAGTTTATTTCAGTATGTGATTAACCTAGAAAATGTAAAAATATTTTAAATTGTCCTTCTAAATTTAGTCACTGTAAAGGGTTAGTAATTTGAGCCGATATTGAGAGCAGTTGAATCTTTTTAATGCCTTTGGAGGCTCTGTTCATTGTGCTCTAGAATTCAGGTTCTGATGTCTTTGCTGAAATGTATTTGATGGAAAGTTAAGTATAATTCTTAACTCACCAAGTTGTTTTATGAGTTTTGGCTTTAGATTTTTTTCCATGCCGTTATGTAAAGACATCACACTCACCACAGGTGAAATACGATGTCCAATTTGTAACACAAAAAAAACATAATCGTGAACATCTGAGTCTCCCATTCTCTTATTTTTATAAGCATTTTCAAGAACAATTTCCAGTGATATATGCACACTTGAATGTCGGAGTATATGCAGGAAAACGATCAATAAAATAAACTATGCAATGAGTGATGTTTTATTTATGGATGCATGTGAGTGTCTATGTATGCATGCATGGATCTTTATGTTGTAAAAATGTTTGTTGCAAAAAAAAATATATATAGAAATAATAACTTTATTGGTGTATTTTTTGCTAACTTCAAAGTGCTGAATTATCACGGTCACCTGTGAGCCGCAGCCATTTAACGGCAACTCTCCTGAAGGAGAAACTCCTGGCAACAAAAAGCACCATTTATTTGATAAATGGGTAACAACTGCAAGCCGTACAGAGAAATGCTGGCAACAAAAGGGCATTATGCTACGGACATGATGTCACCCCCATCTGTCAATCACAGGGTTGCGCATTAGCCTGATTTGATGAGAGCAGCCAGAATTTCTGTACATATTTAATATAGAGACTTCTTATAATGTCAGTAGTTAGTTTCCTCAGATCACATTACTTTAAATGCCTGGGATAAAGAGGATTACTATCACATTCCTCCTCCTATTCTGTATTGAATGCGGAGTAGACTCGTCTTAATTTCAACCCTCCTTTTATTCAAAGTCAGAGTTTGTCATATGCAATCATACTTGTAAAACATATACTGAAATCATTGTTCTGGGAGGCTTTACGAGACATTAGAGAAATTATAATCTGAAAACATACAGAATCTAATGAAATAAGCTAAATATAAACATACGAGTATCAAAAAAACAACAACAACACTTTATTCTAAATGATAGACAACAATTCTCACAATTATCACCTATCAGGAGGGCTTGCCACGCCGGGAGACGCGTCCCCAGCAGTCGGCAGACACGTCCCTGCAGGCTGAATCACTTTTCCATAGTAATACTTTGCTCTCTCTTGACAGACCCCTGATCACTTAATCAGCCACTGTGTCCTGATGGTCTGGCTGTCATTACCCTTCACTGAGCGCCAAGTCTATTTTCTCTCTCCGTTCCCCTTTTCATTTTGTTGTAGGTCCCCCCCCCCCCCCCCCAAATACATGATGTATGATTTTTTTTTCCATCCCAATTGAAACAGCTCTTATAGTAATGAACTGATTTGTCATGATTATTTTGTAGGATACTGCGTTTAAATGTCTTTTACTTTGACGTAATTTTGACTTCGGTTCCTGAGGCTTATAACAATAAATGATTTCATGCATCGGTTATTTTAATTCAGATTATATATTTTTTTCTTGAATATTGATGTATGACAGGATAATGCGTTTGTAATATTCTGCCATATGCAATATTCTGCCGTTGACAGAGTAAGGCTAGATGGGTCTAAGTTGGGTAGACAATGGTGCTACAAACTTTACGGAGTGTTGTATACCATATGTCTTGATTTTATAAAGGTGTGTATAACGAATAAATAAATATTGCAACATTGTTAATAAGTTTATGCATTAGTTCAGCAAGAATTTGCAGTTAATAAATAACCATTCATCCATCCATCCATTCTTTGTACCCCCTTGTCCTATTCTGGGTTGCAGGAGACCAGAGCCCATCCCAGCAGGGAATAACCCAGGGTGGGGTGCCCTGTACTGTTTAAATATCTGTCTGCATTTGGGTTTTAAATGTTTTACATTAAGATTAATGATTGCTGCTCTGCTTGATCTGCTTTGCAGCATTTCTCAAACGACAGCATTCACAAAACAAGGAGTGTAACCCCCACACCACAATGTCAGGTCGGCACATCAGAACACTTCTCATTGCATCACACAAATATACAAATGTTTTAGTACATGTATGCAAACGGTTTTGTATGGTTGTTCATTTGGCACAGTTTTCAGTTACATTAGTCTTACTGGTAAAAAATGATTATGTAGTTTTCCACTGTAATAATTATACACCCCAAACTATATATGTGTGTGATCATCATGTTGGTCACCACAAGCAAAACAGTTAACCAAACTAAAAATGATTTATGAATATATTCCATAAATTGCAGTGATATGCCATTCTTGTGTTTTTCCTTCTCTCCGTACATGATTTTGTTGCCCTGTTGTTGTTCTTGTATTGCCATGTTGCTATTTTTATATTACAGACTGTTTTGTTTGCCATTTTATTGTATCCTGAGATCTGAAGAAGTTACATGCGCATGCGAGTGCTTTTCCTTGCCAGTGAGCTTTACATACTGTAATGTAGAGCTCTGCAGTGTTGAAACTGGTGTCTGACATGAATAAGTAACAGTTTGCTAACGAGAAATTATCAGTCAGTGACAATGAGAAAGTGAGAACCAAATATCATTAAAAATTCTGGATCTAAGAAGCATACTTACATTGACATTTTGACAATATATCTAAGCTTTTTCATGCTCATGGTTAAAATTACGCTGGTTGTCCTTTTCATGTTCATGACAATGACTAATTTTTATTTGACACTTGACACTGAACCATAGTGTTGTGCTATATGCTCGGCATCTCTTTACAATAAGGCTCCCTTTTCCCACTTGTAAATGGTAGTAACTCATTAATAAAAAAAACAAACTACAACCTAATTAAGAACCAGATTATAAACCATTCATAAACTCATTATATGGGCAGCCTTATTGTAAAGTGGCAGCAAATGCTCTTAGTCTTGAGAATAAGAACTTTCGGTCCCCCCCACTTAGAGGTTTTAAAATCGTTTACTGCTAAAATGTTTATTTTTTCTCTTTTTTTTTTAAACTTGTAGCCCTTTAAATAAATAATATGTATTTATTATTATGATTTTTATGATTATCATTATTATTATGAATAATTAATATAATATAAAAATGTGCTTTTGCACATTTCATGAAACAATCCAGAATCTGTAATGCATGCTGGAACCTGATAAGTATGTCCTAAAATCTAAGTATTCTTTTGAATTATGTCTGTCAAACAAAAAAAATGCAAGCCAATTTAGAATAATTGAAAAGCTTTCTCTGCCATTCTTAGAATGGCTCGCTGTGCAAATGAAACATTAGCAGCAGTTAAAAATAATATAATAAGCTGCTAAAAAAATAAGCAATTGAATCCAACAACCATTGCTATTCTGGGAATTTGGTGCAAAATATTTCATTAAATTAAGTACATAACCATTCCATTCTATTCGGCTATCCTCACAGTGCTCCTGGGGTTTGGTGGAAAATACACTGTGAAGAAAAGACAAGCAACAGGGTTTAGTGCTGGCGTCTGGGTGGACAGCTCTGGAACAAGATGTGCAGGGGAAGGACTGGAGCACGAAGGTTTGGCGAACACAGGAGGGACATTAATGTACCCTGGCCACCTGGCTATAAACAACAAACACCAAGACACGCGCAACAAACACCAAACACCAAGACACGCGCAACAGGATGTGCAGGGGAAGGACTGGAGCACGAAGGTTTGGCGAACACAGGAGGGACATTAATGTACCCTGGCCACCTCGCTATAAACAACAAACACCAAGACACGCGCAACAGGAGCCGCAGCCAGCAGAGGTGCAAAGTATTGGAGCTGCAAGGCTGAGCAGTAAGCAGGTCTGATCTAAGGAAGAAGAGGAAAATGGAGTAGGTTGCCTGTGAACTAAACAGTTCAGTTAACGGCTATGGACACTTCTGAAACCATGGTGTTGGATGGATGGATGGATGGATGGATGGATGGATGGATGGATGGATGGATGGATGGATGGATGAATGGATGGATGGGTAGACATGCATTGATAGATACTTTATTGATCCCAAAGAAAATGTGCAATTATCTGTCCTAATAAGTATAATAACATTTAATAACCATATAACATTTAAACCAGAAAAATGTCTGACATTGTGTGACAATTTCAATGCAATTTCAATAATAAGGGTATTTAGAGCTTTTGTATGCAATGCATCTCTTGAAATGAGTCATCTCATCACTTGTTCATTGCGAATTATTAACACTAGGTGATA
>JAABNY020000037.1:4888208-4907020 GCA_015164015.2 Brevimyrus niger
GGATGCTTGTCCAGCTGTCCTGAAGGAGGTCCCACATATATGCTGAGCTCTCATTGGCCGCTTTTCCTTCAGTCTCTGATCAGACTCCTCCGAAACCGTCTCTGTTGTGTTTAGGTCAGGTGGCCAGGTCATGTGATGCAACATTGTCACCGTATTTTGTAGGCGGCTCCGTGTGTCCAAACTATTGCCTGCTACTGTTTGTGATCATGGAGGTGATGAAGGAATGCCAAGAGGTCTGCTGTGTTTTAAGGTCCCAGAGTAGTACGGCAAAGGAGGACCCCATCACAGCAAACACCTGCACACTCAGTCACATTGCCTACGTGTTACCCAGCAACTCCCCCAATGGCATGCTGATTAACCATTTTCACCCCCCCCCCCCCTGCCCCTTTTACTGAAGCTGAATCCTGTCTCATCACAAAATATGTACTTGTCTGTGGTCGCCCTGGCATCAAACACAAAGACAAGAGACTGAAAAGGCTGCATAGCATACATCAAGGATGCTGTTAAGTATTCCAGCATGGACTTGGCTTGTGTACTGTAAATCACCATGTACAGTAAAATAGATGACACTGTGTTCTACATTGCAAAGACGGTACTCTATGTCACAGAGATTCATCACCAGTAGAGTAAACAGACTTTATACTGGATTAACCTGTAAATTCTGTAAGCAGCGGGAGCGAGTGAGTCCCAGACTCTCCATATCTGTTCAACAAGCAAAATATTCTGAATCCGTACCCAGGATGGGCAGCACTTCATATTGGATGTGGACGTGGTTTAACGTAAAAGTTTGCAATTTTGTGAATATTCCCATATGAAAATGCCTTGTATGAATACACATAACTCTTTTTGTTTTACACTGACAATATATGCTTATTATGTTGGACCACAAATACGTACAGTATACAGTCCACCACCACTATTATGTAAGATCACATATGATACATGTATGAATTATAAATGAAAGGGTCCGTTATCCTACTAGTTATGCTACTTTTTTTTTTGTATTGGTGGACAGGGTGCTTTTTGTTATTGCTTGGATTTTCTAATATTCCAAAAGATTTCAGAAGTATGATATGAACTAAATGTACTCTTGAGTTCTATCTTGAATCTGAACAAAATTACAGTCATTACCGTGCAGAGACTTTGAGGGCCTTGTGATCGCAGCCTGTGACACGCTTTAAAGCGGCACTTTAAATGAAGGCCGATTAAGGCGTACGGGGCAAAAGGGGCAAAAGGGGCAGGTGCTCCTGGGGGGGGGGGGAATGGTTTGTGTTTGCCGTCAGGCAAAATACATCTGAAAATTTGATTACCAAGATTTCAAAATAACCTACATGAATGAGCAAATGCAATGTTAAAAAAGGCAAACCATGCAATATTAAAATGCACACAATATAGCAGACGACAGAACAAAGTTTACACACGTAATGCGGTGTTTGCATGTAATGCTGGTCAAATGTGCTCAAGGACGCATGGAAGACTTTCTCCTCATACACATGACTCACTGCATAGCTATGTGGGAGGGACAGTGTGTGTATCAAGCCAGTGAGTGCTGCTGCTTTCAGTGAAATCCAATGAAAAAATGGAAAAAAAATAACACTTATTCGTTGACAGTTGGCTTCAGAAAGAACACATTTTTTGTACCAGATACTCTTGTCAATCCAGATACTCATCTCTTCCCTAGTAAGTGGTATCTGACTCAGAGTTTCTTATAAAGTAACTATTTATGGTACTTTAATTTCTATCATATTACAACACAGTCTATGGTTGAAATGCTGATTCGGTGAATGCCCTGCAATATATTCTTATCGTCTTTTATGCTGCACTGAATTTCTTGTATGTGACACTTGTAAGCGCCTAATGCCACGTTCAGTATTGCCGTCGTATGTTCTTCTGACAGGAGGTTTAGCCTTTGCTCTGCCTTCCTGGTGAGGCTGCCTCCCAGTTCTGGGAAAATGCTTTAAGATCTGAGCAGCACTGTGACTGAATTAAGGGGTATCATTCTCATTGTTTTTGTGTAATACTACGTACAGAATACGTTGTAGTACAATACACTTATACAGACTATTAACAGCAACAGGTGAAATACAGCTTTTTGCTACAGTCATGTACAAATAAACCAATATGGCTTTGTGATGATTCATGTCTGAAGTCTTTGCGTTAATATCAGGGTTATTATCTATCTTGAGCTAATAAAACTAGCCTACCGTTCAGCACAGGCGTGATCTACTCAGTCACGATTAGACAAAAATAGTTACATGACACATGCAGCTGGATAACGACAAGAGGTTTAATGTGCAATATTTACAATATATACAGCTTACTCTTTGAGCAGAATAGAAATGTGATTTACATGTGTTACAGTTTTAACTGTGAAATGAAAACTGAGTTATGTAACATTGGTAATGTACTGATAGCTCATCAAGCTGAACTTGGGAGATAGTGGCTGGTTGCGACTAGGGGAAGGGCCGTGGACATTTGAATCGCGGTTTTGGCCTACGTTTCAAATTCAGTTCAGCATTACTATATTGTAGTGCTTATTGATTGAGTACAAGATAAAAGTTGCATTTTAAAAAGGGGTTTGGAATGTACAGTTCTGCTAAAATAATGTGTCTGATCTGCAATGCGAGTGGCTGTGTCAATTTTTTATTTACTGGTAGATATTTCTTTCATATGCAAAAGTTTTATATGAGTTTTTCTTCTGTGTTTAAATTTTTAGAACTGCGCTTTGTGCGTATAGTTTTGGTAAATTGCGGGTTTTGTGTGTAAAGTTTTGGTAAATTGCAGGCTTTGTGTGTATAGTTCCAAATTGCATAGTATTCTGAAAAGTTTGTGTAAGCAACCAGAAAATGCTTTTTGGTCACATCATCAGTTTACATTCTGATCATGACTGTAATGTTTGCAGTAATCTGTTATGAAGCATTAAATATCAATTTGTAGGTTCTGTATTTTCTATTATATTTTACTTACAGTTATTTAATGTTGTCATTGTTAGGATATGGGTTTTGTCCTCACAAAGATATGGATACCTCTACCTCTATTGATAATCTCTCTCTCTCTCTCTCTCTGAGTGTATTTGTTTGTATGTGAAGAGGCTGCTTGTTAGTCCTCATGTTGCACAGGTTTCCTTTGGGTACCCTGGTTTCATCCTTCTTCCCAAAGACATGCCTTCAGGCTACATGACATCGCTGCTTAACTGTTGTGTGTCTGCTCTATGGTCTAACTAGGATTCAGGACTTTCCGTAACAAAGTGCAAGATAATAATCAGTCCATCATCCAGTTATTTTGTGGCACATGGGTTAACCCTTACATAAAAAGGAGTTTCTGCTTGTGGGGACTGATAAAATGTCTCCACAATGTCAACATAACAGGTTTTTATCATATTGTGGAGACATTTAGGCCCCACAATGTAATATACACATAAAAGCAGAGGTAGGATTTGATCCACCAGCATTGCAAGTGTTAGGTAAAGTTCTGACTGAGTAAAGTTGTTTTTTAAATTTTTCAGAAGCTTTCAGTTTTGTGTCTATAAGTTAGTTAACCTAGAACATGGAGGTGAGCTCCAAGCCAATGTGTCAGTGAAAAGGCTTAATTACAACCCTATTTCAGTGGATGGTGCAAAACATCTTGTGATATTCTGTGACAAACTAGAGGCAACATTAATAATTTGTAAATTCAATTTTAAGGAAAACCTTGGCTGAAGGTCTGGTGGTTTGAAATGCTGTACAATGTTCAAATATCATTGCTTTGACAGTTCATCATTATAAATTATCAATCTGTACAGAGTTCAATATACTCTTGCTTTCACAGCTCATCATAAAATAGCAATTTGTACATACAGCTATTAGACAAAGACCCATATGAATGTGAATATCTCACAAACTATACATAAAATGTGTGAAAATACTTTTTAAATTCCTAGTTGTCAAATCCATTCAGTCATAAATAAGAGTTAAAGAGTAACAAAAAGTTGCATATCACAAAATTACAGAATCAAGCTCTCTTTGTGAAATGAGCAACTCAGTAAGAATCTACTGTGGAACAGCTTCCAGAGGCCTACAGGGTTTAAAATGTGGGATTAGAGAGATGCATTCGAAAGGACACTTTACAAAAGAACACTTTACAAAAGCAGATTATTTAGCATGGTGACAAGAAGGAGGATAAAAAATAATCAAAGCCAGTATAAATATTTCCAGATAAACTTTTGACTGACGATTATGGTAAGAAAAAAAGTGATGGGCTAAGATATCAGACTTTTTTTTTCTTTTAAATGTCAGGCATTACATTTGGCAGAGATGCAGAGCAGATATTTAACCAGTCAACAGCATGCCTAGACTAAAACATAACTCTGGATAGGTTCAGCGTAAAAAGAAAGCTTGTTAGGTTCAAAAGATGAATTAACACACTAAATCACAGGAAAATACTAGATTAAAAATGTGCAGTCATCTTATATGTGTTAAAATGGGATGTCAATGAATCTAAAGGAATGAAAAAAAAATGTTTTATTCTAGAGTAGCCAGTCAATGGCCTTTACTTTGACTCTATGTAGGATTCTAGAAAAGGCACTGTCCCCAGGCAGTCGGCAGGCAGTTTGAAAATACTTCACGCTACGAAAAGCAGCAAGTGAAGGCATAATGCCAACTCAAGAGTGTGAAGCAGATGCTCTTTAAACAAAAACGTTTCATATTTGATCCATCCATCCATTTATTTTCTTTTCCCGCTTGTCTAATTCAGCGCCATGAGTAAAATTGGATGATTTTAACAATAAACCAAAGAAAATGTATCATTTCAATGGGTAACACTTTACATTAGGTGCACCGTCATAAAGCCTTCATAGAACACACACATCATATATATATATGATGTGTGTGTGTGTGTGTGTGTGTACCCTGCCCAGCGAAAAAAGTCACCATTTGAATTTATATCGGCAAATACCAAAGAACCAATGATTGGATCATTATTTCAGCTCAGCAACGTTATGCAGCAATAAACTAAAGTCAGCTGAGTACCTGAGTCTACTGAATGGCCAGGTTACACCTCCATCCATGGTAAATGGATTTTTTTCTTCCTTCTTGGCATGGGCATATTCCTGGACAAGAATGCCAAGATTCATTGGGTTCAAATTGTCAAAAAGTGGTTCAGGGAGCATGAGGAATCATTTTAACCGTGTGACTTGGTCACTACAAAGTTGTGACCTTAACCTCATTGAAGGTCTCTGGGATGTGATGAAGGAGGCTTTATGAAGTGGTTCAGCTCACTTGTCAATACAGGATCTCAGTGAGAAATGAATGCAAATCTGGATGAAAATAAAGGCTGAGATGTTGCATAAGTCTGTGGAAACGATGCCATGACAAATGTGCGCTATAATCAAAGCTAAAGGCGGTCCAACAAAAATTCAAATGGTAGGCAGAGTATATGCACACCCATAGGGTAATCATACAGTATAATATCGGTTGTTATAAATATATACTTGTTAAGGTATGTTAGGATTTTATGGCACACTTACATGCTGCTTATGGAAGTTGCAGTCGATGTAAAGCATCACCTTTTGATCCTGTTTAATTGAGTTCTCTATCTAGTTTTACGTGTAGGAGCTGCTTGTAGATCAGATCACATTACAGGCGGAATTTATGCATAAATAGAGAAAGTTCTAAAGGGTTTGCAAAGATGCCGGCGCTGCTGCAGTGTGGTGATTAAGGAGGTATGGGAAGGATTATTCCAGGAGAAAACCCTTAAGGGGCTGTGCTCATCTCCAGAGGAAGGTGACAGGCAGGTCATGGGCAGCCTGAGTACAGAAGCCAGCCCCTTCTTCCTGATGCTGGTCTCAGAACCTTGCGTTTGCTCGTCCTTTGGGCTGCCTCTTTTCAGAGAGGCAGAACGCACAAACTGATGGCGGCTCAGCAGCCGGCGCCCCCCCCGTCTCCTGCTGCGACGCAGGTGTCGGGCTGTGCTGGGGAAGGCGACCCCACCCCCTCCCTGCATCCCCTTGGCTCCGTGGCCACCTGCGGCAATCTGGTGACTACTGGCCGGTGGCTTGGTGCTGATCATGTCGACGGTCGGCCGCGTGAGCTCACGGGATCACCATAGGGACAGACATGCTTTACTTTGTTTCTGCAAAAACATCTCACCAGGTGCTGTAATTAACCCCATAATTGAAGCTTGGTACTGATTAGCACCTGATTGCACTACAATGATGTCCAACAACTGACTTAATAAAACATGATCCATCGTGTCTGACCGTTCTCAAACATTTCACGTGCCTTTTTCTCTCTGGTTAACATTTTTTTTCTTTTTGAGACCAGTGAGGTTGCTGTAAAACTACTGTTGAGTTCACAATGATTCCATTGGGGGGGGGGGGATCTATTTTTCCAGGAAAACAGTTCAAGATCAAAAAGAAAGGTAAATTATCTAAAGTAATGTTCAAAAAATTCAAAAAGCTAAAAAAAAACAAAAAGTGTATATTTGTACAGTTGTATAATTACAGTATATGGCATAATGGTAAATAGGTTGGTTTGTAGTGTTTTTCCTATCTTTGCAAATCCCTTACTATTTGCTCCTTGTAAAATGACCTAATACAGATGATACATACAGTATACTTACTATAGGAACTACTTTTTTCAGTTCTCGTTTTAGATAGTTTTAATATCTTTTTACAACAAAATCCACTTATCTATGCATAAAGGGTCTTTGATAATCATTAAAATTGTTATTTTCTCTATTTCCATTTTGGCCTAATGTTTAACCATGTAACAGTACATTACAATTCAACATATGTGAAACTGGTGTCAGGACATCAGACCCGGGGGATATAACCTAAATAGTTTGCTAATTAAATCAAACACCCTTTGGGGAAGGTGTATGGGGGCAAGAAGCAAGGAGATCTCTTTAGTAATGAATTACGCACTGATTGTATTCCCAAAGTCATCATTCTTCATGATCAATATTTCTATTATGGGTCATGATGATCTGGCTGCTTTGCGTCGTTCGGGGACTGGGTTGTCATCCCAGCCTAGGTTTTAGTCCCTGATGATCAATATTTCTGTTATTGGTTTTTTATGTCTTGACACTATGAGCCGTTGAGGGGCTGAATAATTAACATTGAATAACTTTCTATTTTACAGCATAGCTGAAAGCGACATTTCCCCTAATGGCACTCAGTTGACTTTGAACACAAGGTGGTTTAGAATGGAATAATTCTGCCCAAAGATCAGATCTGAAAGTGTAACCATGAAGCACAACTCCCATAATCAGTTGTTTTATCAAAATTGCTATTTCTAATGTTTGGTTTCCATCATCCTTGGCATCTATTTCATTACCTATTTCATATAATCAAAAACTTCTCCTTGTACACTGAAGGTATGATGGGTAATCATTACCGCATATTAGAGTCATTAATTCATAATTGTCACATTGCATGGAGGCCGATATAATTTATTTTTTGCTTTTAATTCTCAAACACAAATTAAGAGATCACTTTCGTTCAAGGAGAATTTACATAATTGTATGTTGATAAAAAAATAATAATAACTTTCAAAGCTTCTTGTCAGCTCACACTATTCCATAATTCATTGTTGAGTCAGGATTGTAATAAATGGATGCTTTGGAACATTTCTTACACAGTGAGAAGTGTTATTTTAATAAATGAATGGTTATTATTATTATAAATTTTCTTTTAAAATAATGTTTAATCTTCCTGGAATACAGCAAGCATCATACATAAGTAAGAATATTTTAGTTTTGTGTACAAGAATGTTCAAGAATTCCATACACAGTATTAGGCAAAAGTATTAAACCATCCATTTTTAAATAGTTCCATCTACAGCCGGCACCTTTGCCAGCTTAAGTTTGCAAAACAGAAAGCAATGTGCAGGAGATGTCATTGAGCTCACATAGGCCAGCCTCTTCATGGTCATTACTGTGACTTAATAGTCAGCATCACTCTTCAAAACAACAGAAAAAATTGTGCATATATGTATGTGAGAGTATATGCAGAGATCAGAATCGGAGGGAAAAAAATAATTGTAATTCCCATTTACTTATTAATCCCCTTATTACTACACACTCTGTTCTATCATTTGACTGCATTCATATATTCAAAACATCTCACATTCATTAAAATATAAGAAATATATTAATGCACAGTATTTAATGCATCAGTTCAAGTGAGCTCAGAGCTTATGGCTGTTATACTGGAGAAGCATCATCTGCCTCACTTGTATGTCAAATGGCTCTGCTAAATAAATTAATGCAAATACAATATTCCCATGGAAAATCCAGTTTAAGAAGAAAAACATAAAAATGTGTGATATGTGGGTCAGAAAATTAAGTAACTGAAACGGCAATAAAGAAATTTTGGCAAGTGTTACGCTTGACTTCGGGAATATGCCGCAAGTCAATTTATCAGTTTTTCCTTAATTGATTTCACAATTTTCTCCAAAGTAAAGTAAATATCCTTAAAACATTTGAGGACCATCTGATTCCTTTATTTTTGTACTGGATGCATTGTACATTTTGGTTGAGTTTAACGGAAATGACAAATTGCACGTTTGCTGGGCTTGTTTTCATACTTGATTTGCATTCTTCCTTCACTGCGTTATTAAGTTTGCCTTCTAGCTGTGAGGCTGTATGCAGTGTGATCTTTTCATTAAATGCAATTCCAATATTTACACAGTGTGTTGCCGTCTCACTGGCATGTACAGTTTTGCTTACTTACTGCTTGATAAAGTACTTTCCATGGTGAACTGCTGAACACTAGGGTCCAATCGCATTGTCTGCACTCACAGACTCACGGACTGTTCCTGTTAATTTCTTGAGGGCTGAGGGCTTTCCCACCATCAGACTGTTTAGTGCATGAGGGTTCTTTTGCAGATTTTATGAGCCCTTTATGCACACTTTCTGCAAGTCTGCATCTCTACAGACTTTGCCTGAGGGAATTACCCACAGTTCACTGCATTTTAACGAGAGACACAGGGTAACCCGGGGAAGCTAGGAAGGGTAAATGTTATTTAAAAATTTTAAATGTAATTATTGTTTAATGACGCTGTTTTTACCAATAAGGATAAATTGATTATTTGACAATTACCTCTATTCAAATCTGTAAAGCAAGGGCCTGGAACACATGCAAATTTGGCAATCGGTCCCTTAAGTGCCATGGCTATGAAGAAAATTAACAAAAGTTGTTTTGTCGATATTACAAGAAGAATAAGGGGTAAGACTGAGGTAATGGGAAGAGATGATAATAATGCACGTCCTCCCTGAACGACGTGATACCCGACTGCAGGTCTGATCTAAAAACTGATAAATGTGTCATCCATTGAAAGTACACTTTATAATATAAATGAACTGAAACAAATATTGCAAATTACAATATTTTTATCCTCTGCATGTCTTGGTCTGGTAATTGTTTATTTAGCTCTTAATTTTGGGATTTTGTGACATGAGGAGTGAGGAAGTGAGGTAAGGAGCTTGTGTTTATTGCAGCGCGTTACTGCAGCCGCCATGCGACAGACCTCCTCAGGGATGAGAGCCTGAGTGCAGCCATGCAGCAGATGAAACCGCAGCACCGCATTAATCTGAACGAAACAGTGTGAGTTTTTCCCACTGGTTGGAGTTCCAAATGTCACAACATGTCTCAACCTAAATGAAGGAATATTATAGATCATTATTAATATCTTTGCTCGTTTTATTCGTAATCTTTTTTTTTTTTTTTGCTAATTCTGCATGCATTAAATCAATCAAAGAAATAATAACGTGTTATTTTACCATCACATACCATCACAATCTTTTTTGGTTTCAAATGTAAATGGCCATTGTGATGACATTAAGCATTAAAAAGATGCTTTATATGATATGAAAGTAAGTTTTTTTCTGTTCTTTTTTCTGGTGAAATACTGCTTCACCTGTTATCTTATAGAAACATCCCTGTAACGATGCATTACGCAATAACACCACATTTTCTGATGAAAATTTGTTCCATTCTGTCAGGTTATAATGCAGTGTTATTACATAATGTGGCATTATTACATAATGTATTGTTACAATCCACTCCCATGGGCTAAGTGAGCTTGGAAATGGTCTTTTCAATTGTTACACCGTAATCACTTCTTTTCCACATCATATTGAATTTGTTTTCATTTTACAACTTCCCTCTATTCTTTATAATTACAGAACAAAGTTTTGAATCTAATATGAAATTATTAAAATACATCACTTTTAGAGGGGACACAGAGATACAGTGCAATTTTTCCAGGATAACTGGGAGTCAGTTGCTTGTGTATTATAAGACTATTAATTTTTATCTGAGAGTGTTCTCTACTGTGCAGCTTTTTTCCCACTGTAGAGGCTTTTTAAACTCTTTTTGGCAGAGGTGGCCTGGATATGCAAGGGACTTTTATTACAGTATGGTACCAAATAAAATTGGGGCGAGGCTCTAAAAATAAGAAAAATCCGGAAATGGATTTTGTAACAACTAAACTCAGATTGGTCAGTTTTCCATGAGGTAGTTCATCGTGGGTTTTAGAATCATGACTCTGTGTGTATCTGTTTGGGCAGTCTGTATCCACTTTGGATAGTCGAGTCATGTTTCAGGGCTTCTGCAGTGGTTACTTTACTGTCCCCCCGTATGTCCCATAAATTGCTGTGTTATTTCTTTCCTAGCGACAGATACCATAACTGATACCTTGATGCTAGTCTCAGGCCTGAACCATGCTGTTTGGTTGACTGTGTCCTCAGCACACCCATCCAGTTTACTTCTCAATTTGCCTTTGATTTTGCAGGTTATGCTTTCTTGGCTGCCTCATTTTAGGATTAATTTATTCGTACAGCAGAAATCCTCTAACAAGTCATGCCGGTCAGTCACAGGGAGCTTGGGGCCTATCCCAGGCAGCATAAGGGTGCGAAGCTGGGGGACACTCTGGATGTGAAACCACAAGAGGTGCACAAATGTGGAAATGCTGATCTCTCAGCCTGGGGGATGGGGGTGTTGCCTATGGCACTAAATTAGGCAAGTTTGCTGGCGCAGATTATCAGAATGACATTACACTGTTTTTTTTTATTCCGTTCAGGAATGAATTACACATACGTTACAGGTTGCATAAACCGTGGTACATTGGACCAGTGCCAGTTTCTTGATTTTTAACTTTGGTTGAGTGCCACTGAAATGCAATGTTAAGGGTTTTCATTCATTTTTAAGTCGCAATGCGCCGTTATTCCTTTGATTGAATTAAAGCATGCAGAGTTATGTTGCCCAAATGGGACAGTAGTATGAGCATAGATTTTAGTAGAGATCTGTAATATTCTTTCCTGGTTGTAAACAGCGTGACAGTTTATGTTGAGATGTTATGTTATTAATCGCAGAATTCAAAGCTAAATTCGAAATGTTCAGTGATAATCTCACAAGATCCTGCTCTTACCTGGTTTACTTCGATCTGCCTGTTGGGTACATGCTGATTATGCCATTAATCGCCAAGGTGTGTAATTAAAAAGAAGAACATCCCTTAACATCCCTACTTGTAATACAATAACCTGTCTTTTCTTTTTGCCATCTGTTCATCAAACCTTTTTAAAAGCATTGAAATCTACCTGGTACTTGCTTGCAAGTAATATTTTTTGTTGAAAATGAATAATCTGTATATTTAAGTTAAGCAATTAAAATATGGCTCTTTCACAAATTTGAGAATATTTAACAATTTTGACGAATTAGTGTTTGTGGAGTGCAACTGACATTTTAACTTTAGACATATTAAAGTAATGCCTTTAGTCGCTGTAATTTGTTGATTTTTTTTTTTTAACCAACCAATACTTTTGTTTATTACAGAATTGAATATTAACACACTAAAACTAATTAAGTACCCTGGACACAAAATTGACAGTTGTATTATTTGAGTCTGTCTAAAAGTAATAGAAAATGAATGTGCTGCAGTATTGAGCTCATGATAATGACCCAATAAAGTCTGATGGCAGATGGAATAAAGGACCTGCAAGAAGAAACTCTTCCACAGGTCCTTCATTCCATCTGCCATCAGACTTTATAATACCTCATAAATTATGTCACTATTCTGTATATTGTGCAAAACTATATTTACATCACTCGGTGCAGTCTGTATATATGTGTATATGTACTGTATGTATGTGTATTTTTGGGTCTGTGCAATATGTGTAATCGTGTGCACTAATTTTATTATTTATTGTATTTGTTACTGTATTTTTTGGTCCGTTTCTTTTGTATTGTTTTTTATTCATTGGCTGTAGCAACGAGTAAATTTCCCCAGTGTGGGATTCATAAAGTTCTATCCATCTATCCATCCATCCATCCTCTCATTTGTGTTATTTCTACATTGATTGATTTAGACACAAAATGACGAACAGGATAAAACAAGAAGAGAATTTTTTTTCTTTATGCCTTCCAAAACGATAAAGATCTTAGCCCAACATTACCCCTGTCCTGCACCGATTTTTCGCTCCTTCCGTGTGCCACTCCCCCTCGTTAACCTCGCGTGGGATCCCCAAGTGATCAGCTGTTTCTGGTTGTCATTAGCCTTCTGTATTAAGTCTGCGTTTCAGTTTGTTTCCCCAGTCCGGGTCATTGGATGCGTTTGACTTGCTTTACAACGCTGGCTTAAAGCAATGCATTCTTATCCTGACGCAATGCATTATGGTTAGATGCGTTGCGACCTCTCACCCGGCTGCACAAACTGGAACCGCCTTCGTGATGACACACCTTCGCCCTTATTGGCTGAAGAGTTTAGTAACACGCATGACGTTTGTATCCCAGGCAGTTCCGATGTGTAAACTGCTATTTCTCCCGAATATCACGTAAAGCAGTGTGAACTGGTTTTCACTTAATTTACCTGGTTTAAACAGTTTAAATAAATGACATAAATGCTCTAATAATACACGTAAGTTAGTGGTTTATTTATTGTTAGTTACTGTAATGTTGCGCTGCTTTATTTAGTTAATCGTCCAGTCTGTGAAGAAGGCATTCAAGTAAGAATTGCATTGGAGTACAGTATGATTTATTTCCTGGCACCTACAATTTATATTAGGTCAGCGTTCACAATTGCACTTCTGATATTCAGATCGAGTTCTAGGTCAAACTGGTTTGTTTGACTTTCAAGAAATTCGAGTTCTAGTGAGTTTGAGAACTGAAGAACCACTATAGTGTTTAATTTGAAGCTCAAATTTGCCATAGAAATAAAAAGGCTGTTCTTTAATGCCATTAACTTTTGTTTAGTGCTTTATTTATTCATTTTTAAAGTATGGGTTCAGGCATCATTTAAGCACCAGCACTTTTGGAAGAATCCCAAATAATACCCAACTCTATTTTTAATAAATGTGAGTCGATACATCATAACCGCTAAGCAATATATCATGTTTCTCTAGATACTGGTACATCGTTGGGCCCATACATACCAGTGCTCATACTCTGCAGGCAATTGCGTGATGCCAGTTAGAAGGGTTGTGATACTCGAGTCCACATTTAAATGGACTTAGTTTTGACCCAGACTTGAGCATTCATGACTCAACTCGTCATCGAGTCTGCCAAGCTAGAAATTACCCATTTTACATGTAGTGTATAATGAGTTAGCAAGTTTTTGAGATACTTTTAGTTATACACTGGCATTATATTAAACACTTTAATTGTTCCTGTGCCCCTCTCGCGAATATCTGTATAATCAAAATCATGCTCCCACGCGATTAGCTGAACTAAAAGAGGGAGGCTTGCGTGAAGTATTGAGTGGTCTCCTTAAGAAGCAGAAGCTCCAGTTTGACATTTACTTGACATTTACTACCTTATATACCTCTTCCAGCTCTCTTTGGACTCCTTTCATGAATGAGATGCTACCTCTGTCATTTTTGGTGTCATTCTTCGCGATGAAGTTACTCTCAGCGGCCAGTAGCCCTGTTAGACACACCAACTGACCATTTATATTTGTAATTTTCACTATTCCATACATCCAAGTATCCCATAATCTCTTTAAAATACCATATTTAAAAAAATATATATAAAAAAGCAAGATTTTTTTTTTTGTATTACATAAAGAGGAAAGCAAACCAATGGGGAAAATAACTGACAAATAATATTTTTCTTATCTCTATGATGGGTTGGTGTCCTGTCCTTCCCTGCCTTGTGTCCATACCTTGTGCTATTGTAGAAGTTTCTGGTTCAGGTCCCAAGGGGAAAAAGAAGTTGCCTAAGTGTCACCTGATCAATCCTGAAAATACCGATATCGATCCACACATCCCAACATACATCTTCAATCAAAAATACCAGGGAGGTATTTGGTATTCCAGAGAGTGGGTTTGGGTTTAAACCTCAACTCCAAAGCCACAGGTATTCGGTATTCCGGAAAGTGGGTTTGGGTTTAAACCTCAACTCCAAAGGCACAGTACAGTTAACTTCATGTTAATTTTTCTGTCTGTTTTAGATTTCAACAAATGCATCCCTTAGTTTAATAGATTTCTTTACGGGTAAATTTTAATTACTATCCCAGTGTTTGCATATGCACCTCACATTTAATACCTCATTTTCTGTCACTGCTGGTGAAAAGACACAGTAGAATAATTAATGAATATGTATAAAAATACATAATCTAAAATGTTTAATGGAAAGCATTGTCCCATAGTTTAACAGTTAAAGCACACTCTACTGGTCATTTCTGTGTCATTCAGTCTTATACATATTAGTCAATTAATTATTTCCCTTGTGCTTTGAATGGACACATTGTAGTAATTAATAGTAATGCAAAAGTATAGAGAGATTTTACAAGTTTCGCAAGATAATGCAGAAGTGCTGCGGAATTATTTTAAAAATAAAAGACATTTCTGAGCTCTGGAAGGATAGAAAACCTGATGGACACTAGCACTCCAGAAGCGGGATTGCAAATCTTTGGCATAGAGTTTTTTTTTTTTTTTTCTTCATTTCAGCTTATTTTTCTACTCACCTCTGTAACCATGTAAATTATGTGGGGAACCTTCACCAAAGTGAACAAACAAATAAATAACTGTATGTGAATTCATTTTTTATCTATCTATAATAGTCAGGGTTTCAAGCAAAACAGTTTATATACACAACTCTGTGAGGTATATTTCAAAAAGAAGTAGCAGAAAAAGATTGAGGTTGAACTAGCACAGAGGTGGATGTCTTGAAATCCTTTAGCATACAGCATACCGAGATTTTGTGAGTAGCCACATGTTACAGGAGTAAAGGCCAGATTGATAGGGTACATTAAAAAACATTCACAGTCAAATTTCACTTTTCCTCCATGGCCCAGTGAGGCTAAAATCTTGAGTTAATGAGAAACCTAGTTAGTATGAGAGCTTTGCAACAGCTGCTGATGAGCTGGACCCCTGACGTGAGCCTGAGCAGAATCCCAATCTTCTCTCTTCATCTATTCCATGCAGAATCCACATGATTTACTGGAACTACGTGATGTGAGAAAGGGAGAAGTTTACGTTTAAACCGAAATATGAAAACAGCATAGTCTATGTTAAGTTTGTACTATAGATAGATAGATAGATAGATAGGAGTAATTTATATACACATTCATAATGCATTCGTGAAACATTATAAATATGGCCAAAAATATAAACATTTATAAAAAGGCATAACACATTATAGCCGTATTTAATATACATTATGACTGCCTCATGAAGCTCTCATGTATAATACACTATAGATACCTTTATAGTACGAAGCATTCTTAATGCTTATACTGACTATTATAATGCATTATAAAGGTATATATAGTGCATTATAGATGAGAGCTTCATAAGGCAGTCATACTGCCTAATACACATGACTATAATGCGTTCTGACTTTTTATTAATATTTATAGCCATATTTATAATGATTTATGAGTACATTATTATTTGTTATAAATGCATTTTCAAATGACTAAGAACATGCCCTTAAGTAAAGTGTTACCATAGTTAGATAAACGGTCTAGATATTACCTGGATCATCACATGGCAGTAGAGATTAGGGAAAGCATATGAAAACGATATAAAATGTCGTTCAAGAAAGGGTTGATTCTGGTGGTCCACATATTAACTTGACTTCCATGTAGTAACCAGCTGGGTTCCCTCTATTGCAGCAACTGCTGGCCCAGCCATGTTGACACAAAATATGGACTGCAGAAAATAAAAACCGGTAATGGAGAGAAGTCAGAATGAACAGGAAATTAGTCCCGCCTCCCATTTTGATGAAGTTTAACAAGGACTGTTGAGAATCATTCATCCGAAGAAATGGGGGTGATTTTTTTCACCTATTGTTCTTCGCTTCCTCATCTGGATCTGGGTTTGTTTTATTAATAAGAATATTAATAACCGTTATCAAGTTATCAGTTGGTAAGGGTCTACTAAACTACAGCACGGTAACGTGTGTAACATAAAAAATGCAGATTTACATAACAGTTACATAAAACTTCCATGCTAATTATGTAACATTAAAAAAACAGAGCAAGATAAAACACAATATGGGAAAGAAAATGGCTATAACAACGTTTTGCTATATTGACACTAGTAACTGATATTCTTCTGCTGATAGAACTCTATTTTTTCGTCAATACACTAAAACCCCAATCCACAATATGCACCACATAAATTTTACAACAAGGACCTTTGTTGTTCCACCTGGAAAATTGATGCAGACTGCTGGAGTCAGTGCTGCAGAATCAGGGGCAGAGTTTCAGGGAGCTTTGCTGAACGCCACGACTTCCTCTAAAGTTCGACTTGACAGTTTCATACCAAGGGGGTCAATCTGGCAGAAAAGGGATCTTTTATCTTCCCTGTGACAGTCAGCCTCTCTGGAGAGAAACTGGGGGAGCTTGAATGCATTTAATTTAATGATCCTTATTACTGCAATGAGTAATGTTAAATGTTTTAAAGCAGTCTCCAGTAATATATTTTTTGTGGTCAAGATTTCCTTTATATTCGTTAGTTGAATCTGGTACCTAAACACTGTAACATTATTATTATTATTATCATTATTATTATTATCATTATTATTATTATTATTATTATTATTAATAAGAATAATAATAATAATAATGCAAACAATATTTATATTAATATTGTTGTTGTTGTTGTTTTGTTCATAACCACTATAGAATTTTGTTCAGTGTAAAATGTCGTGTGTTATTTTTGGCTGATTTATTTTCCATGAATTCAACAAAAGTATGACAAAATTTCAGCTTCTTATTCCTAGTCATCGCGACTAAATGATGGTCATTTCTAGTAAATAATCTCAAAGGCTAGAACACAAAACAGTTGCAATCTGCTGCACAAGCTGTGCTTGGATTAATTTTTGAAAGACAGAATGCAAACAGTTTTCCTCCATTCAACTGTTCAATCAATATGAGGCCAGAGGGTTTTCTGTCAATTATCCATGAAACCGGAGTAAAACATGAATGCGGAGATGGCCAGGGGTGTCGCTGGAGATCGTGGCCCCCATGACAGCATATCATATATGGCCCCTAGCACAGATCAATCCAATTAGTTTCCAGATTTATTGCCTTCATTCTGACATCCCCATCCTGATTTGCACCCATTCACAACAGTGATCTAACCATTTCTGGGTTATCCTGCCTTGAATCAGCTTATTTCCTGAAGCTAATTGAACAATGTTTATCTAAACAAGTGTTGTGTTTATTAATATTTATCCTACAAATACGAGCAAAGTGTTCAGTGCTTCACGGTTCCTTTCCCGATTGTTCAGTGAAAATGGTGAGATGCTGTCCCTGGGATTAGCTTTTTCTATCCTCCTTGGACTTTGCGGTTAATAGAAGAGCATACTGCCGGAGTTCAACTTCCCGGCTGACCGTGCTGCTCTGTGGAGCCGTATGCTGCTAATGCAGACTTCTGTGGGCTGAGAAGATAGGAAAACCATTTCTGGCACATGGCAGTGTTTGTGTAAATCTGGCATCAGAGCCAAACGTTAATCATATATTTAATTAAGTGTAATTGTGTCCCCTTCTGACCACGGGATCTTATTAGTTCTCCAAAAGTCGATTAATGGCTTAAATTTTCAGAGTGAATTCTAAGGAGATCCCCAAGCCGTATGTATTCCTGAAGGGTCTACAGAATGTGCTGATGTGTTTAATTAAGCCAGGGTGCTTAACATTAGTCTGCATAACAAAAAAATCGCTTTGTGTTTTGATGAGGGCTAGATATATCAAGGACCAATGCTGCATAAAAAGGCTGATTATGACTTGTAGGAATTATTTCTTATATAAGTTTTTTATTGCAAGAATAATGGGAAATATTTGTAAATGGAGATCTTAAGCAAACAGCATGTGCACATTAATGTATGTGTACAAATTACGGGGGAGAAAAATAAAGATTTCTGATCATTGGTCACAATTTATATCTACATTACAACTGCATTCGTACTCTATCTTTCTTTTATATTCAAAGTGCCTCTCCCTCCCTCAATAACCTGATCAACCGGCCTGTATTTCTTCTCTCTCTTTTTCTGGTTGTGTTTCCTCTTGACCTTGAAATATGGAGTATTTGTCATGTCTCAGTCACCCAAAGCTAGATGTAATCCCAGCAGGGCAGAACCCTCCCACCTGACCTACTTTTCTGTTATATGTATTAGAATACTCATTAATATGTGTCTGCCTCATTAGCAAGTAACGTCATACACCTCTGATGGATTTTTTGCTGTAACCCTCTCAATTTTCTCAAAGGTCTGTGCCTGAGATATCTGTGCCTGTTCTCTGTGCCTGTGTAGTCTGTGCCTTTTCTCTGTGCATGACTAGTCTGTGCCTTTTCTTTGTGACTGTATGGTCTGTGCCTTTTCCCTGTGCCTGACT
>JAABNY020000037.1:4914835-4930663 GCA_015164015.2 Brevimyrus niger
GTGTGTGTGTGTGTGTGTGTGTGTGTGTGTGTGTGTGTGTGTGTGTGTGTGTGTGTGTGTGCATGTGTGTGTGCGTGCGTGTATGTATGCCCGTGCGCCTTGTGATGAACTGGCTTCTGGTTGAGAAAGTTTGGGATAGACTCCAGGTTTGCCCGTAACCCTGACCAGCATAAGCAGCTAGAACATGCATTAATGGAAACATTACAGTTTGATGGTGGCATTTCAGGTACAAATTAGTAACGCAAATCAATATGTTTTTTTATATAAATATCTAACCACCTTTCACTACTGATCCTGGGTGACGTTAAGGGTGCACACACAAATCCACACACACAATCGGAGGCTGCTCAGCACACCTCATATCTTGGGGCATCTGGCAGTACCCAAACTAAACCTACATTATGCAGGAAGATTTTTTCTAATATATAATATATTTCCTGTTTTATTTCCATGCTTAGCTACACTTTGGATATTGCTGTCCAGCCAGTCATTTACCAGGACTTACTATGGGCACCTGCTGTTTTCTCCGTGACTGTGGACAACATGCCAGAATTGTTCTTGGCTCAGAATATTTATTGTTCACAAAACGCCTCACATTTTTTAATGAATCAACGTGCTGTTTGTGTTGAGGTTTTTAGCTTTTGAGCTCAATTTCAGTTACTTGCCCTCCCACACAGGCCATGGGGTCTCAGCTCTCTGATGCGACATCTGATGCACCACTGTCTCACACAATGGAGAAAAGGCACACTTTGGAACAACTAATGTGCTACTGTACCTATAAGGTGCCACACTGCAATATTGATTTTAACATCTTGATAGAAGGCTCCTTATACTACGTTTGGAACCAAAATCTACAACAGCGTGAATGTTTCGGTAGTGCACTTGCAAGGACTGGGCAATGACCAGCACTGCAGGAAATGAGGAGTGCTTGGGAAGGGTAGACAGGGATGGCTTAGGGTTGATGCTAATATGACACACCGTAATTACCAAATCAAGAAGGAAACAAAAAAGTTTTGGACAGACATTAACAGGTGTACAGGGCAAGAAAATGTGAGAATATCATGAATCTTGGAAATGGCATCAAAGTCGGATACCTGGTGATCACAACCAAACACAATGGAGAAGACTAAATAAAAAGGTATTATTCAATACAGAGAGCTCCAGGGGAGGGTGCATGGTGGCGCAGTGGTTGCCCCCATCCCCTCACACCTCTGGGACAGTGTTCGAGTCTCTGCCATGACTCGTTGAGTTTGCATGTTCTCCCCATGTCATTATGGGGATTCCTCCAGGTACTCCAGTTTCCTCCACAGTCCAAAGACATGCTGCTGTTAATTGTTACCAAATTGACGATAGGTGTGCCTGTTTCAGTGAACGTTGTGTGATTGTGCCCCACAATGAGCTGACATCTGTCTTGTGCCTGTAGCCTGTAGGATAGGCTCTGGATCCCCTGCAAGCCTGAATAGAATGCGTTTCAAAAAATGAATGGATGGGTAATTCCCTGGTGTGTGTGCCCTGTGATGGGTAATTCCCTGGTGAATATGGCCTGTGATGAGTAAAGCTGTGGTGAGTATAGCCTGTGATGAGTAATTTCCTGTGAGTATGGCCTGTGATGGGTAATTCCCTGGTGAGTATGGCTTGTGATGGGTAATTCCCTGGTGAGTATGGCTTGTGATGGGTAATTCCCTGGTGTTAGTGGGCCCTGTGATGGGTAATTCCCTGATGTTAGTGGGTCATGTGATGGGAAATTCCCTGGTGTTAGTGGGTCATGTGATGGGAAATTCCCTGGTGTGTGTGTGCCCTGTGATGAGTAAAGCTCTGGTGAGTATAGCCTGTGATGACTAATTTCCTGTGAGTATGGCCTGTGATGGGTAATTCCCTGGTGTTAGTGTGCCCTGTGATGGGTAATTCCCTGGTGTGTGTGTGCCCTGTGATGGGTAATTGACTGGTGAGTATGGCCTGTGATGAGTAAATCTCTGGTGAATATGGTCTGTGATGAGTAATTCCCTGCTGTGTGCGACTTTGCAGAGGACAAACGGCTACGGAAAATGGATGAATTGATGTACTAAGTAGATAAATATAGATTACAACCATGTACTATTGAAAGAGACAATACACACAAAGCAGTAATTCCTATAAAATACTATGCAACCCATGTTCAACTGAAACATTCTAAAGTAACCTTAGTTACTACACTCTAAGCAGCTAAACTCTCAGATCACTATTGCTGGAAAAGGATTCATACACACAGAGACGCACAGACCCTGGAGCAGATCTCGAGGGATTTACATACAGTATAGTAGATCTGACACTTAGAGCAGACTAGCTTAAAGGTCCCCTGTTCATACTAGATTCAATTACTTTAATCATCCGAAATTGCCGTATTAAATATTATGCCGTACATACAGACACAGTTTAATGTACTTTAATGGTAGTGTAGTGCTAGCCTGTTTGTTGTGTAATGTGGGTTTACTTACTCAGCCCTAAAAATGGGTTTAGATGATTTTTTGACTCAGAGAACAAAAAGAGGAATATTTGTCACAAATACAATAACATTTTCATTTTGAACACTATATTTTATTATGTTAATGGGATTATTTTTTCTTTTAATAAATATTTCAGAAAGTGCTTTGAATTTTTAAGCTCTTCCCTTCATTTTTTTACTCTCACTTTGTAGTCGACATATTGTAATTTTCTCTTTGTTTAGTTATTAAATTTCATTACATAAAAAAAAATACTACCAGACAAAATCACACATATTTGATGCTCCAATTTGCTTTAATTTGTTTGCTGTATGACTGGGTGCTGTAAGGATGAAGCCTGTTCCTCAGCCAAGCCCCCCTCTCAGGTCTCCGTTACTGTAAGGATGAAGCAAGTTCCTCAGCCAAGCCCCCCTGTCAGGTCTCTGTTACTGTAAGGATGGGCTCTGGGCCTGTTTTACAGCCACATCCCCTGTCAGCTCTCCTTGTTACTGTAAAGATGGACTCTGAGCTTGTTCCACATCCACACCCCCTTGTCAAGTCTCTTTCTCTCTCCAGAGTATTGAGGCAGCTGTTTTCACTCCTGTTTCTGGTTTTTCTTTATGGCTTCACCTGTTTAACCAGTTCAGCCAGTTTTTTCTATACAGCATATTGTCTTGCTATGTCTAACTACTGAGCAGCCTTGGATCCCTGCTTTTCCATGTGTGCCTGCCTCCTTTCATATTGTTTAGCCTGTACCTTAGACCTTTCACCTGTACCTTAGACCTTTCACCTGTACCTTAAACCTTTTCCCTGTACCTTAGACCTCTCGTCTGTACCTTAGACCTTTTATCTGTACAGTACCTTAGACGTCCCACGTTTACCTTGGACCTTTTGTCTATACCTTAGACCTCTCATCTGTACCTTAGACATTTTGTCTGTACCTTATACCTCCCACCTGTACCTTAACCCACGACTTCAGTCCATCATTAGTGTCCCTTTTTTGCTCTGCATTTGAATGTCCATCTTCTGCTGTCATTCCTTTACAGAAACACATAGAGAATGTATCAAAATACATCCATTAAAAAACAAAAATAAAATTAAGCAGTTAAACTAAAGTTTGAACTGGTCCAGCCAGAATTTCCTCCTGACACATTTCTATAATATCTTATCAAAATATTAGTCATAGGAGTCATAGTAATCATATCATTACTATTAGTATTGTTGTTCACCAAGGCTCTCTTTAATCTAATATTCAGTTTTTATAATCTGAGAATATTAATGCCAAAATATGAGAACATGCAGAAGACAGTAGGCAGATCCTGTATTTTATCAGTACTCTACTTTTGACATTTGGTGCATGTCCTTGCTGAGCTACTGTTCTTACAATCATGATGAGGGTGACAGATATGACATCTTGCACTTTTCGCACTGACACTTCTATGCAGCTGAATTGATTTGGGGAGGGCCTGGACTGTCAGTATAATAAGAGCAACTGCAGGGGATTGAGGTGCCTGCTTTTGCCTTTGGATCAGTCAGCTTCAAATGCCAATGGAAGACGTGAATAGGCATAAACCAGCCATTACACCCAAAAGCACTTTGGTAAGTAAAGTGTTGCAAAAAACACTGGCAGTGGACTGAGCAATGAGAAAAGTCACATGGGCAGATAGATGAGTCATCCTTCAGTCTGTTCTCCATGCCTGTCTGGTGACTGTTTCCAACAGCAAAAGGGTTATGAATTCTGTATTACAGTGCGGGGCATTTTTATTTCCAATAATTACTGGCACTCAGCAAGCCGTTCGCATTCACCCTAATTTAAAAGGTATATGTTTTATGAGATGACATAATGATATAAATGGCATGGGTGCTCACCACATAAGTCTAAGAAAAAATAATAGAAAAAAAAACACAGAGGCCACTCAACCACAAAAACAGTTATGGGTGTCAGATTCTGAACTCAATAGGAAGGTCCAAAGGAGCAGCTTCATCCACTCGGTGTTCCATTAATGTTGTTTAAGAATGACATTGTCATGAAATATGCTTCCTGGAAATTTATAAATGTATATATTATACACATTCATAATGTTGTGATTAAAACCATTAAGATATCCTAGTAATATCACCCACTGAACTAATGCTTTATTTTTCTTCTTCTTCTTCTTCTACTTCTTCTTTTTCTTCTTCTTATTATTACTATTGATGTTATTATTATTCCTATTATTATTGATAATAAATGAATGACAATGATCATATTTTTATTATTGATAATAATAATAATAATTCATATTCATCCACTTCAAAGTAATGTTCTATTCCAGAGAATGTGCAGCATTGAATCATGCCTCCACAATCCACACCTTTTCAAATCTGTTCATATTGCAGATCCCTGCCAAGAAGGCATTTACATTTGTGTTTTTGAAAGCTTTAATTTAATTTTATTTAGCAATGCAATTTATTTTCATGTCGATAAATAGGCAATTCATTATATACCCATGTATTTATGTAGATTGATACCTAATTTAATAGTACGCTTATTTTCAGGTATATATCAGGGGTACAGAACCTTGATAACTGAGGCACTGATTTCATTAGTAGTAGTATCGTTATTAGCTTATTTGTTTAATCCTCTGGAGTTATACACTGTTAAAGTAGCAATTCTGTGAGTAATACATACTGTGAGCAATAAAATATTGTGCTGGAAATAGAAGGCTGAGTAATATGGCCTGGTGACACTGATCTCCTTTCATTTTTAAGCAGGAGCACGTTTGCAGTCTGCGGCATCACCTTGGAGTCACTTTGTGTTTCTGTGCTTAGAGTTGCAAAAGTCACAGAGTGCTCAGTCTTGCAACGTTATCAGAGCAGATGGCGAAACTTCACATCACTGAATGCCAGTCCCCCAAGCATCAGCCGCATTAATGCCAATCCTGTGTTCAACATTGGGTAACTGGCTGCAGACTCAAATCTGTACAATTTCCAGGAGAGATGCAATAACTGCACTTTTGGTGCTGTGTTTTCTCGTGTAATTAGCAAGATTAGCAGCTGGACTGATGGAGGGGTGGGTCTTAGGTATGATGATTCACCTGCATAATATATCTAATAATAAATAAAGGGATAAAATGTATGATCTGTAATTTAATCTGTCATTGATTTCTCATAATTTTAATAATTACTTTAGTATACATATAACACAGAATCATATGACTAATCTGCTTGTATCTGCTACATTATTCACTCATACTCTGCTGTCAATGATAATTAGGAAGGAGGCAGTGGAAAAAAAATCGAAGCATAAATGTGAAATGCAGTAGGGCTCGGATGGTTTGGGGCAGATTGACAGACAAGCCCCTCTACACAAGTGTTATGTGAAGGTAACTGGTTGAAGTGTATAAAGAGAGACAGACAGAGAGGAATGAATGAATGAATCAATCAATTAATCAATTGATCAATCAATCAATCTTTGCCCTTTCAACAACAGAGCAAACACAGACCCATTTCCCTACTTGGTGGTTACAGGTTCTTTCCCTGACATAGTGAAAGGCCAGAGTGCCCCTGCCTCGTAGCTAGTGCTTCATAGCCTTCCCTCGGGGATCCGCACAGCTTAAACGCGTGTGAAAGAAGCGTTTCTCCCGTAAATCAGACATAAGTTTAGTGCCCAGTGCTGCAGCACAGAGCTCATGTTTGCTTTGGATTGTGGGACCCCCACTTCTACCACCCCCCCACATTTCCCTCCATACTGAAATTAACATTGGATCTAATACTCAAAATTAAATCAAAATTTCTCCTTCAGCTAGGCCTCCCCAATGAACTAGTGCACCTAATCCCCGTGCACACAAAGTAGTAATTAGAGAGAGACTCTGGTGGGCAAATTAGTGCACCAATACACAGTGCACTACCGAGCGCTAATGGCTGTTATCCACAGCAGAATATTATTGTTTTATTTTAATTCTGAGTTAATTTAAGAAGAAATAACTGCAGAAATTCCCAACAGTTGAAGTCCAAGTCAAATTCATCTGCATTGAAGCAACTCAAGTTAGGTTATTGTAGCTACCTACTTCAAATGTATTTAAAGCATTCTTAACAATCTAATATTTCTGTGTCATGTAACACTCTTGTCACATTACCAAAAGCTATGACTGTACGATGTATGTTCCACAATTCTATGTCTGTGTCCTACGGGCATAAATAGAGTGAAAAGTGATAAGTTGACTATTCTCACAATAATGAGTAGCCTCTCTCGTCCTCTGAAAATTCACTGGTTTGGAGTCACCACCCCTGCTGTTGTGTTTGGGCAGCCAATCATCTGAAGGATCTTTTGGAACTTACAGATATTGTCAGTAGTGTCTTCCCTATTTTTTTGTCAACATTGGCAGAAGAGAGGCTGCTGTGCGGCAACAGTTGTTCTTTATGGTTCATGGCAAAGGCATAGTAGACCAGGCAGTCAGCTTTCAGCATTTATGCATTCATATTGAGTAGTATATTGTTATATCTGCCTTTTTCACTCTTGCCACAAATGTCTTATTATTTTGTAACTGTCACAGTACAGTGGATATTCTTATTCTTATTATATTTTATATCTTTTTTTATTTTTATTTTAACTCATTGTGCTATTTTCTGGAGTGTCAGACTATAAATGCCAAGCGGAGCACTGACTAACATTGCACTCTTCTTATTTAATGATATTCGTCCTGCATAATTTCATTCCATTTCTCACTATAATATCATCCTTCACAAACAGCCCATGGTTGTCCATAAATACCCCCAAGCGAACAAAATTAAAATATACAGGATTACATAATACATCATTAAGCAATATCATCAATATTATTAACTGTTAAATAAAAAATACATCTGCATATATAAATATATTAATATTAGTAATATTTAAGCCAGCACACTTTTTCTCTGAAAATTTGGTGGAGTTTTCCTTAAAAGTGATTCATTGGATCATAGAAAGCCTTGCCGAGATGATTAGCTCCGCCAGTATCAGAATGTGTTTTTCAGTTTTAAACTGATTTTCACATACAGATTGGGACTGAAATGTCCCAGCAGAAATCACACTTAGCATAGCACACAATCCTCCGTGGATGTTATTTGATGTTAAATTGAGCTATTCCATGTAAGTGAAGAACAACTAAAAACAAGAAGAAAAAAAATTGGGAGAACACTGGAAAAATCCAATAAAAAAACAAAAATAATTTGAGTAAAATGAGTATGACTGAAATGTTGGTTTTAGAGCATAACATATGAATGGTTCTGAAGTCTGCAAAGCATTAACCTAATAGAGCATTAGCCTGACGTATGGATCGGGAAAAGCAGAAGAAGGTGCCTTATGCATTTCCATTGTCCTGAGTTTTAATACAAAAAAATAGTAGTAATATAAATGTAAATATTATTCAGAAAAACAAACTGGAAAAAGCAAGTACTTGGCTATGTTTCTGATGAAGAGTTTATGCTACTTGAATGAAGCTGTCACTCTCTCATCAGCTGAGAGTGGAGCCGTCCAGTGCTGAACCAGGAAGACAGCTGACAGCCCACGGCACATCACACTCATTTCCCTGTCGGTGATAGCTAGCGACAGCTTCAAAGGGAATCGCTTGTCAGCAAAGATCTAAAGTGCATGAGCCGCTCACATTTGTAAGACTTGCAACAGCTAATGTATAATGTTTCTCTGGTTTGGTTGACAAAATTAAAGAAGGATGGTTTCAGATCTGCTCTGAGGATTGTATCCTTAGCATGGAGGATTGGTCGGTAAGCCTCAGTGATCCACGTCATCCGGAACTTGAGCTTCTAGTAGCTCTTTTCTTGCCAAACATGTCCTTGGAAAGAGGCTAAAAAAAAACTATACTCCAATGAAGATCCCCATGCAGGCTACCAGGAAATGTACCATGCCTAGGGGTGACAGATGGAGGGTTGGTTGTTGTGCCTTTAAAATGACATGCAATACCAGGAAAGACCCAGACAGGCCCTTAGGCCCATGGGACGGACACTGGCTTTGGGAATGTGGAACGTTACCTTTCAGGTGTGCAAGAAACCTGAGTTAGGGCAAGATATGAAAAGGTATCAGTTATATAGATTTGGCAGTGGAACGAAACCTTTTGATTGGAGGTGGAGCCTCTCACCCCCTGAAAGAAGGTTCTGGAGGAGGTTTTCTCTTAAATGTACATGTGGTCTATCATGGTGGTACCAAGAGGGGCATGATTAGAAAAATGTCTTGCTAGTTCTGATCACCTAGTAGGTTTGGTGTACTTCTATGCAGGTTATAGACTGTCCATGTCTGTGTCCACAACATTGCTCCTGAGTGTAATTTGTCTAGACCTATACGAAGTACCAGAATGTCGAAGGTCGGTGAGTATATTTTAGTGGGTGTTTTACCTGACCTGAGACTGCATGTTGGTGAGGGGTTAGATTTGCTGCATGGAGTGAAGGTTAGACAGACCCAGACAAGGAGTTAGTGTTTATTGGAAATGTCTGAATGGAGATGATGAAGACGGGAAGATACTGAAGAAACTATTAGGTGGCCCCAAAATGTTTTAGCAAACCATTTGTCGTCTCAGGAGTCTGAAGCAGGACATTGCTAAGGCCGTGATCAGCAGAAATAGGGAAGTCCTGACTAACTCTGGAGTTACTGTTAAGTGGTAGAAGGAACACATTGAACTCTTTACCACAGTGGATATGTTACAAACTTCTGGTATTTCAGAATCATGGCACGCTGCACATTGCTATGGTAATCAGCAGTCCTCATAATGGTAAGGCTGCAAGGGTGGATGGAATCCATACTTACAACTTGTAAGGCTGGGGTGTTGTTAGGGTGATGTGACTTCTTCAGTGTTTTTCGGAAGTCAAGGAAGGAACCTATAGACTGGCTAACAGAGGTGTTGATCTCAATTCTTGTTAGATATAATACCTAAGAGAAATCGAATGCATGTTATTGAAGCTTTCAAGCCTGCCTGTAGAACAGTAAAACAATTCATCATCTTTGCATAGTTGTGTAAAGGTTTATTGGAATATGTTAATACATTCTATACCTGCTTTCTGGACATAAACACGTGCATGGCCTTGTATCTTGGGACAAATTTCGCGAAGTGCTGATGGAATATGGAGTGTTGGAACAAATACCATGAGATATTCAGTTTCAGTATGAATGGCAAGCAAATGTTATGTCCAAATCCTTTCCATAAAGTCTTTTAGAGTAGGATTTGCTTCTGGCAATGGGCCACCTTGTCTCCAATCTTGTCTGTGATTTTCATAGACAGGTTATGACGGTGCGGCCATAGCTGGAAGGACATCCAACATGGGGGACGAAAGGTGACATCCCTGCTATTTGAAGGTGATCTTTTGGCTTCATCCAAGCAGGACCTCCAGCATGCTGATGAGCGGACTGATGCCAAGTGTGAAGTGGTGGGCATGAGAAGCAGCAGGTCCAAAGCTGAGGACATGGGACTGTCTCAGAAAGGATTAGAGTGCAGTATCAGCGGCAGCTGTTTTACATTTCTCCATCCAACATGCGTTGAGACATATTTCAGACATATGAATAATGCGGTACCTCATTTCAATGCAATGTGACTGCAGGGAATTTGCCCTTTATAAAGACAGAGCAGATGCACATTTATTAGCCTGCTAATTACATAATCAGTTATACAACAGAGGGTCACTGTAAGTCATAAGCACATCCTTGGCATCACCGGACAATCTCTGGGAAGGATTACGTCACAATATCTCCCGTTAAACATGCTCCTTTAAAACAAGTATTTGTTTTACTGCAGCAGTCAATTAACATTAGTTGTCACTCCCTCCAGGAAATATCTGTAGTTCTTCATTAACTGATGGATTTATTCTTATTGTCATTAATCAATCTGCCATCCTTGAATCCTGTGTTTCCCTTCTACGCTTCCCGCATGTTGTGCACTTGTAAATGTGCAAAGCAATTGTGCTGCTACATCCTATAACCCATATTCCATTGGATCACAAAACTTTTCATTCACAGTCCTTCCTCTTCATTGATGACGCATGTTCTTGTGGCACAATAGGAGGATGCTTGGTATGTGAGTGAAGGCTGGATCTTGTCATATGTCCTTCAATCCTAAGAATGTCTGATATTACAAGTGGACTTTGTCTGTGTAGCTTGTTTGCCTTGTCTTTGGGTTTTACTTCATTTGCTCTATACTTTTGATTTCACAGCTGAATGCTTCCCTTTCGACCAATTTGATTCTAAAATGTCCTGCTTCCCATCTTTCCTCAACACTTGTAGCTTCACTTAGTTTGGGTGTGAGACCCTGAATTTCCTTAACATGGTGTTTAAGACGAGCAATGGTCTTGACAGCCCTTTTCTAGTCAGAAAACTAAGTGGTCTAACAATGTCCCATCTTCCTTTGCTATGGTGTTGAGCACCTGAGCATTTTAAAGTTCTGGATCATCGTCTCTTATGGGTAACACTCTTTTCCCTAGAAAGTCTGGGCCAATTTGAAGCACCAAGCTGAGTTGCTGTTAGGCCTGATTTACAGGATCATCTTTGCAATGTACCATTGCATGTTCCATTGCATTTTTTTGAATTCTGCATGTCAGAAACACATGAAATTATCTAGCATCATTGTTTACATATCCAAGGATAACCTTTGAATTAGTCCAAAAATATTCTTGAAGATCGTCTATTTCAAGCTCATTTCTGAACATAACATTTACCCTTGCTGCTACCACTGCTGCAGATAACTCAAGCCATGGTGCTGTGTAGTGTAACACAATTTCTCCATGACTATTGAGCAATGGACATCTCTATTGGTATTGATTACCCTGAGATAACTGTACTCCCTATATCCTGCGACACTGACGTCTGAGAAGCTCCTACTGATTGACAACCTTGAAGTTTGCTCATATATATCATCATCTGGTCCTTACAAGTTTTGAAGATCTTACAGCTCTGATAATCACTGGATTCTGAGCTTTTCTGGGAGTGGTTTGTCCCAATTGACCTTGTTCCAACACAGCAGTTGTGAGAGTCGCTTTCCATAGAGGACAAAGGGTGCCATGAACCCCGACAGGTCATATATGGAAGCTACTGTAGATACCACTCTTTGGACTGGAAGCCATCAGAAGATGCACACTATTGGACACAGAGTAATATTTTAATGAGCAGTTCTTCTAAAACAATTTCCAGGTCTTTAACACTTTCAGCATACTCTTCCACTGATATTGATTTCAATTCCATCTTACTGTAAAAAATGAACTTGCATGCGCTGGAGAGTTCTTTCACTTCTGTGATAAGCTAGATTGCCTCGATGTCAAACATCAACATAAAAATTAGCTTGGATGAATTTAACTGTGTTTTGGGTAAATTGATGTTTAAGACCAAAACTGGTACAACCAGCTGAGGAACTGCTTCAAATAAATGGACTTTCATTTTAAAAAATAGACGTTGGAGACCCCAGGTAATTGTTCTCCCACCATAAGAAGACCTGAGGTAGTCTTGGTGTTCAAGCAGAGAACTGATGGAACATTCATTCCACATCACACATAACAGTAATCGGACCCTTGCAAAACCTACAAAGAACCCCCACTGAGGTGTTTATGAGATCTGGCCCAGCAAGAAGATGGTCATTTAATGATGTGTCTTGGAACCTAGCTGAGTAGTCGAAAACAACACCTATCTTCCCAGGCTTTCAAGGGGGGTACACCTCATGGTGGGGAGTATACTGTACCAGACTGGTTGATTCAATTCTTCTTCACCCTTTCTGCCTATCCAGAAATGATAATGTCTTTCATGTAGTTCAAGTAGCCTGTGCAGAATTTCTGGTCTTTCCTGAGCTTCTGTTTCAAGCACGTTAAATACTGAATAGCATATGACTTATTATTAGGTAAATTTAGTCTGTCTTGTGTCAAAGGTAAAGGCATTCCATAATGACCCTCTTGTTTATGTTTGATTCCATTTTCAGCCTTCTACAGGGTACTATTGGGTACTTTTGATGACATGGTAGATAGTTTCAGCTTCACTTGTTCTGTGTTCATATCTAGAGTATCTACCACTTCCTCAAGAATGAATGAAGAGTCGCTTTGTGAATCTAACAGAGAATACAGTAGATGAGAATTTCCTTGTCTGAATCACTAGGCAATGACACATAGACAGGCACTATTGCTGAAGTCTGGGTACTATTGCCATCTTGCACAACTCTGTTGGATGTGGTTTCCTTAGTGACATCTTGTAGTATGTGGTTATGTTGCTTGCTGCTTTCCTTCCTTGGTATAACTTGATTCCCCAGACTGTTCTCTTTTTAGTTTTTGTTATGGGGGGTAAAATTTTGAGCAGGTGTTTCAGACCATTCGGTTACTACAGCTCTTCGATTGATGGTCAGTTCTTTGCTTTATCAGGTTCCCATTGCCACAATGCATGGAAAGATGGTATATGGTTGCAAGCGATACTAACCTTTATTGTTAGGAATGTCGCAAAGTAACTGAAGCTTGGGAACCTTCCGTATTCCAGAAGGTATTGCGCAACCTTTCAATTCATCTTGTACATAACGAGTCGGGTAACTTGGCAATAAGTTTTTGATTCTCAATTTCATGATTAAGAACTCTCATTGTGAACCATGGTACACTCATAACCGTATAAAAAAGTCCACAAATGTTAACTGCACTCTCCCTTAAGGCTAATTTTGGCCAAGCATGTGATTTATCTGGAATGGCTTTGGCAATTGTAAAAGGCTGGCCATATTGTTCCCGGAGCAGGTTCCATGCTGCATCATGCAAATCTTCTGAATCTATCAGAAATTGTCCAGATATGGCCTCTCTAGGTGCTCTTCCAACAGACAAAAGATTTTCTGTCAGAATATTTTTTTTCCTCTCAATTACTGTCTTATATAGCTTTCTATGGTTACACCTGAGTAGATCTTCTCTAAAGATTGTAGGTTCTGGGATGGGTAGCAGATTTTCTCATATACCTACAGCAAAGACTTTCACAAGCTCTTCCTTGTCATCTTGTAGCATATTTCTTAGTGGGTGTGGGTGCTAATCCACAGGGTTCCCCTGATTAACTGTAGACAGTAGGCAGTATCTTTGGGCTGGATAGACCTCATTTTTGTCATAGACTTGAAGCCTTGTTTTCTTGTATTCTGGCTATTCAGCTCCTTCAATTGCTCAAGCTCTCATTTCAAGTTTTCTGCAGACCTACTTCTTGTAGCATTCTCTTCTTGCTGCTCTTGTATTCCCTTTTCTATCCTACACTCAGTTTCTTCCTTTTCTCCCTGAAGACGATGAGCTAAGGCAGCTTCTTCTTGGTCTGCAACTATTGGCTTTTCCTGAGTTTTGAGTTTTTGCAGTCGGTCTTGGTGCTGCTCTTGTTCAGCCGTGGTCTTCAGTACAGCATGCATACTAGGCAGCAGCTTCTTTACTTTCAACTGAGGTAAAACACTGGAAATTGAGGATGTGAATACAGAGCCATAAGATGTGAATTCAGAGCAGAGGATGTGAATACAGAGCTAGCATCAGGCCAAAACATCTCTTCCTCTCTTCCTTGAATTTGACTGACCATTCTGTATTACAATTGTGGTGATTGGGCTATTGATCCTTCGGTGTCCATCATAGGCAATGTTCAGCTCAGATAATTCCCTTTGAATACTACTGATGTGGTCTTGTAGGACTTTACTAGGATCATGCTTTATTCCAGATTTTTTAGCCACTTAGCATTGTTTTCATAAATGCTGTCAAAGTGAAACCTTAACTCTTAAATTTTTTCTTTCCAAAATTCCCTCCCCTTTTCTGTTAAAGTTCGGGCTCTTTTACCTCTACAAGGCTCTTTGAACTGTAGTACAATGCTGGACTCATCTGTCTGCTCTAATTCTGTTGCTTACTCTACGACAGTTGCCACTCCCTGAATTTTTGTACTGGTTTGTGATGTTTTAAATTATTTGTAAATTCAACATAACAATCAACATACACAGTATAATGAACAACAAACATTTTCACAAATCAAGTGAAATGAACTAAATTAGGTCGCTGTCCTTCAAAATCATCATAAATGTTAAAAATATCACAATAACACTTAACAAGGTGCTTATAGCTACACTTCGGTGAACTTGACATTGAACCATGAACAAAAACATCTACAAAAATAACAGCTCACTTAAACGTGAACAACAATATGGTTATATAAATCCCCCTTCATATATTTGAAATGTCATTAATGTTATTAGACTACACATTGTCCCTTGCAGTCTTTCAATCTTTGTGTGACCTTTGAGAGCACAAACTTTAGTGTCCGGGTTCAGTGCATATTCATGAAAAAACTGATGGATTTGTGTGTCCTTAATGCTAAAAAGTGGCTTATCTGTATTTCACATCTTGACGAGCTGTCGGGCAGATGCGGGAAAAGCTCCCGCTGCTCCTAGGTCGACTGTCACTCCCTTACTTATTTCCCTCCAGGAAATATATGACACCGTGGTTCTTCATTTACTGATGGATTTATACTCCTTATTGTCATCAATCCTCCATTGAACTGTTCAGATACATGATGATGTACCCATTCAAATGAAACACACTTGTAGCATAGAAATGAAAGCAAAATACACACCTGAGACAACATTAACGTAAACAAACATACCGCGCTGGCTGCACACAGCCATGAGAGAATTAATTTAATTAATATTTATGGGAAAAAATTAAATAAGATAATAACAATAAATATGTAAACAACATATATCAAGAATGACAATTTCATAGTGGTTAAATTAGTTCTAAATGTGAAAATGTTCTGAATTTTGTAGGGTATTCTGTGGTTAAATTAGTACCTGAATACATAAAAAAGACTAAACAAAAGACTTTGCAAAGACATTAAAAGTGGGATTATTATATGCTTAATACATTGAAAGTGTTCTAGGTAGTACATTATATTATGCTTGCAATTGTTTCTTGATCAGTCGTGTACTGTAAATTTCCTGTGTAAATAAAACATATTATTATTAGTAGTAGTATTATGATTATTATCAACGACAACAATAACAACAATAATAATAATATACTCACACACACATTCACACCTTTAGGGAAATTTAGGGACATACCTAATAGAAATACCTGAAAAACACAGAACAAAAGCACACAGACAGATGATTATTTACAATATAATAATTACTGTATTTTATGATTAGCGGTGGAGTGTGTGTATATATATATATATATATATATATATATACTGTGTGTGTGTGTGTGTGTGTGTGTGTGTGTGTGTGTGTGTGTGTGACTGTGAGAGAGAGTGTAAGAGAGCCCTTTGATGGGTTTGCACCCTGTCCTGGATGATGGGTCATGGACTTTCCTAGGTTGGGAAAGTCAAGCTTGTGGTGACACAGATACATTTATAGATTTTTTTTCCTCCTTGCCCAATATCTGC
>JAABNY020000037.1:4930763-4948558 GCA_015164015.2 Brevimyrus niger
CATTTTCATTGAAGTAGCTTGGGAAATTCATTATCCTGGAAGTACCCATTAGCACACTGGGAAACTGGGGCCCTAACTGGGTGCTTATGCTAAGAAAGAATGCTCAGATAGTTTGTGCCATTTAAAGATCACTCAGCTGCTGTTCACATCGCTACACCACCGCCGTCCTCAGAATGAACAGCTGACACGAGGCAGGCTGGGTCCACGGATTCATGTGGTTTATAGCAAATTTCAATCCTGCAATCTGCATTTTGTGTCAAAAAACATGATTCATCTGAGCAGATGAATTGCTTTTCCAATTTTTTGCGGTGCGGTATTGATGAGCCCAACGTTGCCTCAATTTCCTGTATGTAGCAGAGAGAAGCGGAAGCCGCTGTGGTCGTCTACTGCCATCCATCTGAAGTTTTAATGTGCTTTGCATTCAGAGAAGCTTTTCTGCTCATCGCTATTGTAAAGAGGGGTTATTTGGGTTACTGTGACTGCAGATTTGGAAACAGACGTTCCTAATAACGTTGCCAGTGAGTGTAAATACACTGCTTTTCATTGTCAAAACTTATATTAATTATTTTTCATTAAACACAGGTGTGTGGTGCTGACACAGATATTTGTTTTTGCTTTGTTCTTTAGTTATAGGACTGGTAGTCAGGAAATGAATCTGTAGTTGGCTTAATTAAAACATACGCATATAAATACAGCTGATAGCTTATATGTGTGAATGTATATCGTGATGCTGGGACATGAACTAGCTGAGCCGGCTGGCTAGATTAGCTTTAGAAAATAGTCGTGCTAGTTAACACGTGCTGGCCAGTTGGTACGTTGTTGGGTAAATATCCGCCCCAGTCCAGTCCATGTAATGAAGATAACTATACGGTATAGATTTAGGTTTAAAAATTTACTATAGTTGGTGTCCTAAGAAACCTTCCTGTTATTGACGCCTTACAGTTGACTCTCCCCTTGCATGTCTGTCGCTGGCCAAAGAGCCTACGCCGCCTGATGTATCACTTCCCCTGCGTTTCCCACATCTGTGTGTTAGTAGGGGTCTGCATGTGCAACTGCTGCCATCTTTGTCAGGACATCCAATAAAAGAGGATTTGCTTGTTCAGCCTGCCTTGTCCCCCCCCCCCTCATTATTCCTGGGTCATGTGACCGCCCAGCAAGCATCCACTACCCACTGAGGCACGATGCCACATAAAAACATATAAAAGAGTGAAGCTTAATAATCATCCAAGGCCCCTGAACATCTCTCAGTGCAGGGGTCTTAACCATGCGTTCTTGTTTTCTTAATCACATTTTTTATTTTGCTTTCATTACAGCATAGCCCAGAGCATTAAAAACTTCTGAGAGAACACTAAGGCTGATAGCCTTGAACAAAAAAAACATTTTTTTTCCCCATCGCTGCTGCAACAGGTTCACATGGCAGCCAGTGTTTGCTTTGAAATCGCTTCGCGTGAAATCAGAAAAATAAGCGCCTTAGTACAATCAGTGACTGAGCAAACAGAAGAAGTGAAGTTTCAGGCTTTCCTGCCATTCGTTGCAGCTCACAACTTCTGCCAGTCATAGTTCCTGTCATGTTAACTAGTGACACCGTTCACTGATTCTTCCCGATATATAAGATCTTCGGGGGAATTCAAAGTTCGGGCATCTCACACATTTTGGCCAATGATCAGAAGATAATATTTAGTTAACTGGGTAGAATAAACAAACAAAACAAACAGAGAGACAGACAGACAGAAAAACAAATAAATAAATAAGAAACACGTTAGTGAACATTCCATGGATTAAATAGTACTAGTACAATATTATAATTTCATTGAATCTGGTATTTTTATTCAGTCTCTCTGTTCTATTTTTTCTATTCTTCAGCCCAAGGCAATCATATCTCTTACGGTATAATAGTTTTTCTGGTAATGATATGCAAGTTTCATATTCTTTTTCAATGGCAGCCTTTTGTTGTGAAGACATTTAAGAAAAACTGATCATAAATTTGTTCCATTTCATGAGCTTTAGTTTTGGCATGATATTACAATTCCTTAAATTCCTCCCAATTCAGGAATTACAATTCCTGAATGGAAGGGGTTACAGAATAAATAGGAACTGTCAGGTAGAGCAAATGTGTCCCTGTCAGTAGTGAAGAGAAAAATGACCTCACTATTATTACTGTATACGGTTGCAAAACCAAAGTGGTGTATTAAGAACAATCCTGGTTCAAATTGTGTATGCAGATAAATAAGCTTTAAGCTGTCTTTCTTGCACATAGAAAGTTAAGTTAATCACAATCCACTGTACTATTGAACATTTGGGTGCCATAACACCAAAGTTGCTGACAAGTGGCACTATACAGATGGCATAAACACCATTAAAGGGCTGCGATTGGGTAATCTTTACATCTCCATGGTAATTGATCCCACACCTCATGTCTACAGATTCCTCAGGTAGTGAAACTGAGTTATTTATAAGATCTTAGATAATTGTTCCCTTTGATGATGTGCTTGTTTGTTTGAATAGTTGTGCTATTGTTTCCTGTGAATCTTTGAGTTTTATTAGCAGTTTTTCAGTGCAGTCAAGGGGTTACATCCTGTCAAAGTAATGGATGTTTGTATATCAAATTTGGAAATGCATTACAAAGATATCTTATTCCTGTCTCACAATTTACTAAACAGCTTGTAAACAAGAAAGGAGGTTCTCGGAATGCTCTGAGTCCTGCTTCTGACTTGCAAGTCTGAAAATATACCTGTTAATTAATTGCATATTCCACTTACGTGACAATTTGCAGATTCTTTTCCCACCAATTAGGTGGTTACATGTACCTGCAATTGGGTAATAACACGTCTGTTGGCTTTCACATTTCCAGGTAATCCATCAGTACTTCCAAAAATAACACTGGTTGGTGAGTGTGTGAGGAGTAAGGATTAGATGGGCGGAGCAGGTGAAGGAACTGTCTGGGGAATACAGCACCCCTTACTAGTCTGATTTATTTTTGCAGCATTCTGGAGTATAAAAATGTTCCTGTTGAAAAAATCTTGAAAAAGTCCTTGTGATGCATTGGGTTGAGTCAGCTGTTTTTTGTTCCAAAGAAAAGTATATTTTAGTTCAACACATCAACCTTTGATGAACAGAGGGAACAAAAATGGAGAATTAGGTTGTGTATGTTTTATTTAGAATATTAAAAATACATACATTTAATCTAAAGCAGCTGGATTGATCAGATGAAATGAATAAATGTTTTTTACTGATCTCGGTTCACAGGAAGTAGTGCTTTCCTCTGATTGTTGTTTTCTCTTTGATCAAATAAGCTAATTCATTAGACTGTTTTCCATGATCTACATCCTATATTCTGTATCCTATGGCCTGTCTTCCAAACTCTGTGCTCAGGCTTGAATTTACTACCTACACAGAAATAAGTCATCTGAAAAAGAAAAGGTCACTTACATGTGTTGAAGAGAGTGACACATCACATCTAATTTATTTACTCATGTTTGTTTGTTTCATTACACTTGAAGGTGTATTGCTCAAAGTAATGTAACGTCATTTAATGCTCAGCGTCAGTGAATGTAATATCCCATTTAAAGTCCGATTGCATTAAGCTAGGTCAGGGACAGTGAAAATATTTATTCACAAGATGATTTTTCAGCACTGAACCACTTTCCATGATGAAAAAATGAATGTCAAGGCTGATGCCACAAATTATTTTTTTAAATCATATTGTATGTGTCGACGTTTAAAGCAAAGATGTAGACGTTTAAAGCAAACTCATCTGTCATTTACATGACTGGGGAACTGGGAGAATAGCCATGTTAAGAAATGCTCATTATGGTGAAAACAGTATTTCACATAGAGCTTATTGAGAGCTAGGACCTTATGCACTCAGTCAGGTAAACCTCTTCATGACGTGTTTGTACCAGTATACATTATTACCTCACAATGTGCCCAGACTGAGTGTAACTGAATGGAGACTTGACTGGATGAAAATGTGACAGTACCGTTTATTATACATGATTCTTATATCTTGTGATGCTAGGACTCTTCATCAATGGTTCTACGTGTTCTTGATTAGCTGGATAACTTTGAGCTTAGTTTGAAGACTGGGTTTCCAGTACCACAAAGCTATTAGCAGGGTATATTACATTGAGTAAGTAATGTTATACAGCTGACCTGGCTTGTGGCAGGTTATTTTCAGGCTTATGAATCAGTAACAGATGTCTGTATATCTTGTCGTATCAAATGGATTTTCCCCAAGCTCTGGAATTGGCTTGCCCATGAAAATACTGTGATTCCCTGTTAATGTTTCCTAGTTTTTGGTATTTGTAAAGCTTCTTAGTTTCTGTTGTTATGAGTTCCACCTGTTGGCCATTTCCTTGTGCCAGTGTTTGTCGATTGGTTAATTGATTGTCTTACACCTGTTCCTTGTTTGCCCCAGTTTTCTGTGTGTTTAGGTGCCTGCCCTGCTTTGTTCTCCAGTGAGGTCCCAAGTAACACTTAGGGCTGCAGTTGGATGAAAAACTGGATCATTCAGCCAGCACCCTCTCACTATACAGGAAGAGGCAGAATGGGCTCTTCCTGAAAAGGCTGGGGTCCTTTAACATCTGTTGGAAGCTTTTGCTAATCTTCTACCAGTCTGGTGTTACCAGGATTCTCTTCTATGCTGTGTTCTGCCAGAGAAGCAGCATTAAGAAGAGGGATGCTATTTCACTGGACCAGCTGGTACGGAGAGCTGGTCATGTGGTTAGCATAGGGCTGGATCCCTGTATTTCAGTGGCTGAAAAATGGACTCTGACTAAACTGCTGCCCAGCATGAACAATGCCAAGCACCCACCGCACAGTACAATCACCAGGCAGAGAAGTATGTTCAGTGGCAGGCAGTTGTCTCTGTCCTGCTCTACTGACAGACTGAGGAAATCGTTTGTCCCCAAGGTCATAAGACTATTCTGCTACTCCCAGTAATTAAATTGACTAATATTCTCTCTGTTCAATGTCATATCAGCCCCATACAACAACCGTATTCAGTATTTGCAAATGTATACTTATCTACAATTTACAGTCTCTCCTCATTTACCTCTTTAACAACCACCCAGACTTATGAACGGCTTCTGATCAGCAAAGCAAAGGAAGAAAATTGCAGGAGACACTTGTGAACACAACAACTCTAAAAGTATTACATCGATCTTTTCAGACTTTGCAGGGATGACAAATTAGAAGTAATCAAATTTTGAAACAGATTACCCCAGAATTCAAGCAGCACTGCATAGAGAGAGCAAAAAAAAAAGGTAGTTCCAACATTTGATCCTGTTAGCGTGACAGCTAAAATATAATCAGGCTAATCTTTTGCAACTTTGCAGGTACATTATGTGCATTGAGATCTGGACTAGTTCAAATTTGAGACAAATCGCACCAAAGCACTTATAGACAGCAAAGAGAAGAAAGATGTTTAGAGGCTTATCCTTGTGAACAGAGTCAATCTATTTATTTACTCTACTTAATCTGTTTGATGAATCCTATTACCACTTCACAAAGGCATTATATAGATGACAATCTACACCTAAAAATTTACACTGGATCACATCCAAAATCATAACTGAGGGCAGCTGAAAGTATAAGCAGAGCTGATAGCCGCCAATCTTATCAACTCAGCTGTCTGCCATCTAAGCTTATTCCAGGAATCTTTTTGCAAACTTTCAAGGGACACTGTACAGGTCAGTGCTGCTAAAACTGTGTGAGAAAAGATGATTTTATAAATATTCTATGATAAAGTATAAATTGATTTTTTATTCGTTAGTCTCCCTGCTTGGAAAATTTTATCCTTTATACTCTATCCAGTAGTTGTTGAAAAAAACATGTTCCTTTTTTGTAAAACATTATTTGGAGATAAAAAAATATATGAATATGTTGTGTGTGTGTATATACACACACCACTTTCTGCTGCCTGCTAATTATGTAAGTTCCTAAACTTTGCCTAATTACCCATATAAATAAGGAGATGCAGAACTACTTATTTATATTCAGCAGTCTGGATTACATTTTTACATTGTTTTAACTTGTGTCCAAATTCTCTGCACACCACTTGTTTTGCATCTGGAACAGAATTTCCGCAAAAATAGGCAGGGTCATGACTCCTATGGCCTACATTACCACACATCAAAACAGATACAGAGAACAGAAAAGAACAAAAAGTGCAAACTTTCAATAAATAACGAAATAGCCAATGAAATTAATATGTGTGTGTGTGTGTGTGTGTGTGTGTGATGGATGATGCCATACTGAATGGATTTGAAGGGTGATGTTTAAGTTCATCAAATCCACAGCTTCAGACCCAATTATTAATTTAAACAAAGCTTAATCTGTAGGTTGTAATCATCATTTAGGCCAGTAAGGAATCGGCCAAATGGGGTGACACTGCAAAAGCTTGCAACCTGATCACAGGGCTTGAAAATATCTAGTAATTCTTCATTTTAAGAGGTTTCTGGATAAAGGAAAGGAATGTAGTTCTGCTGGATCACATCAGTATGTTAGTCTGAACTAAGAAAACTGAATAACCTTGTTGCGTGTACTAGAAAATTGACTTTCAGAAATTATGTTCCTTTTCACTGCCACGAGTATGGGATGAAAATGATTTATTATTATTATTATTATTATTATTATTATTATTATTATTATTATTATTATTATTATTATCAGTAGTAGTAGTAGTATTTTTATTATTGAGTATTGCTCCTCAAAAGAATTAGATCCAAATTTTTGTTGATTACTCTCTTTGATTTGTACAGTATCATTCTGGGTCTGTTTGTTAGTAAATATTAAACATGTTTGTATTAAGGTTAAGTAAAGTGAGTAAACTCAGAGGGAAGTTTAAACTGTATGGATTGCAGAATGCTCTTAATGCATCTGTTTCCATTCACTTGTGTGTTTTGCCTTATAGTCAAATATCAAATGGAATTTTGAAAAACAAAATATTACTAAGTATTACTTCAGTTATACAAACAAGCCTTCAAAACAACAATAAACATTACATGTGAATTTACATTTTAGGTTTAAGTAAAAGTTACTTAATTTAGCAGCAGCATTTTAAAGTAAATCATATGGATTTTTTGTTGTGCAGTCGTGAAATAGGCTGTGTAGTCAACCTAAAAATGATAAATGATATTACCTTGATATACGCAGTTACTATTTTTTCTTGAAGTAAATCCACCCATCCATCTATTTCCTGAAACTGTTTGTCCTACTCAGGGTCGCAAGGGGTCTGGAGACTCTCCCGAGGCAGGGTGGCCACTCAGGATGGGGCCCCAACTCATCACAATGAAGTAAATCCAACCAAAAGTTTTTTCTTCTCAGCGTATGAATAAAGAATTCATCTTAACTGAAGCAGAAATGGAAGTTTGGGTCCAGAAAGTATAAATCCAGACCAAGGTTTTGGGTTTTGTTTCAACCAACCAACCCGAACTTCCACCTGTGGACTGAAGGGATGTGTTGTCCTTGCAGTTCACTGTGGCATCGTCTCCATCAGCTTGCTTCTTACAGTTGGGTAATGACACAGTTAATTAAGAACAAGTGTGCCTTATCTAAAAGACAAACAGCTGAAGTGTGCAGTATCTGCAACGTGGCTAAAGAAAGTTCTTTTTCTTGTGACCTTTTCTTCCCCTATTCAGGTAATCAATGTAAAACTGATACCCAATAGACAGATATTGTCTCAGAACTGTTTTGAATGAATACATGTAACATTCATAAGGCATTATGAAACAAATACATCCCTTTATGACATGTGCCGTGGTAAATGAGGGTAAATGACAGCATGGACAATTAGTCATGAAAGCTATATACAACATTATATATGCATGAAAATTATGAAGTCATAACACTTGTTAATCACTTCTTGTGTCATACACCCAGTGATATATGGTGCTATTGTAGTTTTTATACTGAGAATGAAATAAGATGCACCTTTTACATGCATGTGTGCAGATTTACTCACTTTATAGGTAACAAGTCTGAAATCTAAAGAATTTAATAAGATTGGCAAGATACAGCTTCCCATAATGAAGATGATGTTACTGTTAGCCTCATACATTGATTTGACTGGCGCCACTCTTCAATACATTATCTGTGTTTGTTAAAGCTACGTTTTTTTAACACAAATATGCAAAGATAAGTTGAAACGTGAACTAAATCATGATTTCTGTATAAGATAATCTGATATTTTTTGTATAAGTTTTGATACTTAAATCCTTTTAAATTATATGTAAATTTTAAATGTCAGAAGAAAACAGAATTTTACTGTGAATTATTCATGTATTAGGAAACACACATTGATTGACCACACATATAAAAGTACAACAGCAGTTAGGGAAACATTGTAACTGTTTTATAATGATTTCCTTATTAAATCTTTATGAAGTACTTTGGTGGAACTGTGCTGGGAATCATGGTCCATGAAAAGAAAATTAAATAGAACTTAATTAATTAAAAAGTTCCCAGGAGAGAATCTTTTGTTATACCCTGTAATTCATGTAGTCATCTTTTTTGGCCTGTATTACAAAAGTAAAATATAGATCTCTAGTTCTCTGAATTCTAGGGTCACTGAATACAAAAGGACAATTAGGGTAATGTGGAATGTCCAACTGAAAGCTTTTTTAAAGACATTTCAAGCACTTAATCACTGACAATGCAGAATAGGATGATCATTGAAAAAAGACACAAGTGAACACTAGGATACTACTACTACTACTACTACTACAATAATAATAATAATAATAATAATAATAATACATTGTTTTGTGACTTCACTTCATTGTTACTACTGTTACTGCAAACTACAGTATTTTGATCCTGTAAACTTTTTATGAGTATTGTCCTGACATTGTTTAGCAAAACAATATTATGTGTTCCAAAAAGGAAAGGTGCAAGCAGTAACCAATTATCCAGTGCAGGACATGAAGTGCTGAGAACGTATCTCAAAAAACACAAAGCGCTCATAATATCTTACACTTAGGGCAATTTTAGACTCCATTTAGTGAAAACCATCAATTTGGAAGGTTGGGATATCCAGTTAAACCTCACATGGACACTAGGGGGACATGCAAACTCCACAGACACAGAGGCAGGTCAGGAATAAAACCTACATTTACATCTGCTGAACTACCCAAGTGAGAAGCCTATGGCCCTTCTGCGCGCTTATCCGGTCACACAGCACACAGCACACAGCATGAAGCTTGGCTACGCCTTCACCAGGCCAGTCCACCACATGCACTGTGAGCGATTTAGCCATGCCAATTAGCCTGACAGCCTTTAGAGTGCAGGAGGGAGCTGAAGCATGCAGAGGAAGTCGGCACGGTTTATGTAAGATGCACAGCCGCAGAGAGAAGGTGGGATCGGGGCAGACCCCCAGGGGGTAGTCATACCAGGGTAACCCGCTGGGCGGACCCCCCCCCCCCCCGGTGCCAACAGGGAAATAAGCAAGCTATGTAAATAGCTAAATGAAAGGAAAGGCAGAAAAAAATAAAGCTTCAAATATCAGCTGGTGGCTGTAACAGTTGTTTGTCTTTCTCTATCTGGAGATGATAAAAAGTAATAAAACAGACTGCATACTTACTGAGCTGTTATATGCAAACATAACATAAGGCTATTTGGTTTTTCGAATACATTGGTATTAAGCCTTATTAAAATTTATCATAATTGCACAGAAGAATCGGGATTAATGAGTCCCCTTTTTCATAATATACTGGCATTAAACTTTATTACAATTTATCAAAATTACACAGAATTGGGATTGTTGGGTTCCCTCCTGCATGTATTGTGACAAATTCAAAAGGTAACATGACACGCATGCTTAAAAATATATAATAAATTTAAATTTGTGCTGAAGTGCTTGAGAATGACTTTGACTTTTGGCTTGGCCATAAATAGAGTTTCAGGTGATTTGAAGCTTTGAGTATCAGGGTTTGAATGGCTGTACATGTGGTTTTTATGAATACACCAACTGCTGAAATAGCACGGAGGGCAGCCTACGCCGTGTTAATGGCACCCATCTGCCACTATGCGCTGAATCAGATTAACAGGCTTGGCTTGTTCATATCCTGTTGTTCAGAGCTGTTTTAACATACCTGGGAAAACAGACTCTGATGCTAATTTTGTTTGAATAGATTAAGGTATTAGTCATGACAGTGATAACTAACAAGGTTATAAAGAGCTAGATTATAGTTAGCCCTGGAATTTATTAAAATGTATTTAAAGTTAAGGAACGAGTATTTATAACAACATAAATACAGTGGTACCTCAGTTCTCAAACTCATTAGAACTCGAATTTCTTAAAAGTCAAACCAACCAGTTCAACAAAAAAAATACTTAGAACTCAATCTGAATCTCAGAAGTCAAACCTTGAACGCAGACCTAAGATATCATGTACGCACTGGGAAATGAGTCACGCAGCACATCTCTCAATGGAAACAATGGGTAAAGCTTCAGTCTCAGCCTCGCATTCACTATAATAGCATTGTTCATGTTTATACTAACTGAATACATATATTTAGACAGTAAATATACATTTAAACAATGATGGACAGTAACAGCAATTATTATTATATAATAAGTTAAAAAACAAAGATATCTTATTAATTATTTTAAATATTAATAATAAACCATTAATACATTTAATTATAATAATATTGTCATGCTGAGCGGGACGGAACAGAGAGAAAGACACAGACATCAGGGTCTCGGGGAATACGGGGTTTAAATACAGGTAAGCAGGCAAAACGTACACAGACAGAAAATACAATGACCTCGCTGGGGAAACAAACTGAAACATGGATGAAATACAGAGGACTATTGACAACAACCAGAAACAGCTGATCACACGGGGATTCCACACGAGGTTAACGAGGGGCGTGGCACATGGAAGGAGCGGAAGATCGGGGCAGGACACATTGTCTTTTTTAACTTTAAACATTGTTTGGACACATTAGTTTTCTTACTTTGCAAATTACTGTTTTGATAAATTTGCTTAGATGTGTTTAGTACAGTATATGCTCTTCTTGTTTTATCCAGTTCATTTTGTGTTTAAATGCTAACATATTTAGGTGTAACTTTTTGGGGCCGCGAACCAATTAATTGGTTTTCCATTATTTCTTACGGGGAAAATTTGATCACAACTCAAACTTTTTAGGATTCGATCCGGAGTTCTGAACAGATTAAATTCGAGTTCTGAGGTACCACTGTACAACAATTTCAGTAGCTGGGGTATTATTATTATTAAATACTGGTTACAAGCTCATTTTGGAATAATTTCTATATGGATAAGATTTTGTAAAAAATGTTGTCAAATGTATTTCAATCTTTTATCGTCTAATTCAGTGTTTCCCAACCCAGTCCTCAGGGACCTACAGAGAATTCACATTTGTGGAGAGAGCAAAAATGGGGACTGTCTGGGGGCAACCAGGGACCGGAGTGAGAAACACTGATCAAATCCATAAACAAAAGCATTTATTGTTGTTTTCAAATTCCCACAGTGCAATCTGGGCTGATGCCTGTGACATGACGCTTTAAGGTTGTTGGTTTGAATCCCACTTCTGCACTGCATGCTTGAAATGCCCATGTTGTAGTGTTTCGCCTCAGTTATCCCAGTTTCCTCCCACAGTCCAGCGACACGCGCTTGGATTTTACTGTTGTCTCAGAATCGCCCATAGAGAATGATTGTGTGCGTGTGATATCACTTCTGTGCCATTAAACTTGGCCCGTATCTGCTTCAGGGACACTGGCAGACCCTGATCTCTAATCCTTACTTGTATGTTGCTTTAGATTTTGCTAAATAGGTAAGTGTGATGTAGCCTAACCTTCTGCTCCTAGTCCCACATGACCCTGACTAGGATAACCAGTTATAGATTATTGGATCGTTGTCCTTCTGAGCTACCATATCTTGATGCTGCCCCAGTGTTTTGGCCATTTTTTAACATTTGCTTGTGGTGCCCACTGCCCCACCAGGCCAAAATCTCTGCCACCTTGCCAAAAAAAACACTAATTATCTAAATCCAGTACCTTCGTGACTCACTCGGGAAGGTCGATTTCTAAATTCCCCCACCCCAGGTGCACATATTATGGAATTCAGTTGTTTAACAGAACTAATAGATGCTCTATTATGAAGCTCTAATACAATGAGCTTACTTTGGTATTTTCCAAGGAAAAGAAATACTGACAAAGTAGGTAAACAGAGCAGGAATTTGGCTAGGTGGGGGCAACAACACATCTCTCTCCGCAGTGTCTTATACCCCATTTACACACATACCTTTAACCGCTTATATATGGCTATTTTTCCGCTATAGTGTTGTCTGAGACTGGGAGCAAAGCAGTAAAGTCTACTGATTAATCCATCCCCTGGCAGCCCAGTAACATTATTGGTAACTTACTGACATGGCTCCAGTGTGAATGCAAAACCATAACTGATTACTGTGTTTGAGATGGGGTTGGGGGGGCGGTTGTCCCATTTTATTCACTTCATTGATATCAGTTGGGTGAATGTTACTTTATCCTGCTTATGACGTTAAACTGCACCCAGCCTTGCTCACAGTCGTCCAACTTGCAATGAAAAATGTTAGGGGTCAGCGGTGGTATTGGCACTCTGGCCTCCGTGAAACAACTCACAACTGCTCGATCTACACAGGCACAACACCCCTCTGTTCCCTGTGGGAGTAGCTCTGCTGCAGCCACCCTCTGGAAGGCTGCACACACCATGAAGGGGATGGGGGAAAGCCTTCAGAAGTTTCATGTTCGTAAGAGTCTAACCTGTTGGAGAGCTAATAGAGTCAGGCCTGTTGGGGATTGGTGTGGTGCATGCTTATGGACTGATAGGTTTGCATGGAGGAATTTGCAGACTTGGGTGCAACTCTTGACTCTAAAGGGATATGGAGACCATCCATGATAAGATCCTCTAAGAAACTCTAGTCTGTATTGGGAACTGGGTAGCATGGCTATGAGGTCTCTGAGGGCAGATAAGGAACCATTTGTTAGACGAATCTGTGAGCAAATGACACACCATCTGTGGTCTAGTGACCCACTTCCTACTTACAGAGGTATCAAAACATTACTTACATCTGAATTTGTTCCTTGGGTGGGTCATAGAACGGTCTTCATGGATCACACTGCAGTTGTGACCCATTGGGCCGGCTACTTTGAGCAGTTGTTTAAAGCTGATCCTCCGGGTAGGATGTTGGACATCTCTGGGTTCTTGAGGCTGATCCTCCAACCAGCTGTAAATCACCCAATCTCACTGAGATTGCACTGGTGGTGAATCAGCTGGGGGTAGGAAAAGCCGCAGGGATCTGTGGTATCCATGGTGAACTTCTCAACGCTTCTTATAAGACTGTCCTAATGACATTGTGAGCTATTTTTGCTTCCATTTGGGAGTCAGGTGTCATCCCAACTGACTGGAAAATGGGACTTGTAGTCCTTATCTGGAAAGAGAGAGACTCACACTTTCCACAACAAACCCGCTAAGTTTGACTGAGTCACACACAGAGATTGGCTGTGTGCAGTGCAGTTAGGCTGAGGGACATGTATAGTTTGGCTGTGTACAGACAGTTAGATTGAGTCACATTTACAGTTTGGCTGTGTGCAGTGCAGTGAGGCCTATAAGATTGCACAACAATGGCCTGATGTCTGTATTGTTTTCAGTAGAATACCGCCCCCCCCCCCCCCCCACCCCATTGCCATGACAAACCTTTTGATCCACAGGAAACACTGTATACACATGGCCATGTGTTGTATCTTTTGCTTACACCTACCTGCTCTTTCCTAATGCTGTGCAAGTGCACAAGGCAAGTTTGTTTTTATATGTATAAAGCCTTTAATTTTTCGGATTTTATTATAATCTATCAAATAATATTTATTACACTGCATTTTATATAATCTACCAATTGTATGCTTCCCACAAAAATGTTATCAAAATTTCACCAAACCAAGCCACTGTATACGGTCTACTAAATTTTAGCCTGCCTTCATGATCTTCCCATATCATCATTCAGATTGCCATCTTAATTGTATTTGTTTTAAATTGCTACCAACTGCATTCAGATTGATAACAGCATACAGATTTTTTGTAACAAAGCAGCTTTTGTAACAAAGTCCCTAGGCATGGGATGATAGTATGGTTTATCAATGATTCATTGTGGAGGAAAATCAAGAGAATTTCAAATAATGTGCCATCCTGTGTTACAGCATTGCCCAGCCCATCATGATTCATTTACCGAGTGGAGTTCCGGACATGAAGGCTTTAGTGTGTATCTGAATACATACACCATACAGACAAGGTCAAGATGTTTGCTTTGAGTGCTTACTGTTCAACAACCTATTATAATCAGGGATGGACATAGCGGGTATGCAAGTACGCATTCATCTTTAAAAACAATATGTGTGACAATCGATTGTGGTAGCAGTGTAAATGTGTGCAAATTTTATGTGCATTTGCACTGATATGAAAACAAAATATAATGCATTTTAATCTTAATATGCTAAGTCTACTTCATTTGTGGTATATATGTTAAAATGCAAGGTATTTTACTTTTTAAAGCAGCACAAATGCATATAAAATAAGTATGCATTTGCGCTCCTACAAACAATCTATTGTTGTTATCATAATCGTATCGTGAATGCATACCATGTTATGTCCATCGCTGATTATAATGGCTACAAAGTGTGATCTAAGAGGTTTTGAACAAGTTCTAAAATGTTGCTGTAACAACCAGGACAAACACAAGAGGCCCCCTACAACTCGAGACTCTAGGATACAGACCAAGTCAGGCCGTGCATCAGTCCGGCCTTGCCTGCACGGTACAGACAGCACCTTTGGGACGGCCGTCCCTGTCAAATTCTGACACGAGACAGTGTTTAGAATTAAAGGGGGATCACGCGATGAACAAAACACCACCAGTGAATGCCATTTCTGCAGCCAAAAACATCCTGTTAATGAGAGAGGTGATAGGAGAATGGCCGGGCTCATTAAAGCTAAGCGGATGTGCAATTACTGCAACAGTGTGGAGTGTAGAATGGCTTCTCCTCTACTCAACACAACGCCGCTCATTTTTAAGGTGAACATGACACATTCATCTCTGCCAGCCATAGATCTCATCCTGGGTCATCCCTCACATGGTAGTTCGGTCCCATTCTCTTTCTCTGTGATGGATGGAACATGGAGAGCATTTCACTGAATGACACGTTTCAACAAAAAGGGCTTGACTTGTGTCTGGATTAAAATGATTTCATGCCTAGCTGATAATCATCACAGGTTCAGCATCCACTCCCTAATACTAATGCGGTTGACAGTTGTTTCATCCATAAAAGCCCTAAAAGTCTGACATGAGGAACTCTACCTCAGCTGCCTTCTTGTGACTCCAAACTCAAGTGTTTGATCACTTTTTTGTGCTTCAGAAGCCCTGGCACATTTGACATTTTTCAACCATATTTCAGCTGGAAATCGTTATGTTACGCTTGGAGAATTTCACCCTGGTCTACTAAATCCTCTGGGCTCCGTACATACTAATTGTTTAATATTCATTTGTAACGGCTGTCTGCATCAACAAACTTGTTAATGCACAGAAAACTAAACATTCAAAAATTCGCCAGATCATAATGTAACACAGAAAGATACCATATACAGCTAAGCATTTCCCATAAAATCAGTTCAATTAAGCTGCATGTTTTTATACAAATGATAAATAGCTATAATCAGAAAATAACTTGTTTATATATGGAATATAGGGCATAAATATGTGCTTTCTTTTCAAATTCAATTTAACAGGCATTACTTAAGGTGATATAGAATTAAGGAAATTAAGTGTCTCCTAGCTAAGTATAATTTATCAAACACACCTGAGCACAGTTGCTTTAAATGATTAAATACTGCAGCTTTACTAATTACTTAAAACACAAAACTTTAATTTGTATCATGGAATAACTTCCCATATTATGTAAATGATAAACCACAATGAAGTGTGATAATTACACCTGATGCTTCATGCCCCATGCTGTCTATGTATTTAGGTACCTGTTTGTCTTGTCCTCGCTAGTCTGCTCAGTGATGTCATACAAATATCTTGCTGCCTGTGCCCAGTCCTCCTGCTTTGATCCCCCATGACCCTGTTTATTTCCAGTCTTTGTTCTTCAGTTCCAGTAAAACTCCTTTTGTTGCTTCACCATGCTTGCCCCCCCGCCCAGGTTCTTCGTCCCAGCAGTCGTGACAATGGTAACTTGATGTAATTTAGCCCAACATGAAGTTGGCGGTGATTATTTAATTGCATTTGTCATAATTTTTCCCATTTATATCATGGCAACAACAATAATAATAATAGTAGAAGAGTCACAGTTAATTCTTTTGAAGAAAAATATTTCAATTAGTATTTAATAATGTTCCAATGAACTCTTTAAAATATAGAACCCTATAAGGATAGAATGTCTTGTCAGGATAATCACTTAAAGCGGCAAGTTTGTTAAGTTACCACAGAAAGTCTGCATCTATCTCCCTCCCACTGAGGGAAGCAGGTCTTTATCTATGGTCTTCGTACAGACTCCTGGAGACAGAGGGTCAGATGTTCTGAGTGAGAAAGAGCTGCATGAGACAAAGGCAAAGAACATGATGAGAGGAAGCAAGCGGCAAGGACAGAGACAAATATAAAGAGAGTTAGAAATATAGATGTAAATGAGTGATCGAAATAAAAATAACTTAACTAGAACGTAACTAAGGAAATTACTCACCATCTACAGACAGGCGCTTGTGTCTTGAAAACCAAGGAAAATGATGCTGATAAGAAAGCTTATTTATGAGTAAAACGTCACACAGGTTTATATATTAACACTGTTTAATAAAACATTAAAATGCACTAATAAAGAACTTATGATTAGGCTGCCAGGACTAACTGTGTGGTTATGTAGAATTGTCCTAAAGGCAGTCAAACTGTGTTGTGCGTATCGCCTGTCAGTATACCTTTCCAACTCTGGCGGCAGCCGTAGTGTTGCTCTTTGCTGTTGTTATACTTTCAAATTCTGCATATTTTACCATAATTCTCTGTTCCACTGCACTGGAATACGCAACCATAAGTGACTAGCTGACTCTTGCCCACCCATTCAGTGTTCACAGCTACAGTACAATAAAACAATAATGTCTGACTGACATATGTGTGCGTGGTTAGATCAATCAGAGAAAATCTGCTAGCAGGAAAATAGATTTTTCTTTTTCATTTCGTCTTGGTAATGCCACAGGTCACTTTAACTGATCATAAATGTGTAGTTGAGTCTGTAGTGTGATTTTGACACCAAGTGAATTGTTACGGGACAAACCCACCTCATTTTCTGCCACTCCAGACATGAGGGATTCATCAAAAAGTGTCGGTGCTTACTGATATGTTAAAAGTCAGGTTTTAATAAATGATAGCTTCCTGAGTTCGTGACCCGTGGGACGGAGAATATTCTGGGTTTGATTAATTACCAGTTGGAGTTTATGATCCCAAAAAAGGGACACAGAACTGTCGAATTTATAAAGAAACTATAGGATGCTATCAGTTGTTTCACATGCAAACAGTCACCCGTCCATTTTCTGTAACTGTTCGTAATATTTACAGTAGGGTCACCAGCCCCTACGGACACAGGGCAGGAACAGCCCAGGATGGGGCACCTACCCATTACAAGGCACACATAAGGGCATAAGGGCAATCTGGTAATTAACCTCAGCATGTTTTTTTTGACTGTAAACTGGGTTCTAGAGGTAGGAGGCAACAGTGCTAACCTGCTAACCACTGCACCATGCTGCTTCAAGAATAGTCAAT
>JAABNY020000037.1:4961026-4974546 GCA_015164015.2 Brevimyrus niger
GTGCCCTGGATGTGCATCCCACAAATCTCCATCAACTGCAAGATGCTATCCTATCAATATGGGCCAACATTTCTAAACAATGCTTGTTGAATCAATGCCACATAGAATTAAGGCAGTTCAGAAGGCGAAAAGGGGTCAAACACCATATTAGTATGGTGTTACTAATAATCCTTTAGGATTAGTATATATACACTACAGACTCTCTCATTATGACAATAATTCAAAATATATTTGTTGGATCTTTGTTGGAAATTTTGCAGACCCATGTTTTTGAACGACGATGTGGAACTGACTAAATTTGAGAGATCATACCAAGGCTGAAGCAATTACAAAGATGACCTTTGTTAAAACACTACTAATGAACTGATTAAAACAATGAACACATTAAGATTTGTTTGAGTTGGGAGCTCTGCTGTAGATCTTGTGTGATCGTGCAATACTTTGTCAGTAACTCTAAAGTATTTGACAGATCGTTTTCAGTTTTTGCAGACACATTGTATGGGTGACATGTTGAAACTGATCAAATTTTGAGAAAATGGTTTGGAGCTCACATACTTAAATGGAGACATTCATATACAGTAAGATTTAAATTATTATAAATAATCTCAGAGACATTTTGTGACTCAGGTTAAGCAAATTGGGACATTCCATGTATACTGTTTTTTTTTTACTAAAATATACTAAAAGAAGCTGCAATATAGTCCATGCCAGGTTGACAGCACCACAACAGACAGAGTCTGTCTTAATCTCGACAGGAAAGCACATCTTTACTAAAACCAAAAAAGTATAAATCAGTTGATTTATTTCCTTGTTGCTTTCTAAATCTACAATGTCAGCAAATTAAGGAAGTTTTAAAGGTCAATAAAGTGAAATACTCCGCCGGTGTAGAAATGTTTCATGCATTTTAAGTTACCATTTTCTGGTATAGGGATGTAGCCCACAGTCCACATGCCCACCAGAAAACTTATAATCCTCATCTAATAACTGTTTGTCATTAGGCACTGACATGGTTTAAATGGTTTAAATATGCACATTTATGTGAACCCCTGATATTTGTCATTCTCCCAACACTGCATGAAAGTATACTGAACAAAAATATAAATGCAACACTCAACCATTTCACTGATTTTACTGAAAAGAAATTAATAAGTGGAAATCTGATTCATTAGGCTGTCTTGGGTGGATCGTGGAAAAGAATCCCAGCGTTTATATCGGGCCAGACCAAATTTCCAGGCAGTTATGCTACACATCGCCTCAGAGCTGATTCGGCCTGTGGAATGTTTGTCCCACTCTTCAAGTTCTGTGTGAAATTGCCTAGATCTGATATTGGTGTGAGTTAGAACACGCTGTCGTATGCAGAAATCCAGAGTATGCAGGCCATGTGATGTGTGATTGGCTGCTGGCTGGACTCACTGCTGCAAGCTCTAGAACAGCAGCGGAGGTGGCTTACGGAAAGATCCATGACTCCAGCAACAGCTCTAGTGGACGTCCTTGCAGCAAGCATGGCAGTGGCCCTGTCCCACATCTGGGGCGCTGTGTTGCCCTTTTACTGTCCCGAAAATGCCTGCACATATGATCACGCTACGCTGCCCAATCCCCACACTGACATGCCACACGGGTACATTACATAGATGGTCATTAAATTAAGAACAACATTTGACAAATGATATAACTTTGCATAGCAGGTAATTAGGCAAACTGCCATCTCCAGATCTTGTGTGTTTGTAAAGGCCTGTAAATATGTATGTGTGTGTCTGTGTTACGGCGTGGTGGCCTGTCCAATGTGCTGCCCAGCACTGTGTCCTATTTATATAAGTAAACACTGTGATTCTGTTAGTGCAGCATAAATAATGCAGTGTAAGCTTTTACTGTTTCTCAGAGACAATGACATTATAACCTCTCTCCCACAGACTCCCGCCTTTATTTCTATACTCACTTTAGTTATATACTATTTGTTTTTTAAGGAAATTGCTGTATAATGAAGACAATGGCACTACTGTATAATCAGGAGAATTCTCTGAAAAGTGTATCCAACCCGTGTGAAAATGCAGTTTTCATGAAATACCTCTTTCATCTTCTTACTCCTACAATATGCCCATATCAGTTAAAGAAGACAATGGATTTGACCATCAAATTTCTCTAATTGACAGCAAGCTGGTAATTGTCTGATTCATGGGTCCAAGAATAAAATAACACACGGAAAGACCTTTTTCACCTTAAGAGAATAACCCCAGTCTCATGAACCCTCATGAGTAAATGTTTTCCTTGTGAAATTATATTAATAAAAAAGAATTGGTGGTCATGTTGAATTTCTTATAGTTAGAACACAAAAAATACATAGAATATAATTGCAGTTTAAGTAAGTTACTGGCAACAGGGGCATATTCTTCACTATTTCTAGTTCATTTAGCAATTTCGTAAAATGATCTCAAAAATAGTTACATTCGGTATTAGTATTGTACTGCTTCTTAGTAAATTTACTCAGTATTCATATCTCTTAGTTTCAAATCCAAAAACATGATTCAGGACAATAATGATGATGACAGATCTTTAGCTGTGTTTTCGTTGCTTACATGCCAATCAACTATTATTCCTTTCAGCACTTACATTTTGTTGTGTGTGATATTTTTTGTAGATGACGATATTATCAGCATCATCGTCAATATTAATAATAAGAGCAATACTACTACTGATAATAATCTGTGTTTTTTTACACTGATCTACTGGACTGCATGTGGTCACTGAATATGTACCAGTTTTGTCATTGTTTTCATCCTCATGTTGTCTTTGTGAGTTAAGCTCCTGTCATTGTGCCGGCACTCTTAGTGCCATTAGTGTTCTATCACTGCCTCTGAATCCTTTTCATATTGTGTCCTGCACCATCTGGGCTGATACTGGCAGGAAAACTGTGTCAAGGGCAAAAACTGTCCATCTTTATTTCCAGCAATATTCATTTTCCGGCAGCAGTTCACAGAAGAGCAGGATGTTCTGCAGACCTCAACTGTTCATCAGATTTATAACCTTAAGAGAAAAACTGGCAACTGATGCTTCAGAACAACACAATATGAAAATATAAGATATTATATATATCGATATAATAATATATATATGGTCTTTTATTAAAATGCATTTAAAACGAAAATGGAGTTTTGTGTGTTCATTAACATTTGTAAAAAAGGATGATTTTCCATCTCATGGAGGTAGTAATGCTGAAAGCCATTTTGATTAATGATACAATGTGAAAAATCAATTCAGTTAATGTTTTTCTATTTGATTTTAAACACTGTTTTCCACTTTTTTGTAAATATATGCCAGATCGGTAGACAAAAATCCGAAAGACCATGAGAAGGACAAGAATCAAAGAGCAGTACAGGAAACGGCTGCGAGACACTCAGAGTGAGGCCAGCTATCCATCTCACAAGGAGCTAGAGGGGCATGTAAGTGCCCAGAAGGTGTCTCATTAATCCAGCACCAATCAATTGAATAAACAAGGTAATTCCACACTTATGATCCAAAGATCATAAGAGGAAAGCGAGGCATTTTGGGTTCTGTAGTCTTATAAGCCTGGTTTGTGACAGCTGTGAGCATGTGGGTTGGCTTGAAAAGCCACTTCAAATATTGATAAATATAATACAGAATGGTTAAAAAGGATAAATCAAATTATGTCACATTTCATTTATGGTACGCACACCCAGGTGTCGTACTGGGAAAGGCAAGGTATCCATGAACAGTTTCTGGTGCACTATTGCTGGTTTGAACTGGGAAGTTGCTTCTTGCAGAGGCAGAGTGTTAACTGTGCCCGTTGGCCATTCACCTCAGAGCCAAGAGGGAGGGCAAACTGACAAACCCCTGACCTATTCCTGCTGTTCCTCGCTGCTTTGTCCGTTTTCTGTTTTTTTTTTCAGGGTCAGCTCCAGTTTTCCCAGTCTGTGTCTTGTTCCCCATTGTCCTAGTTTGTAGCGTCTTCCCCTACTCCCTGTTGGCTGCATGTGGTTCTTTGTAAACCCCTCTGTCTTGTGATCGAATCCCGCCTCCTCTGTTTTTGTATTTTGTTCCCTGGTGTTTCAGTTGTATGAGTTTTTCTAGTTCCTGTGTTTGATTTTTGTATTTAGTTTTGGTTTCTTGCTTTGAGCCATAGTTATGTTTTATCGGTTTTCTTACTCCCAATGTTAGATTCTGTTTTCCCTGTTTCTTCGTTAGTTCTGAGTTTCCCTGTGTAGTTCCTTTGAGTTAATTAGTTTAACCTGTGACCTGTTTTCCCACTCCTTGTTAATTAGTCTCACCTTTCCCTTGTTAGTCTTGTTACTCCTCTGTATTTAAGTCCCTGCCTCTATTCAGTTCCCTAGTGGTTTGTTTATTGTGATTGTTTGTTGTAGTTTGATGTTCCATGTATGTAGTTTGATGTTCCATGTATGTAGTTTGATGTTCCATGTATGTAGTTTGATGTTCTGTTATTTGTAACCCGCCCACCCTTTTTTGCCCTAACCTGTTTAGAAATTACTTTTTGCTTACCCCTTTTAGACAAGCTCTATCTTTGTTTGTTGTGTTTAATTCAGTTGATAAATCTCATTTATCCTGTGAGCCGCAAGTGGGTCGTCCACATTTCTGCCTGCGTCATGCCTCAGCCTAACACCAAATCCGTCCGAGTTCATGACACACCCATTTCTTTCTTTTGTATAAACGCCTTGATTGCGAGAACTGGTCACTATAATAGACTAAACCACCACTGCATAATGTGCTGTTTTAGTGGCTTCTTTTCTGTTATAAGGACCCTTATCTGGCATAATGTACTGTGACATGGGCTTTAGGGCCAAAACTCTTAAGAGTTGGAGTCTCTCATACTCTGTAGTCAGTCTGACACAGGAGTCACTCCCACGCTGGAATCAGTCTGACGCAGGAGTCACTCCCACGCTGGAATCAGTCTGACGCAGGAGTCAGTCCAATGCTGGAGTCGCTCCTGCTCTTGGGTCAGGCTAATGTAGCGGTCGCTCCCACGCTGGAGTCAGTCTGACACTGGAGTCACTCCCACGCTGGAATCAGTCTGACACAGCAGTCATTCCCACGCTGGAGTCAGTCTGAATCGGAGTCTCTCCTGCTCTGTAGTCATGCTGGAGTCGCTCCCAGTGGTGAAGAAGGTAGCCTTTTTACTACTTTAGGTTGAAAGGAGAAAAACTCTGACTGTTGTATGTGTGTCTCTTTTTGGAAAAGTGTGTGAGGTGCCAGTTTAGTGGGCACATCTGCTAATGGAAAGAGCCTCTGTTCCTGTAAACAGCGAATCGTACGGCTGCAGCTGAATACATACAGTACAGCCCACAGACAGCAACAGAATGGCTCAGATGCCTGATCTAAGCAATTTTGAAAATGTTGTAGCTGTTGGTGCTAATGCAGTCTTTTTAGCATCTTGGGAGCAAATATCCGCCTAGGACGTTCATTCTCTGCAGCATGATGGATGCGATGAATTATAAACATCCAATCAATGACATTTTTGAGGCTGAGAAAGCTGTGCTAATAAGATAGGTCAGAGTAGAATGATCAGATTTATTAAAGCTAACAGGAAGGTTACAACTGCAAAAAAATCAGCTTTCTCCCACAGCAGCAGCCTGTCTTCTCAGATCACACACTCTGCTCTCTTTGATGTGATTTTGGAGACAAAAGGGGCTCCAGCCCAAGATTAACTAGGTATAGCAAATTAACTGGCTTCTGAGTGTACATAAACTGGAAATAAACGGTGCTTTCGATTAAATGTGTTGGTATTAGACAACACAATATACCTGAAATGTTAGAGTGAACACATACACGCAGTTCATTGAAAAAACAGAAATAAAAACACATGAAAATGACTCATAAACACATTTAATATAGATATATGGAGCACGGTTTTTCACTATTACACAGGTGGGATAATGAAAAAGTTATGATTCCAGGAGTTACTTGGTGAGTCATTCATTGCTGTCACATTTAGTTGCTCTGTTGACTGTTCTGAAACACGCAGAACACTTTTGTATCAAGATTTTGCTTAAAGAGAAGAAAAAAGCAGCCCTTCATCCCGGCTTTTTTTCTTTATACTTGACAACCTTAAGTTCTCCACATTAATTCTAATGAATTTCAAAGCCCCGGAGGCTTCTTGGCCCTGTGTGTCTTGCAGGAGACTTTATAAAAATCCTATCATATATTAAAGCATAACTTTCAAGCTTGTGATTTAAAGGAAATTATAAGCTCATGTGAACTTATGAGTGGTGGCGGATGTAGTTTAGCATAAACTATTATTGCATGCAATGTGATTCAAAATCAAGATGATATTTATTTGTTAGCTCCTGAAGGATTACTACAGTATAAAAAAACTAACAAAAGTGATTTTCATTCTTTTTGTTTAATTTTAGAATTTGGTGTATGGTATCTTTTTCTCATAAGTGTTATTTCTGACAATATTGTTCTTAATAAAAGTTCAGTCTAAGAAAATCAGTGGTATTGTCTGTACCCAATAGTGAAAGCAATCAAGGATTTATTTCGTCAGTTTGTTCAAGAATGTATCTAAGAATTATTTTTTTATCTGTGCTCTGATTAACATTCTTAATAAGTCATGATATACTGTAGCCTCAGTTCACATATGCTGTAATAACATGATAAATATCTGTTACAGAAAGGAGAACATTTCTTCTACTGAAAAATGAAGACAGATATATAGCCGCACGCCCACTGTTTTGAAGTCCTTCAAATGAAGGGGTCTGAAAAACATAGCAGAGGTGGGGTGGTTATATAAAAATGTTTTTTTTCAGCAGTTCTCAGTCACCATAAGACCAATGCAGAAACAATTCTCTACAAATAGTGGCTGTAAATTTGTGTTATTGCCCTGGGGCGTTATAGAAGTACACATATTATATCTAGTGCTAGTGGCTGAAATATATTCTCACACGTGTGTGGGACTGCTAGTGCGGATGGCAAGAGGTGGATTGCATGCAGCTATATGGTTCTTGTGAAAGCTTAACCTACAGTAATTAAACCACAACATAGTTAATTAATTGTTTTATTGAATGTTACATTCAGATTTTATATTTGACTTTTTCATGTATGACTTAGACAATTAACCTACAGCTAAGCAGCTGACATAAGCTGAGAACATGTACTTAATAATAGAATAGTAGCCGCTATAGTGTTCCCTGTCTAACCATTGTACATTAATAACAAATCACAACCCCGACCATCGAGAGCATTTTTTATCATCATTCTTCTCCTTTGACATATCAGCAAGTGTCAAAATTGCCAGAGGAGCGGAGACTTGGCAGACATGACAAAGCTGGTCTCTAACAGATTTGCTGCTGTACTCACTAGATAGCATTTATAATTAAAGAATTGCCAGGGGCTGCATGGGGGGAGCATTTAACTTCATAATTAATCACGTTTTGAAGGCTGCTATGTCCGCAAAGACAGAACACGGGGCTCCGTTTCTCTGTCGTCGATGTCATACCTGCTGAAACTCCCTGGCTTGAGGCAGATCACAGCTACATTCAGCATCTTGGGCTTGGCGCTTGAATGGGTTACTGAGGTTACTCTGTCCTTTTATCCCCATCGCCTTGTATAGAGGAAGTTATTTTAGTGTCAAACGCTCTACACGGGTATAAAGGACGGCGTGGAACATAAAAAAATTTGAAATGACTGACTTACTTGATACTCTCCATATTTTTGTTTCAAACGTCGCGAATCTTTAAGTTGTTTTTCCTCGCACCGTAATTTAGAAAGTATTAGCAGATTACGGTATATTGTTCTTGGTTATGTTTATAAAAAGCCCAGTTACCGGTACATAATTGACATGCTTGCATCACCGCAGAGTGTAATATCAGGACATTTCTGGGGTCCCTGGCCTCTTTCACCCATCAGTATCAGTACAAACACGGTGGTTAATTGCTGGAAAAAATCTAATGACTAATACGTTGCCTTCAGAGTACAAAAAATGCATTAAGAATTGATTAAGCAATACTCATACTTTACAATTGTCATGTTCTGGAGAGACAGCGTTACATGATAATATTCAGATGTATAGTTATTTCTGTACGCAGTTCTATGGGTTAATCCATCTATCCATCTGCCGCGCTGCTTATGCAATAAAGGGTAACATTGTCAACCTGCGGTCTATGGCAGGAAGCAGAGGGTGAGTTACAGGGAAGAGCCTGCCTGACGTTCCCGTCCAGTGGTGTGCACAGTGTACCTTCATAAATGCACACGACTTAGAGCAGTGCTGCCCAGCCACGCTGCTAGAGATGTACAGTAGCGCCCTGCAGACTCAGGGTCGGCTACGCAGAAGCTCTAATACTGAGACAGTGCAGAAGGGCCTGATTATCTGTATCCGGCGTGTTACATCAGGGCTGCAGCTAAGTTCCGTCCTGACTTAGAGACCCCGCTCTGCTTGTCATGTTGGGGTGCCTGTGAAAAGCCCACAGAAACAGAGGGAGAACCCTTATCACCATATAACTAATAATATCTTAAAATTACATTATTTTTGTTGCTACTGGTCCAATTTTTAATTCACATTTCTAAAAATGTCTTCACGTTAGCTCATTTTTAAAGCTCTTTTCATTATTTTCGATCAAGGTGCAAAGTGACACTTGCATCGCAACAGAAAAAGGTAATATTTCTTCATGCCTGATCCTGCACTATGAACCCCCCTGCTGAGTGAAATAATAAAAGCCATAAATTGGAGGTGGGGGGTAACAGCTAACACACAGCCGACATCAGTCCCTGCGGTACAGAGTTTTTTGTGATCGTTGTGGCCAGTAATGCTTGATTTTTTCAGCAGCTTTTCTCTAAATTCCCGATGCAACTTGCGGAGTTCTGTGTTCTTTTTTTGTGAAAAATTTGCATAGATTGGCAAAATTGGGAGCTCGGATATTTTTAAGAACTACTACCAGTGAAGAAGGAGGCACGTTTCATTTAGAAAATACTGTCTTTTGGTTCCGGTTAATTAAATCCTTAGTTCAGCACCATCACTTCTGAGGACCAAGCCCCAGCAGATCTTCCAAGGACCTGCTCCTGAGCTGCCTTATTTTCCTGCTTAAATACAATCATTTATGATTTGTTACACATATGCACAGTTAAAAATGTTACAGAGGGATCACACATAAATTCCGTGCTCAGCTGACATTTTCCTCACCTTCGTGTCTCAAGGTTTTACTGTCACAAATTTACATCAATACTAAGGACCTGGTACCGCCCTGTTCCCTTCGAAAAACACTTTCATTCCCTCCTGGAATGCTGCCGCACAAGTCCTGAAATGTGTGTGTCGGGATACTGGATCATTATACAGGACGAAAAGCCTCCAACTCTTTGAGGGAGGAAGGAAATCTGCTTTGCTCTCTGTGACTCAGGACTTCCTGTCGAGCTTCAGTAATGTTTTGATCTGATGACTGGGGCAGCCGAGGTGGGCGTTTACTTCATACCGCTATGGATTATCTTGGAATATTACGAGAAAACAGAATTTTTGCCGCACCGTTACAGATTCCGCACACTGATCGACAATTTTAAATAAATCCAGCTTTAAACTCTGCAAAACAAGAAACAAATACGGGGTGAAAGATACTCTTGTGCTGTTTAGCCGCTGCCCTTAATGTCATCCCTGTCTCTGAGCTGTTATTGTCACTCTTATTATTTTCCAGAGCTCTTTGGAACCACATTCGGGGTTGATATCTATCCTTCACAGCTGACACCTACTGCAGAATTGCCAGTAAATCTAATAAATAATTTTATCCGATATAACTTTGTTACACATCAGTAAATATGAAACACCTGACTCAAACACTAGTGTTTTGCGTGTGCATTTGGTCACAAGGGAGAGACATGACCTCCAAGTCATTTCTGCTGTTGCAAAAAATCACTTAAAATTGATTTAGCTTTTCATTAAAGAGTTAACTAAATGCATGAATCGCCACTGGATTTGTAGGAATGATTTTGACGGATTAGCAATAAACTTTTGCTAAACCGTTCCGGTTTGTCTGTCATGCATACCAGGGGGAAACGAAAAAAATTAGCCAAGATGAGTCTTGTGATACATTTTAATTGAATATAGTGCCCTCAGGCAGATGAAAATCTATTATATTTGAGTGAATAATGGTTGTCTGACATACCTTTTTAAATACTGATGAAAGCAAGATTGTTAATATTTTGATTAAAATTTGTGCAGACTTTGAACAGATAAGTAGGGGCAGTGATAAATTAATTCAAGCTGCTCCCTAATGTCAGCAAACCCATTCCAGCAGGGGGATTTCACTTTAAAAAGCTTAGCCAAGTTTAGAGAAGCTATGTAATATATTTGTTGAGTGATGCGGGGTGAATAATGTATAACTACAGTGTGCTGGGGGTGGGGGGCAAGAACAACAACTGAAAAACCGTAGAATATAAAAATCTGTGATATAAAAACATGAATCTCAAAAGGTGTCCCAAGACATTTAGCAGTTTTCACTGGATTAAAAAGATACATTATCCATACCTTTATTACTTTAATGCACATTAAAATATAGAAAGCATTCAAGGAAGGTAATATGCTTCAGTACGTTTTATCTATGTATCTATGAAGCTGCTCTTATGAGTGTGTTCAACTGGTAAAAGCAGAAAACATCACAACTGTGTGCATTGACCACTCATTCTAGGTCATTTTGTTTTGTTTTCATGACCTTTTATTGTGTTTTTATTGCTCATCCATCCAACCATCCATCTACAGTATGTATCTCACTCAGATGAGGCTTCAGCGATGCCTCCTGCCACATCCCATTGATAGCTTGTGGGCGGCAGCATTGTTGCACTGACTTTGTTTTGGTGTCTTTCTTTTGTCTTTGCTCTCTTGCTCAGGATGCATTTTCCCATTTCATTGTTCTGTGCTCCTGCCCATCTCCTATCTCCTATATAATTTTTCCCCATCTTACTGAGCTTAGACCCCATTTCATAAAACCGGTCCTAGTCTGTGTCTGAGTTCAGAGGCTGCAGCCTTCTGAGGCTGCATTGGAAGACCGAATGTGTCATAGCGGTGCGACAAGGCCTTCCCATTTCAGGGGCTGCATCCCCTAAAGCTGCATTGGAAGACAGAATGTGTCATAGTGGTGCGACAAGGCTGTCCCATTTCAAAGGCTCCATCTAATGCAGTCTAGAAATGCGTCCTTCCTTTCTGGAACAGTGAAGGATGCCCTTGACGGTTCCTTCGCAGCCCAACATATCCCAAAATTCATTGTGCAGAGGTAAAGTGGGGGTGTCCCGACTAGGCGATTGGAGCAGGGCCTTGAATAAAGGGTAAGCTGGTGAAATGATCCATAGGCTAGGCGATCTCACCTGGGCTGGACTGGCCATCTGGTATGAGGACGTATATCCCAGTGACCTGTTGGGTACGTGAACTCCCGAAAGCCCAGGTCTGATTTTAATCCTAGTCCAGCTCCAGCAACCACATATTGTGTGAAATAATTGAATAAGTAAGATTTCATAACAAAAATCATGACTCCATTAATGCGTTTACAAAAATATGTCTCTCATTACAAACAACCAGTAGTTTTAAGTAACACATTAATTTCAAGCAGTAATAAACCAAAACCCAAATTACAGTTCTAAAATCTTGTCTGACTTAATAAGTCCAATGACAAGGAGTCTCATTTGGTGCTTTTAAATTAACGATACCTAACACCTTACAATAGCATAAAACGCCAAACATTTGTGTTTAGTATCCCTTTGGGAGCCAGTGACTACAATTGCAATTAGCAGCAAAATGGCAAAAACAAAACCGAATGAGTCAGTCACAAAATTATGACACTTAACAAAAAGATCATTTCTGTATGGAAGATATGTGCAGACATGTTAAACCTCACTTGTTAATGGATTTTTGTTATGAAACTAATATATTTGCAAAATTTTTACAGAATTAAGCAAGCATCCCCAGACTTTCTGTGGCCGCTGTATTCTGTATCATACATTATATGGACAAAAGTATTGGGACACAACTATTAATCACTGAATTCAGCTGTTTCATTCAGACCCATTGCCAGAGGTGCACCGAGCCATGCAGTCAAGTTTGCAAGCGTTTGTGAAAGAAATGGTCGCTCTGAAGAGCGCAGTGAATTCAAGCATGTTGCTGGCATTGGATGCCGCCATTCAATAACACAGTTTATGTATTTCTTTTACTTCAAGTGACTTAGTTGAAATAATGCACGGTATTTAAAAAAAAAAAAGTTTCATGCATTTGATGTTTATTCCATATAATGCATTGGTGTTTTGTGGACTATTTTTACATTATGAATTACTAAAGTGATTGTACCATTAAAACCCTGTTGCATGTAGGTCTGGAAAAATCAACAGATTTTTTGTTTCACTCTTGTCTGGATTTATGGGTATGCGGCTGTGTAAACTACACATTCTCTTCTAAACTGCAAAAAATGGTTCTTCTCTGTATTTCAATAATGAAGGGCTTCTTCCTTGCTTTAGGATACTTCAGTCCTGCATCTAGGAACCTGGAATGAACTGTCCTAACAATACACTTCACACCTGCACTTAATGTTTCCCATTGTTTTTGAAGGTCACTTGATGTCACCCCCTAATTCTTGAGGCACTGTTGAATAAATTAACAGTCATCTCTGGCATTGGAAAGTCACTTCCACCCTCTATCTGGCTGGCTTCTAGTTATTCCTAGTGTCTCCTACTTCACCTAGTGCTTGTGTACTGCAATCTGGTGCTCAGCGCAGCCTCCTGCCGGCAGAATTGGGATTAAACCAGGATTAAAATATATATATATTGTAATAGCATATTCCAAAATATAAAATACCCAGACTAAAATGTAACCAAGCCTGTAACGCACTCTCCTGCTATTCTTTCACCTACAGTAGTAACCTTGCTCTCACCTAATATCACTGAGCAAACCTGAAGCTTCCTTAAAAGCTATAGGTCGTTTTGGATTGTAACACCTGGTTATTTAAATTGCATGCAATGTAATAGAGTTCATTTAATTTAATGCCAATACTGTAAAAGAGTTGTCATTCAAAGTGATGAAAATATTTGGGCCAAATGACTAAAAATACCCTCAACATAAAAGTTACACATATGAATGTGCTCTAGTTTTAGTGCTTTGTGTCCCACTTAATACTACCCTATAGATCAAGACAAGGAAGCCTATACCCTCTTGGGCCATAATGTTCACAGATCCTGGCCTGCACAGGATCACAGGGTCGCCTCATTGGACTGACGTTTGTGCCATAGTGAGAACTGGCCCGGCCAGAACAGGGCATTTCCATGCTGGGCGGCTGGTGTGAGAGTCTAGCATTATGACTGCCATTCTCCTACAGTAGGTGTCTGTCAGGAGACCCGAAACCCACTGGCAAACATTGCTGGTGAGGGAACAATAAAATGGAAAGAGAGCGACTAAGACTGCTGCATGGGAGGAGCTTGAAGAAGCTGTGGAGAAAGATTATCAGGTGCCCCTGAGGATGATGTGTGAAGCTGCTCATCATAGGAAAATCGTGGGAGTGATAGACGTCACTGCGGCTGAAGCTGCTAGGCTG